>OX031010.1:47166166-47766166 GCA_943735925.1 Pollenia amentaria | reverse complement strand
GAACGGCCATAAAAATACAATACATAAGTATTATATAACAGAACTCTACTACTTGAAAACCCTAAAAGACAAGCTGTTTTTCTCCTTTGGCGCTTCCAAAACCGCAGACACCACTGGATTCAGTGTACCCGAATTATGTTAAAACGCCAGGTGCCCGGCTAGTCTGTTTTTTCAACTAGCATAGTGTAATAATTCATTCAAAGCAAATTTCGATCTACCAAGGTAAAATACCATTTGGTTTAAAGATTGATGTTTGACTAATGACGTCATCCGTCGTCAATGGCGGTGAGAGCTAAACGGCAAACCCCACTGATACACATCTTTGTTTTGAGTGCTAAATTTTGTTTCCAAAAAAAATCAATATTTAGTAAACATTGTAACAAAATTATAAAACTTCTTCGAAGATCAGGCCTGTCGTCGTTGGAGTAAAGTTTATGGTAAGTCATATTTAAACTTAAAAAAATTAAATATTATAAAAAAACACTCAATTTAAAATTATATATTGCAAATGTACTTTTTTATATAATACTTCATTTTATTTATTTGAAATTGATTTTTGGTTAAAATTTGTTATCACAAAATTTTTATATAAAGAAATTTTTTAAAAAATAAAATTGATTTACATATTTGACGTTTGTTTTAGTTTTTTCTTTATTTTCTTTTGTTTGACGTTATATGGGTTTTAAAATTGAGAACAAAAGTTCTAATGACTATACTTTGTATTTATTCTACCATGTTCAGTACAATGATTTTGAGTAAATGTATTTGTATATATTTACATTATTCAGTAAAATATATCTAACACTTATATTACGCGTTAATTTTGATTGGTTGTTTTTTTATTAATAAAAACTTGTTGTAATTAATAAAAATGCTTTATTAAATAGTTTATCATGAAGGTTAAGGCTGTAATCTAGGTAGTACGTTTCCGGCTATTCATTTTTAAAATGTATCAGATTATCATTGTTAGGGAGGGAAAGCAACAATGGATAGATAACAATATATAAATCTCTTCACCTTGTTTCAATTCGGGTTAATTTGGTTTTTCGTGCAATATAACTTTTTGTCGACTTTTAAGTAGAATTGTTAGGGACAAGAACCTATCCCAATATCCCTGAGCACGGCCGGAAAATCAGGTAGCAGTCTCTTCAGTTCGGACTAAAAAATGGTTGGTGTGTTACAGCACTGTACAGTGCGTTTGTGTAGTATATGACGGTATTTTTGCTATTTTAACAGCGAACTGAGTAAATGCTAAAAACGTTTAGTTCTGTCGCGGTTTTTAAGAGTTGACAACAAAAAATGAGCGGGGAAAAAATTTTCAGGACAGAATTCCAAGAACTATGCAAAGAATCGCCTGAATTATGGTGCAATAAAAGGAGCAATAGACTCATGAAAATCGAATCCTACACGCATAAAAAAAATATGTTTAAAAATGGTCACCTCCAACAAAACTATTTTTAAAGAACAATTTTAAACATATTATGTTTATCACCGACAACCATATTATTGTTAAATTGATCCTCCATCAAGAAGCCAAAACCATATTAAGGTTGCCTTAAAACATGTTTTTGGTTAAATATGACAATAATTTGTTTTTAAATTCACAATAGTATTTTTCTCTTTTCCAAGACCAACATGCTATGGTTGAAATCCAACCATGCTATTAGAAGTGTTAAGCATATTTTAGTTATTATTAACCAAAACATGTTTGGTTGTGGCTTCTTGATGGAGGACAATTTTAACCATAATTTGCTTGTCGTTGATAAAAGTATGATTAAATTAAACATAATATGTTAAAAATTTTTCGTTAAAAATAGTTTTGTTGGAGGTGACCATATATAAACATGTTTTTTCTCCGGGTGTACGAAAAATTAATGAAAAATTTAAAAAGGCAGACATTTTTAATTTTTCAAATGTTATTTCCTTGGCTTAAAAATAAAAAAACAACACATTTACTTGTACTGTTTTAGGCAATGCCAGACCTAAGGACTGAACTTGTGTAGTAAATGGCCGGCGTTAGAATAATAAAAGCTTCTACAAAATTTGCCAAAACTATGTGAGAACCGAGAATGAACACTACATCTGAAGAATTCATTACACGGTATAGAAACGTTTCCAATTAGCTAATGGCATAAATGACCTCAGGAAGTGCCCAACCGTTTTAACCAGCCACGTATTCGAACACTGACGAACGGCCATAAAAATACAATACATAAGTATTATATAACAGAACTCTACTACTTGAAAACCCTAAAAGACAAGCTGTTTTTCTCCTTTGGCGCTTCCAACCATGTCACAGAGCAATCTGCTTACCATTTTCCTATGTTCGGCAAGGCGATATTCTAAGCTTATATATATTCATATATCGGATGAAAGAAGTAACGAAATTGTGTAGAATATTATTCAGCACAATGACGATAGAAAACTGTCGCTATTTTAGCATAACCAGGTGATGTGACAATATTAGCAAATACCGCTGAAAATCTTCAACTTAACACTTTCTTTTACAAATTTCCAATAAATATTTTTTCAATGAGTATTGTGGTTATTTTATTTTAATGGTTTTTAATCCAAGTTAAGGTATTTTTAATTAGGCTTAAGTTAATTGAATTTAATTTTTTATTAAATTATTTTTATAAAGACGGGAATTTTACAACATGATATTAATTAAAATTTTATTGATAATTATTCATTCTTGACTGCGCTGAGATTTGAACCCAGTTTTTCACGGACATGTTGACAAGACTAGTTTCGATTGAAACCACACAATCTCTTCAGTATGTCTTGCCGCCTTTACTCACTCGGCTATTGTCAAACATCGATCTTTAAACCAAATGGTATTTCACCTTGGTAGATCGAAATTTGCTTTTGAATGAATGATTATCTATTTAAATTTATCTACATGTTCTTCCTAAGTTCTGTTTTTTTCAATTCTAATTATTTTACTACTCTTTAAAGTTTTTTTCTTCTTTTCCATTTCAGGCGGCAAAACAACAAAATTTTGTCAATTTAAATATTAAAATATTATTTAAAATTTTATTCCAAATTGTGATTTATAAAAGTTAATTCGTTATTTCAACTACAATTCGTTACTAGCGTTCCACAAGAATTTACGTTAATTTGAGAAAATTTTTTTTTTATCAGTTTTTGCAATCAATTGCAGAACATTTCTTTATTTCAAGCAACATTTTGTAACTGCCTGTTATTCAAAATAAAATAAAAATTTTCGTTTAGAAAAATATATTGAAACAACATAAAAAAAAAATTAATTTAGTTTTTGTTTCCAATATAAATTTCTAAACGAAAATTTTATTTTAGTTTGAAAAACAGGCACTAAAATTCCATACAAAAGGTTTTTTTTAATTTATATTTTTTAGTAGAAAATTTTCCGTTTTTTCTTCAATTAAGTTACTTTAACTAAATTTTTACGTTACGTAAGCCTAAGATTACGTTACGTCAACAAAGTTTTTTGTATTTTACAATTTCTTACACGTTTTTACTTAATTTTATTTAAATTATTTGAAATTACTTAAAAGAACGTTTATGTGAATAATTTATTTCCAAGATCTTAATTTGTGTATACCTATGGGATTTGTTGCAGTGTACAACTGCAGCATCATGAAATCTGATCTGCCCTTTAAATTATCACTGAAATTAAAACATAAATTTAAAACATTTCGTAGGGTACTTATAAAATTCTACCACCTGCTGATGATCTATGTTGGTTTTTTAACTCATTTGTTTTGCTAGAATAACCCCAGCTTATATCACTAACGAAAACCACTTGTTTGTTCTTAATTCATGTAAGAAAACTTAAGAAAAAAGGCCAAAACGAAAATATTATCACTAAGCGAGAGAACAGTGGAAAAAGGCGCAAGAAAAAATATTTTAATTAACGCAATATTTGCACAAAATAAACAACATTACAAGGCCAAGGCGCTAGATAAGACACAACAGAAAACACCAACCAGTAACACTATTTCACTGCCACCACCAACCACCACCATAAGCTAGCAAGCCGGCTTAAACAACGCCACCATCAGAGCAGATAGATGAAAGACTACAGCTACAACAATAACTGGGCAGTGCAGGTCGACACTTGGCTGGCTACTTAAAAACGGGCTACAAATAAGAATGCGAGTACACGCAAACTTTTAAGACACGATGAAACTACAACAATAAAGTGTTTTACTTACAAGCAGCAATAACGGTTCGCAAAAAAGGAATTTCATTGCAAGCTTAACACCGACAACAACTAGAAAACAAGAGAGAGTTCGACATTGTAGTAACCTACATCAACTACCTGTACTATTTCTATTCTAAAGCAGATTTTTAGGATGTCTCGGTAGGCTAGTTGGTAGTGAGCTAGTCTATCAGTGCGGGGGTTGCGTGTTCGATTCCCGCTAGAAACTCTGGTCTCCTGTATACAAGCTTAGAGCTTTGCGGTATTAGCATAGTAAAAAAGATAAAAAATTCCAATTGTACAGATATTGCTACCGCAAGACCTCCAACAACGACTACAATAGCTCTTATTTGGGCAACCCTATATTACTGATTTTTGACCTTCAAAATTATTATAGCCAATTTTCCAACATTTCAGGGAATACTCCCAGCAAGAAATGCTGCCACTTTTCAAGCCCTTAAGAAGGTCTTCAAATGCATTCTTTATTAACATTTACTGACTCCACTCTGCATTCAATAAAAAGGACTTTTAGAATGTCTCTCACAAATAAAATATATAACAAATTCAAATTTCGATTCTAAGATAAGGCCTATTAAAATCGTTCTTTTAGTAGTTGTGTGGGAATAACTTTTAAAATTTTTTAAACATACTCAACACCAAGAGTTATAAGGGAACTACCTCACTTTGCAATATCAGCAACCAAAATTATGCTTGAGATAGAAATTAAGCTGGAATACGACTGGGAGGCCTTATGTCTAAAAAAAGCCTTTTAGAAGGCCTCTTTCCTACTACTTTTTTTTCCGCGGGGCTGTTGAGGTCTTAAAACATATATTTTTTTTTTCGTTACCAGCGGCAAAAAAGGAGTAGTAGAGCGACCTTCTTAAATGCTTTTTTTGCAGACATAAGGCCTCTGTTTCTAAAAGACAAAAATTGATGATTGTTATATTAATAAAAAAAATGGTGTAAAAATTAATATGTCTAAAACTAATAAAGCATTCTCTATAATAAAAACATTGCATTCACAGAAAAAATTCTCCAAAATTGTTCACCAATTAAAGCATTAATCAAAAATGAAATTAGTTTTAATTAAATATTTAATCAAGCGCACTAAACGTTTAATAAATTGAAGTAAACTCTTAATCAAGAGAATTAAACGATTAATTGATACTATTAATTTGTTTACTGTTGCAAATTTAATAAATTTTTTTAATTAATTTAAAAAATAATAAACACAATTGGTAAAGTAAAAGCCAAGCGGTCACACTCAGTTAGAGCAATTAATACCCGCGCTTATTTTAAAATTTTCAATTAAACTAAAATTAAGAACTCTTTCCTCTTCTTATTTTTATCCATTTCAATAATTTTTTTTTGTACAAAACACATAATTCCGTACGGAGTGTGCGTTCAGTTTGCCACTTTACTTAATCAAATGACATATGACGGAACTTGGCGAAAAGTTTCATTAAGGACATTATAGTTGGCCACATATGTTTAATATGTATTCGCATAGTTGCTTAAGTTGACTGAAGCAACCTCACGCATATTATGATTGGGCCTTAAGAGGATGATTCTGACAAAATTTTCTTTGAATCGAAATTTAATTTGTACTTTTAAATACGATGAAAAATTACAGACGCATTGCATGTGGCTTTGTTAAGGTTTTCAAAGATGTGGTAAACGAATTTTGGTTTTCTGTTGTAGAGGAACTTTTCTTCCTGAAAAAAGCCTAAATGAATAAAAAAAGGTAGTTTTTTCCAAGTTGTAAATTTTTTTACATATATTATTTGTTATATGTATGGATATTAGACCGTCTCCCTTTTCATTTTTTTCGAAATTCCAGCATGAACATCGATTTTTTATCTACTATAAAACCCAAGAATTGTAGTGTATAACACTTAAATATTGATGAACGGGAAGTGGTCTCTCAAATCGTTTTTTCATTTTTTTTAGGCAAAACGCCTTTTTTTCAAAAAAATTAAAAAAATATTGATTTAGTAATTTGCCCCAAACTCAAGCAGTTCTGTATGGAATTGATCATCATTTCATTCATTAGAAAGCTTATTAAATTTCCTAAATCTTTCTTAAAGCAACATTGCCATTTTGTTCGATTGTTTTTATTCATAGCAGTACAAATTCAGATTTTCAAATACAAACTTAGCATTATTTTTAATTTTTGCTTACCTTTTCATAAAAGATTTTGTTTGTTGTGCTTAATTCCCTTTTTTTAATAATTGATAAAAATACTGAAATTTATTGTTGGAGGATAAGCTGTTCCTATGCGCATTTCACTGGTTGCTTAGGCCAGATCGTCGGGAAACGTTCTCCTGAGGGTATTGTAGGTAATTCTCATTCCTTCTGTAGTTTTGTTTGCTGATAGCTTTGGCTTTTCTAAAATTATTTAGGAGAACGTAATCTACACCAACACCTTATTGGTATCCGCCCTCTGCGAAAAACCGTAAGCATGCACTTATCCTTACGATGATCGGAATACCGAATGGTTTTTTTTGGTTTGTTGCCGGCAGAGAATTAGTAAGTGTATTTAACAGATAAGAAAACGCTGCTTTATAAACCCTGTAATGTTGGATAAATCTCAATTGAAAACTAATTAAGAATCGTCTATTTTGTAAAATTACGAATTTAGGGTAACTCCAAGGGATCTGACGCATCTGTCAAATCACGACGAGCTCTTCGCTGTTGCAGTATCTCCTCCTCTTGCAATAAAACGATAGCACCAATTCTAAACATTTTCACTTTACACTTAAAAAACTTGTTTGTTTTTTGCAGCGAAAATTTACATATATTTGTTTGTTACAAAACTTATATTTGACAAATTTTAATTCCATTTATAAGCTTCTTCCTTATTTAACATTCACTACGAATTGATAGTAGAAACAATCGTTCCCATCAAATTCACGATAGTAATTTTCTCTTCATGAGGAATGAAAGTTTCATGGGGAAAAAAATTTCACATAATATTCCCGATAAGGGTGATTCTAAAAACATTTCTTAAAGACCTAAAAAGTGAAGCTGCTTGCAATTTCTAACTCTGGGTTATTTTCAGCTGCTGAGCTTTTACTAAGCAGAATTTTCTAACCAGAGATTTTTTCTGCTCAAGTTTTAAAAAATTGTTTAAGAGAAATTTAGGAAAATTTTAAATGAGATAAATTTTCAAAAAAAATTTATAAAACTGTTTTTCAAAGACAACTAAAGAAATTGTTTGAGGTAAAAAATGTGGAAGAATTTTTCGAAGAGAAAATTTTAACAATTTTATTTTCAAAAATATTTGAACATTTTTAAATAAATTTCATAAGGAAAAATTTTAAAAAAAAATTTTAAGTCCAAACTAAAAAAAAAAAAAATTTTTGAATTAAAAAATTAAATAAATGTTATATTCCCAAAAATAACTTTTAATAGAAAATTAAAGAAATGTTTGCAAAAAATTTGAACATTTTGAAATAAATTTCATAAGGGAAAATTTAAAAAAAAAAATTCAAAAGATAAAATTAAAAAAAAAATTTAAGTCCAAACTAAAAAAAAAAAATATTTGTAAATGAAAAAATTAAATAAATTTTATATTCCCAAAAATAACTTTAAATAGAAAATTAAAGAAATTTTTGCAAAAAATTTGAACATTTTGAAATAAATTTCATAACGGCAAATTTCAAAAAAAAAAAATTCAAAAGGGAAAATTAAAAAAAAATTCAATGTCCAAACTAAAAAAAAATTTTGTGAATGAAAATATTAAATAAATTTTGTATTCCCAAAAATAACTTTTAATAGAAGAAAGAAATTAAAGAAATTTTTGCATGAAATCATTAAAATAAAATTTTGCTGAAAGAGACAATTAGAAAAAAAATTGTTAAAAATACTATTGCTATTGAGAAGTTTTTGAAGAGCACATATTTAAAAATAATGGATACATTTCTTAATAAGAAATTTGTAACACATTTATGTTGTTCTTGATATTGGTTCTATCATGCACTTTTACAGGTGGGCTTATGTTCAATAAACTGATCGACTAAATTGTTCAACTGTTGCCGCAACTTATTTCGAAAGTGTAGGGCATAAGTTATAGCAGAAACAAAAAGGAAATAACTTAGTCTAAAAGGGTAAAGGGGAGTGAGTGTAATACAAGTAAACAAAAATGGTTTTTTGAGCTTTTGCGCTAAAAGATAGACATGCAGATATCATTATGGCAGTCTAAGGGATGCAATCGCATCTAAAACGGTCAACAACAAGACAACAACCAACCACATACACAAACAAAACAACTCGTCGCTTTTTAATTTCAATGACTACTACCAAGCAACAACAAAAAGGAAC
The DNA here is from genome assembly GCA_943735925.1 of Pollenia amentaria. Lineage (NCBI taxonomy): Eukaryota > Metazoa > Arthropoda > Insecta > Diptera > Polleniidae > Pollenia > Pollenia amentaria. The sequence continues at coordinate 47,757,660 of OX031010.1, read as the reverse complement.
TACTGGTTACAATAAAGTTATGTTATTGCAATGTTGCATATCAGTTTAGACAATCAGCAGCATACATCTATTTAACAAAAACCCAAAGAACTCAACAGCAGAAACTTGGTCTCTCAGCAACCCATTTCACGCAAACTCCAATGGCCAGTTTAAGCTGCTGTCCCAACTAGCCAGCTAAAACTATTTAGCCCAGGCAGGTTGGGGTTCAGATGCGTGGTGTTTCTAGGTTATTTAACACTTACACTTACTCACTCATTCACCAACCTGAGCATGGCATTCAGTTGACTGGGTAGGTGATACTTACAGCTGTAGCAGCACCAGCAGCAGCAGCAATAAGTAGTACTCGTAAGTAGTGGCGAAATGGCCTTCTTAAGATGCGATGCAATCACTTTTCGATGCGTTTTAAGTAATACATATTTCTTCTTTTCCTTTTGCTGATGCATTTAGGTATGGATGTTCTTTATTTAATTCCTTATTTTTTATTTTTTTTTTAATTCTGTTTTTATTTTCTTTATTCTTAGTTTGGTTTTCGAAGACGTTATCGCATTTCAGAGCACCGATTTATCAAAGTTAACATAGACTTTTAGCTTTAGCAGGCAGATAGCTGCCAGGCATGCAACATTATTCCACTATGTCTTGTTGCACTGTTATGCCTCTTTATGAGGGTATTCTCTATGGGGTTTTCAAGCTTAAAGCAGAGTGTATGAAATTATATTTTGCGTAAAGTAGAAAATGCTGTAGCACAGGGGAATGATAACTTACAGCTGCAGGCGAAATTATGGGAATGATTGTGGAAAAAGAGCTTTATTATGAAGATTAATAAACAACTTGTAAAAAGTTTTTTTGTTTTAATTTTTCTTATAACAAATAATTAAGCTCTTATTTTTGTAAAAAAAAATTACTTGTAGTACGTTAGCAGATAAACTTTAAAATACTTGTTTTTTTCGTTCTAACATTTTTAAAGGTCATATAATTTATAAGTAAAACTTTCAATAAGAAAAGATAAACATGTCCTGAAAGTATAAGTCTCAATATGGACATGTTTCCAGGTTTCTTAGAAGAACGACTAGAATAGAAAGAAAGCGAAATGACTGCGCTATCAAAAAAAATTTTGTTGTTGCAACTACACTTGTACGGAATTCTTGTTTTATACCCACATAGCCATAGGTGGAGGGGTTTTATGCAGGGACCGTAACAGTTATTCCTTTTTTCATAAAAGTCAGATGATAACAGTTATTTTTTGATTTTTATTTTTTTTGAACAAAAATAACAGTTATTTTTTGATTTTTATCTTTGCGATCAAAAATAACAGTTATTTTATGATTTTTATTTTTTTTGAAGAATAATATCACTATGCTAGTTGAAAAAAACAGACCAGCCGCGCACATGGCGTTTTAATATAATTCGGGTACGCTGAATCCAGTGGTTTTTAAGATTGGCTCTGGTTTTCGAGATATACCGTTATTTCGAAAATGGAGGAGGTTGCACAGCATATATTCGCGTAATTCAAAAACGGTTTAGTTTATTCGAAATTCCGCAATAAAATTTCATTTAAAAACAGTAAAACTTTTTTTCTAATATGAGTAGTCGTTATTGAATCATATTTTTTTTTTTGAAAAAAAAATTAATTTTTTTATCAAAATTTCGAAAATTTTGTATTTTAAAAATTCATAAAAAAATGCAGCTAGGCAGACATATTAAAAACGAAGCTGCAAACAAAACAAGCCATAAATGATTTAAATCTGTTACCAACTTTTGATTTTATTCACAAAAGTCGACAAATTTTAATTAATTTAAGAATTTCATAAAACTCAATATATGTATGGGAGCCCCGCTTAGGGATGGTGATAAAGGGAAAGTATAATTTGAGAAAATGTTAAGAACAAAAACTAATGGAGGTCAGTCATACATTTGATCCCTTAAGGGGCGACTCATGGGCATTTATGGGACATTTTCTTCAATATAAATTTCGAAATTTTGTTAAAAAAATTATTGTTTTTTCCAAAAAAAAAATTATGTTTCTAAAACGACTCAGGATATTAGAAAGAAGTTTTACTTTTCTTAAAGGATATTTTATTGTGAAATTTCGGTTTTCTAAGTTTTTTGAATTAGCTAAAACGTTTTTGAGTTACGCGAACATATGTTGTGCAACCTCCTCCATTTTCGAAATAACGGTATATCTCGAAATCCAGAGCCAATCTTAAAAAACCGCGGGCACCACTTGATTCAGCGTACCCGAATTATGTTAAAACGCTAGGTGCCCAGCTTGTCACGAAAAAAGTGTCAATTTCTTAACAGTTATTTTTTGATTTTAATTTATTTGAACAAAAATAACAATAATTTTTTGATTTTTATTTTTTCTTTATTTTATTTAGGGTGGGTCAAAAAAAAATTTTTTCTCTTAACGACTTCTAATAGCTAATAAATGTTGTATATTTGTCTGCATTAGACCCCTGTTATATATTATTATTTAATTTTTAGTGTAAGAGCCCGCGCTTTGATCTTCATTTTGTTAAATTTGTTATATAAAATCAATAAAATTGTATTGCAAAAAAGCATATTACTGTATCCTAACGATTCTTAAGTTCTCGAGGATTCAGACACAAGGAATTCATTCATTGAAAAGTATATATTCTTCCAGGAAATATTTTTGATAGAATACATATAAAATAATGCACAATAAAAATATCAGTTTGGGTTTACTACGCGGACAGCGAAGTTGTGTGTTTATTTTTTATTTGAACTGTTTTAACTTGTTATTATGGAAACCAGAGGCCAAGATATGTTATGAAATACTATGATTGCAATAGAAATAACAAGGAATACTACCAAAGAACCACCGTTTTTACACGTAGAGAAAAAACATGTTTAAATATGGTCACCTCCAACAAAACTATTTTTAAAGAAAATTGTAAACATACTATGGTTTAATTTAACCATTTTATTGTCACCGACAACCATATTATTGTTAAATTAGTCCTCCATCAAGAGCGACAACCATATTATGGTTGCCTCTAATCATGTTATGGTTAAATATGACAATATTTTGTTCTGAAATTAACTATAGTATTTTCCTCTTTTCCAAGAGCAACATGCTATTGTTGAAAACCAAACATGCTTTAATAAGTAATAAACATATTTTAGTTATTATTAACCAAGACATGTTCGGAGGCAACCATAATATGGTTGTGCCATCTTGATGGAGGACTAACTTTACCATAAAATGGTTGTCAGTGACAATAATATGGTTAAATTTAACCATAATATGTTTACAATTTTCTTTAAAAATAGTTTAGTTGGAGGTGACCATATTTAAACATGTTTTTTATCTGGGTGTAGATATTGCAAAACTTGTAGCTCAAAGGATAGAATGCGTTTGGAGAAAATCGTCTCTTCCTACAGTGTCAAATACAATAGTCATACAAGTCAAATTAACGGTTATCATATAAATTACAAAAATCTCATAAAGTCGTTGAAAAAAATATCCGTTTGTTAGAAAGAAAAATTTCTCCGACGTAGCAGAGTTTTGTTTCATATTTGTTCCTGTAGATGTAAACAAATTGAGCTTTTTTTGAAACTCCTGTTCTTCTTTGGAAGTTTTTGAGTGAGATGCGAGGGCGAGAAAGATGCGTATTGGAGGAGAGCAGCCCAAGCACCAAATAAGAAAAAAAAACGTAAATAAAAGTCACGACAAAATTAACTCAAAACAGCAGGAGTTATCTGTAAGTTATTCCAGTGCTTCTTGTGACGACTAGACCTACTAGCTTTATACTTTGAATGCCGAAAAGATAAGACGCTTAATATTATTTAATAGGGAGCTAGGAAATATATGATTGAGGAACATGTATCTGTTTAGGAGCCAGATTCAGTTTATGTTGGCTATGCAACACCAGATCAAAGCACTTCTTAAAATATTGAAATGCCAATTATTGCCCTTCCTTCGTCTCAAAAAAATCAATAAAGAAAATTTGATGGCAATTGATTGTGATAGTACAGTCACTAACACTGGGAAATTTAACGTAGTAATACGATTATTGGAAAAAAGACTTTAGCGCCCACTGCAATGGATTATTTACATTCGAAAGAATTGCCATTAAAACATCTATTTAACAAGCTATATGGTGATACCAAGGAACCTTATTCGCATGCTGGTCCTATTAGCAACTTATTAGAAAACTGCGAAAGACTTGCTTCTGTCGATGTTGTTGCATGAAACAGTGAAAAAAACTGGCAGCCAGACGTGTTCATGAAGCACGAAGCTCACCTCATACCCGAAAGCAACCTCGCGTCTTTGAGGCCCCTTCTAACAATTTTGACGCAAGTAACTACTTTGAAGTTATAAATTGGAATCAAAAGTTTTTCGATCCACCAATTCTTCGGAACATCACCAGGGAAGAAATAAATGCGGCAGTTGAGTATCAAGAATTGACGATCTAATTTACTGAAATGCCCAGATTTGACAGTATACAAGCTTTTTTGACCAAAAAAAAACTAATAAAATTTCGTGTTTTTATTGTTTTATCTTGTATATGTATAATTAAAAATGTGTTCAGTTTTAATCTATAATAAATAATTTATAGTAAATAAAATATAAAAATTTAAAAAATGGCTTTTTTTAAATACTTAATTCTTAGGAGTTCCGGCGCGGGCTCAAGATGTGACTTTTTTTAAACTTTTTTTTAGCATTTTTTATTTGTTTTAACTTAAGATAACAAAATATTGCCATTAGAATATGATTCGAGAAGTTTTATTTTTTGTCATACATCAGTGAGCCACCCTAATATGCACTGTTGATTAGATCATTAGTTTAGATTGGCCTTACACAGAGAAAAATAAAAATTGCTTTTAAAAAATTAGTTAAATTTGCGGCAGTTAATAATATCAATTAAACGTTTAATTCACTTGATTAAATTTTTAATTAAAACTGATCTTAGTTTTGGATAATGCTTTAATTGGTGAAAAATTTGCGTGAATTTTTTCTGTATCTTTCCCAGTGTGCGATCGGTCGAATAAGATTTTCCAACCGGGTGGTGTTTTATTCCCATTCTAAAGGTTTGTTTCGTATAAACTATATAAAAATGAGAAGATTTGGCATAAAAAACAATTCCCGCTCTTATTAAGGTAGCTTAGTTAGCCATCGAGATCTAGGAAAAGTCTTAGGGATCTTAGATAAATATTTTGTTTTGGTGTAACACAGAGACTGACAAACTTTATATACCCTCATTTGTCATTCGTGATAGTGGAGGTAATAAAAACAAGTGCTTAATTTTAGACTATTTATCCGGTATCTTTCTCTGTAGAACTTTTTTTATCATATAAAGCATAAAAGCTCAAAAAGGCCGCTTAGTCTTCTTTTTCTACGGATTTTCGCACCAAAAGATTAACTTAAAAAAAAAAAACTCAAATGAATATAACAAAAAAACAAACGACAAAAAAATACGTTAAGTACTTGTATCTTTTGGGTTCTCTAAAAAAAAAACAAATCATTTTTGTAGTTTTTGTTGTTTTAAGCTTTAGTCTTAGCTTTAGTTTCTTTTGCAAATTTATTTATTTATTTTTATTTTGATCAAAGAAACAAAACATATAAAATCCAGAACACAGAAGATCTCTTAACACTGACTTCACCAGCAACGGAATGAATGAATGAATGCTCCAGAGCCAAAAGTAAAGTGTAAGAGTTTCTCATGCGATTTTTATCACTTTCGATATCTAAGCGAATGATAAATGAAGGTGTGTTGCTTTCAAACTGATAATTTAATTTTTTTTTTAGCTTATTTACTTACTAAAACTACAAAAAATACCAAAAACAAACTTTAAAATAAAACAGCTACAAAAAATACGTATACTATTCAGGAAATCCGCATGTATTAAAAGTTTAAGAAAAAAATTTAAAATTTAATGAAATTATAACAGTTTTAGGTGTTACAAAAAAGGTGTGGCTGATTAAGGATAAGGGGAAAAAGGGAGGGTGTGTAATAAGAAGGACAAAATCCTTTCACTAAGGACAGACGATCATTTTTAAAACTTTTATTACGAGTTGAAATTGTAAATTGGAAAATGTTGCGAGTAAATCGCGGTTAAATCTTGTTTTTTTTTTCTTTTTTTTAGAATTTAAATCAGTAACTTAACGCTCGCCACTGTATACAAAGATCTTTTATATTTTACTCTGATACATAGCTAGAGGTTTCGTTATCGCTACTCTTTCGCTTGATCTTTAAATTATTAGCTTCTTACTCGGTTTCATCTCTGCCCCCTCTCAATTTCAGTATACAACTCAGCTGTCATGCAATTTCTAAGGAACTTCACTAATAAAACAGGTCGTCATTCTTAACAAATTTTACAATTTTTTTTTTATTATTCATTCCCCGTGATTTTTAAGACTTTTGGCATGCTAAAGCCGAATATGAGCTCAGTTTTCTCCCATCAGGTCATATTTATCAGATAATTGTACATTTGTGTTTTTCGATGTACACTTCTATTTCAGCCGCTATTTATAGTCAAAGGCTGGTTCTTTTTCCCGACATTTTTGCCGAACATACTTACCACCTATATTCATTCCTTAAAGGAGCTCCCATACAAAGTTTAAAATTCTATTAAATTAAATAATTGGGCCCCGTAGCTCCTAGGATGCCCTTATTCGGGCCAAATATATGACCGATCTCACTTTATTTTTCATGATCGTTTGTTAGCAACCCGGTATCTCCATTCCTTAATGGCGCTCCCATACAATATGTGCATTTTTATACAGTTTTTTTTATGAGAAATGTATAATGCACTGGCATGGATTTTGTATGGGAAAACCCCTCAGGAATTTAGGTATCAGGTAAGTATGCTTGGAAACAATGTCGAAAAGGTAATATTAAGTGCGATCGGGCCTAGGAGTGACTCTATAGCAGTTTTGGAGTTTTTTTTTATTTTAATTTATTTTTTGCATCTCACGCCTCCCCATTTTTGGCTCATGCATTTTTGTTCCAAATTTCACAACACTAAGGGTTCTAGGGATTTCAAATTCCGTTACTAAGACAAAACATGATTAAGGAATGGTCACTACGACCATTTTTATTCCTATTTACCTTATATGTTTACCCTAATAAATTTATTATAGTCATAATAAAACCTAAAAATTGTTATTTGTCCTTAACATTTTTAAATTCGCTATAATAATAGTATATGGTATTTTGCACTTAAAAAGTAACTCTGATCTAGCTAAACATTTTTAAATTATTTAATATGTTTGCTACTATAATATATATATTTTCAACTATGCAATTAAAATCATAATATTATTGCACACAAAAGATATTTTTAATACCATAATGATTGTTTGCTTTAAAGCACATTCTCTTAATGAGCAAACTTTTATTGTCGAAACAAAGAGCGTGTGCTTATAAAAAAAATAAAATTTTCTCCGTCCGCGAGCGTTATTTAATCAGGGAACATGAATGATTACAAAATAATTAAAACATTTTTCGGGGAGAAAAAGGCCATGCTACCTTGCAAAATTAACGATATAAATTATTGCACGTTTATTGAAACAGGTAAGTATATAAATAAATATATAAATAAGCAATTGCTTTGTCTTTCTTGCAGCCAAAGAACCTACAACACTGAAACCGGCATAGAAATTTTGACACAAAATGTTGTCATTAGTCCCGATTTTTTTCAATAACTGTTAAACAGCATATTGATATAGTATATTTCATAAAAGAAATGAAAGGTAGGTTTAATTTGATTTTATTTTAACAAGTCTTAAGTGCGCGGATAAAAATATTTAGTCAATTCACAAGGTATCCTAACATGTCATATTGTCAAAATGTCCTGATATTTCACAATGGTTTAAAAATATTGTTGTAACGCTCAGCCGCTCAGCGCTGGACTTTTCTGATTAATTACGACAGCACAATAAACACAGCAAGCAACGTTCTATTTATTTAAGACACTTTTTGTTAACAAACCAACAACAATATTTTTAAACCATTGTGAAATATTAGGACATTTTGACAATATGACATGTTAGGATACCTTGTGAATTGACTAATTGAAAAGTGTTATTGCATGTCAAAGTAACGCTACATACATAGATCTCTTTTTTTTTTTTTTTTTTTTTTTTTTTGATAAATTTGTACTACAAAATATAATTAATAATTTATAAATTGAAGCACACACACATGTATATAAATGTATGTATTAATTTTTTTTTAATATATACTATATTTTATTTATAAATATATGCTGTACATTTGTAATAAAACATAAATTTTTGAAATTAATTTTTATACCCTCCACCACCACTGTGGTGAATGACGGTATACTTAGTTTGTCATTCCGTGTGAAACTTTTTTTATTATACATCTAAGACCCCATAAAGTATATATATAATGGGTCCTTGAGTAATTCTAAGTCGATTTAGCCATGTCCGTCTGTCTGTCCGTCTGTCCGTCTGTTGAAAACACGCTCACTTTTGAAAAACGCAAAAGGAAAAAACAAACTTGGTCTCAAATTGCTTGTAGCTATCCTAAGCAGTTTGGGATTGAAATCCAGCAACACCGGTTCAGTAGGATCAGAACTATGAATCAAAATGTGGAACCACCACCCTGAAAAAATTGATAATTTTGATACAAAAACTAACATAAATGGTTTATTAATGCACGGAATGACATAAAATTTTGCTCGAATTTGGTTTATACGACTGCAAATAAATTGGTAAATTTCGTGACGATCGGTCCATAATTTACCATAGGCCCCATATAAACCCATCTCGAGGAAAACAGTTTAGTACGCCTTAAACCGTAATAAATAACGCTATCATACTAAAATTCGGTACGTCACAGTTTTATAGGACCGGAAATCATACTGTAAAATTTTTTGAAGATCGGTCCATAATTGACACTAGGTCCCATATAAACCCTACTCCCGGAAAACAGTTTAGTACGCCTAAAACCGTAATAAATAACGCTATCATACTAAAATTTGGTACGTCACAGTTTTATAGGACCAGAAATCACAATGCAAAATTTTTTGAAGATCGGTCCATAATTTACACTAGTTCCCATATAAACCCTACTCCCGGAAAACAGCTTAGTACGCCTAAAACCGTAATAAAAAACGCTATCATACTAAAATTTGGTACGTCACAGTTTTATAGGACCAGAAATCACAATGCAAAATTTTTTTGAAGATCGGTCCATAATTTACACTAGTTCCCATATAAACCCTACTCCCGGAAAACAGTTTAGTACGCCTAAAACCGTAATAAATAACGCTATCATACTAAAATTTGGTACGTCACAGTTTTATAGGACCAGAAATCACACTGTAAAATTTTTTGAAGATCGGTCCATAATTTACACTAGGCCCCATATAAACCCTACTCCCGGAAAACAGCTTAGTACGCCTAAAACCGCAATAAATAACTCTAGCAGACTTTAATTCGGTACGTCACAGTTTTATAGGACGAGAAATCACATTGCCAAATTTCGTGAAGGTTGGTCCACAATTTACCCTAGGCCACATATAAACCCTACTCTCAGAAAACAGTTTATTGCGCCTAAAACCATATAAAGCTCACATTGGGAAAATAATAAAATTCGCCTTAAACCATCACAGATATAGATATTGCGGTAAAATGTCTTACTTAAATTCATATGGCCAGAAAAAATATCATGCATATTTTTGAAATTTTCTGTTAACGCTAAAACTAATTACACTGCTGTATTGAAATTTATTCTAATTTATTTTTTGTAATACTAGAAATCAGTCTTCAGAATTTTGGGATGATTGGGCCATAATTTACCATAGGTCCAATATAAATTACCCTCCTAAAAATTATTTTAGTTCGGCTAAAACTTTTACGAATAATGATATTTTACTCAAGCATGTTCAAAGTCCTAACAAGAAACGCATAAAATTTTCTTATTGTCGGTCAATAATTTAATTCATGTCTAAACCGCAACTAATTTTAATGCTGACGCTCGTTTTTGTGAAGTTTAGTTAATAATATATATGTATTTATCATATAGAGCTCACTCCTGTCGGTAGAGGGTATCAAAGATTCGGCACAGCCGAATATAGCACTCTAACTTGTTTTTATGGTTTTTATTACGAGAACCATATTACATGTTGAACTAGACATTTTGTATAGGGTTGGAAATTATAGAAATATGGTTTCAAAGATCGTTTTCGTTGTTCTTCTGGACATAATAATATGTTTGAGACAATAATTAGCTAAAAACATTATTTCAGAACATATATTGTTGCTTAAGACGTGTTTGACACAATCATAACCACAAAAATTAATGATAGTTTGCGATTGTGATTGTATCAACCATGTTTTTCTTTGCGTGTATACATTACTACACCATAGATAATATAACATAAATTTGCATTATTTTTAACTTTACTCGCACAGAAAAAATATGGTTCGGCAAGGTAATGGCAAATACACTATGCATATTGCAACAATATATTGTTGTCGCACACAATTTTTTAGTTGCTGCAAACATTTTTATATTTATCGCAATTATAAATTTGAATATGGTTCACTGAAAAATAAAATTATTTTTCTATCAAATAAATAATGATAACTTTGAAAACATATTATATTATTAACAACCATTTAATGATATTTAATAACCATTACATGATAACTTTATATACGTGTACTCATAGTATGTTCAAGATGCAAACAAAATATCTTTACTCTTAATAAAATTTTGCTATCACCATTTGTAGAATAATTTCGCATCAGTTCTGTCGTTTGTATTACAGTACATTTCGCTATCCATTCTGCTTAAAGGCCAAAAACTTATTAAAGTTAAAACTGTCATATTTACTTGTAGATTTTTTTGAATTTCATACAAATTATTTGTTCTAAGGCCCATTTCGATTGTAGTCCATTTTTGTTAAAAAGCCACATTTTCTTTGCATTCTCTATGCAAAACAAAATTCGCTTACAGTCCACTCTGTTTTTTATATTTTTTTTTTAACAAACTGGCAATATGTTTTCATTTACCTTTTTGGCAATCTTTATAAATCTTTATAAAAACTATGACAGACCATATTTTACTACTGTAGCGTGATTTGCTACTGCCTTAGGCGTACTAAATAGGGTTCCGAGAGTGGGTTTTATATGAGGCCGATGGTTAATTATGAACCGATCATCACTTGTATGATTTCTAATGAAAAAAACGAGTTTGTCCAAAATCTTAGGTCAATCTGTGCATTCTGCCGAAATTTATGTTAGTTTTTAAAATAATTATTAATTTCTAGGGAGGTTACTCCACATATTAATCCAAACTCTTGTTCCTACTGAACCGATCATTCTGGACTTTAATCCTTAACTTCTTAGATGAAGTGGAAAGAATCTTTCACAAATATTGTACTTTTCTTTTGAGTCTTTTAAACGTCAAATCAAAAATGGCTACATTTACGGAAACTAATGGCTAAAAATTTTTTTAAATAAAGCACATTAAAATTCAATAACAAAACAAAAATAATTCATTAAAGTTGTTTACAATGAAAATGTAAATAGAGAACAATTTTTTCAATTTGTAACTTAAAAATGAACTCGAATTGAATATTTTTTTAGCATCTAAAAAATAAAATAGTCGATAAGTTCTATGTCGTTAATTTTCATCTCATAGGAATCACTTGTACCTAGTAGCTTTAAATATTTTGAAGGTAAATCATAATCTGGACAACATCTACCCAACCTTTTGAGTACAAAACAAAAAAAAGATAAAAAATATTTTATTGTTATGGTAAAAGTTTTTTTTTTTCCCTTTAAAAAAATTAAATTAACGGTTGCTAAATGTAAACTATTTCTCAAATTACTTGGCTAAATACCCTCTCTACTTTAAAGGATATGCCGGAATTTCTAAAAATTTCTTGTTGCCACCTGCACACAATAGATTTTGCATTTTTGACGCTAACAGATGTTGCTTTGTTGATTTTGTTTGATGAAAACTGATCTTTTATAGCGAATTTCAACATTTGTAAAAGCTGTGATTTAAATTAAATTTCGTTTTAGTTGTTTAAAATTGTTGTTTTACATTAAGCAATTTTATTAATTTTTATTAGAAAATAAAAATTATTATTTTCAATGAAAAAACGGAAAAAATTTTAAACAAGGCGAAAAATTTCTAAATCTAGCCACTAAATGGCTAAATTCGCAACACTGCGGGCATGGCTCAGTCGACCTAGATTTACTCAAGGACCCAGAATATATATAGAAACAGGGAATGAGCTATATGTTTTAAATTGCTTATACATTTTTTATCTAAGCGATTATTATCACTTTTGAAATGATATTCTTTAAGTGATGAAATGATATCTTGTAAGTGATGTCCATTTTATAGTTGCCATATACGTGCTCTTTTTAACTAGCGTATTACTATGCAATACTTAATTCAAGACTTTTATTTATGCCTTAAAAAATTAAAAGTTAAAAAATAACTTTTATTTTTTGAGTAAAATAATAAAAGTCAGAAATAACTTTTAATTTTGGCCTTAAAAAATAAAAGTTAAGAAATAAATTTTATTTCTGCCTTAAAAAATAAAAGTTAAAAAATAACTTTTTTTCTTGACTTTTTCGATAAAAGCCATAACAGTTACGGTCCCTGTATAAAACAGAAAAATAAAAAAAAAAAAAATTAAAATTAAAAAAAATTCAAATTATAAAGCTGATTTTGCGCCACCCTGTACCTTAGGTGATCTTAGATGAATATTAAAAATATTTCACACGCAATGACAAACTGAGAATACCCTCTTCAAAAATTGTTGTGGAGGGCATAAAAAGGTCAATTGTACAAATGTTTCTTCTTCACCCTAGTGAAAATGCTGTTCTTTTATGTGATATTTCGACATCGCTACGGTGACCATTCGTCTTTTATATACAGCCCTTTTTTTGATACGATGTCCTTTTAGATATTCTTCAAAAAAGAGGACAGTAGATTAGCCTTTTTTAAGTGAATTGTCCTTTAGCTTAAAAAAACTATAACCAAAAATTATTTTCGGGAATGAAATATTTTATTAATTAATTCATTTATTAATGATGTGCTAATAATCCCAATTTTTGAATGAAAACACTGAAATTTATTATTGTGGGAAAGCTAGTTTCTATGCGCATTTCGCTGGTTGCTTAGGCCAGCTCGTCAGGAAACTTTTTCCAAATACTTTAGAAATGCTAAAAATATTATACAAGTAAGACCATAAAGTGAATAAGAATTTTAAAATACTCAGGTCCTACTATAAGTTTTCTTTCAAAACCACAAAATTTCAACATCAACACCGAAAAACACGCCATTAATGCGTAAGAGCGAATTCTTCAATTGTTTGTGCCATTGAAAGAATATTTTCTCTCTCAACTACGGTGCCCGATGATATTGCAAAAATTATTTTGATGATCCATGTGCTGGATTGTGGTTACTTTTGGCACATACCCAAGCTTTTATACTCCATAAATATATTTGTAGTCTATAGTTACAACACTTTTCAATGCCTTAGGCTGCACTTACTTTAAAGGACTTCGAATTAAAATTAACTGCCAGCAAAGAAGATGTGTTTTTTCCATTTTTTATTAAAACCATTTTGGCACACTAGTGGATAAAATATGATACATCAGTGGATCAAATATAGATGAAACAAGAAAAAAATTTTGGAGGTAAAAATATAATGGAGCTTGTAAATCTTTAGTGCGCCAACGTAAAGATTACTTTCAATTGCTAATAATTTTTGGATAATCGGAAAAGTCCTAATTAAAAGTTGTTACTTAAGAATCACTTTGATATTAAAAGGTTAATTTTTAAATGGACTGTGCAGATTTTAATTTATTGTATTATATTCTACAGAAAAATATCAATTATTTTTAATTATAAATTTTTTTTTTTTAATGACTTTTACACAATTTTATATATGAATTTCTATGTACATAAATTTTGTTTTTTTCATTGCCAAAAAAAAAACAGTATATGTTTTGCATGTAGTTCTACTTGCTATCATATTGTTTAAATTATCTTATTACCTATAAAATAACTTTGATACTATAATTTTTCCTACATTTCGAAATGTCCTTTTTTAGCATTAAAAAATATGGTCACCGTAGCTATCGCTATATGTTTAAAGTTAGATATGCTCTGTAATGGGGTCTGTATATGTAAATAAATAGGTCTGGTTTTTTTAAATAAAACTTTTTTTTAAAACTTTTTTGTAGATAACTTTATCAGAAAATCCCAAAATGATTCAGAGGTAAATCAGACTAATATTTTACTTAAATATTTTAGAAACGTTAGTTTCAACAAAAACCTTTTTCTTTTTTGTAATTTTTTTCCTCTGTCCTCTTGACGGGAACTTTCAGCCCACAAAAAATTAAAATAAAGAAAGAAAACAAAAGTCAATTAACCGTTTTTGTTTTTATTTTATGCGTCATGTCACCTGACATGAATATAGCGCCTTTAGTGTCTGTGCCACTTTTTGTTGGTCTCCAGTTAGCACTATCTCGTTTTTTTCCTTCTTTCTTTCCTACCATATCATATTTGATATTGTCTTAAGATACTCTACTACGATATATTTTACAAAAAAAAAAAATTATTCCCCAAAGTATATTTTGGTGTAATTCTGTGGCACACAATACCCAATGAGCGAAAAGCCATCATTATAAATGTCTGGTTGTAGGAAACAATTTTTTCTCAATTACCTTCGCTTAGCAATTGTTCACATTGTACAACAACAACAATAATTTATAGTTGGTAAGCGTTTGGAAAGTTCATAGTAAAAAGAAGGAGACACCACACATTTGAAGGCAAAAAAAATCTACAAATCACGTTTAAAGTGTCACTTATAATCCTAAAAAACATGCTGTATTTACTCGCTTTTTTCAACAATGTTTCTTTCTTTAGGTTTTTTCCAATATTGAGTTTTTTTTAATTTTTATAATTGAGCTGACACATGTGGTAACATGTGGAGCCGTGGAGACAAAGAGTTAAAAGCTGCATTTCTATTTCTACTGTTTTTAAGAAAAAGAGATTAGTTTGAAATTACAAGCGGGTTGTGGTTACTGGTTTTGTTCAATATTGTTTAACTTACTTACTTTTTGTGTGTCAATTGACCTTAAAAACAGTTAAAAGCTGCAATTATTGCTTGAGAGATTACAGGCTTTAGCAGACATTTAAGTTATCTTATTGATAGATTGAGGAATTTCATATTTGTGAGTATCATGTTTCCATTAAATCACTTATTAATGGTCTAAAAGTACACCCTAGGGGGGATGTGTTAAATAGAACTGGGGTTTGCTGAAGGTTACTAACCACCCATATGAATTCGTATTTAGTGTCATCTCATTAAAGTATAGAATCAATCATATCCTATGGCTTCGACTTAAGTCTTATCAAGAGCTTCAACTTTGCCGTTGTTCCTAATCCTGACAATGATTACATCTGTAGAATTATCCATAGACTCGTCTTTAAGCTCCTTTTCGAACTCTAGTTCTCTTCATATTTTTGTATAGATACTCGCCTTTAGCACGGCTTAAAGTCCCATTTCCCATATTTTCGTCTTATTTTACGACTCAGCCAAATTCTACTTTAGGGAATTGTGTCTGTTTCAACTCAGACAATCTTCTTAAGTTTGCTATAGAGACTTGTTTCTAGTTGAGTAACGCGATTTCTCTATAAGAAAATATAGAATTTATGTTACGTCCTTTGTCTCGTTTATAAACTCATGCTTATTTTTTTAAAAGGCT
This sequence comes from Pollenia amentaria, assembly GCA_943735925.1. Lineage (NCBI taxonomy): Eukaryota > Metazoa > Arthropoda > Insecta > Diptera > Polleniidae > Pollenia > Pollenia amentaria. The sequence goes on along the minus strand of OX031010.1, from coordinate 47,741,924 downwards.
TGTCTACAAACTCCTGTGTTATTTACAGACTTGTTTGTTATCACGCTTAAAGGCTTGTTCTTAGACCTTTCCAGCCAACTCTTTTATATAAGGCATGCCTTAATTTAAGGTCCAACTATAACGTGCATAAATTGGCTAAAGCAGTTGTGCGAATACATGTTAATGTGTCAAACCATATTAAACTTAAGAAAACCTTTTGTTGAGTTTTATGAATCTCTCATTGGCTTAAGCAAATTGCGAAGCAGATCGCGCATTCCGTAGGGAATCAATTATTTTTTGGTTTTGTTTTTGTTTTTTAAATGCACTTGAGCAGCTTTTTGCTAATTTTGGACAGAAGGTTAAGCAAGCTTATGCATATTATAGTTGGGCCTTTTGTATAAAGCTTAAGTCTTAGTAAGGCATTTTTAACAATGTATACCCATTTGGGTGACCATTACAAAAAGCCGAATAAAAATTGTCTCCATACAAATCCATAACAGTTCTTTACATTGGCGCCCGAGCAGGGACCCGATTTAACAACAGGAAACAAGTGAGAGTTATTATGGTGCGTACGTCGTGGGTTTACACACTCCGGAAGGATGACCTTGTCCAGTATTTAGAAGAGTTCGAGGTGGAGACAGGCGGCACTGTAGACGAGATGAGAAAACGGCTGGCAATTTTTGTAACTGGTGAACACAAAGAAAACGTTCTTTCCAGATTAGAAGAGCTGGAGAACAAGCACGGACGTTGTCCTACACCGACCGGCCCAGGTATGGCCACACAACTGGAGTTACCAACCATACCGTATACGTCAAGGGCGGGACAACAGGCAGCCACAGGCAGTCCGTTGGGCCCGACACCATACAGTACCCCAAATGTGGAAACACCAACACATTTGCCATACCCAGCTATGGTGGATATCGTAAGGAAGTGGTCGTTCCGCTATGAGGGTGGAAAAGATCCAATATCGTTTGTTGATCGAGTGGAAGAGCTTGCAGATGTCTATGGGCTAGACAAGAATATGTTGCCACGTACAATGCCGGAGTTGCTTAAGGACGCGGCGCTTATGTGGTTCCGAAATAACAACCGTCAGTGGCGAACGTGGGGGAGCTTTAAAGACGACTTTTTACAATTTTTTCTCCCGCCCCGTTATTCTGAAAGTCTGGACGATGAGATACGCCGGAGACAACAGAAACCCCGGGAGTCTTTCAAAGATTACGTGATTGTGCTGCAAAACATGATGCGACATGCAGGTTACACGCGGGAGCAGCAAGTCGACAGGATTTTTAGAAATTGTCTGGTGGACTATCAACTGTACATCCGAAGGAAAGATTTCAAATCCCTGGCCGAGCTGATCCAATTGGCGGAAGACTTTGAGGTGATTCGAAGCAACCACCCAGAAGTACGCTCTAACCACCAGGACAGCCGTCAAAACCAGCGCCGAGAGGACAGAACGCGCCAGTTAGGACCCACGGAAGAAGCAGCCATTGATCCAACAACAGCTTGTCGAAGATGCGGCCAGGAAGGGCATGGGTATCGGTTTTGTCAGAACGAGAGTGTTCTGTTTTGCTGGCAGTGTGGAAGAAGTGGAGTCAGAACCAGGGACTGCTGTCGTAGAGCTGCGGGAAACGCCAACGCACCGCACCAACAGCAAGGGTTGGCAGCGGCCCTCAACAATCAAACCTTGCCCCAGTAGATGTTTTTAGGCAGACAGAAACGAGGTTATTAGCTGCAATACAAATTGGTAACCAGCACGAGGAGGCTACTATCGATACGGGGGCGTCCAGGAGTTATGTGAGTGAGCGGGTGGCGGAGAAGATAAGAGGGTCTGGTGAAGTGATACCCATAGATAGCCAAATCAGCCTGGCAAATGGGTCAACAGTGGAAGTGAGGGAGGTGATACGAGTAAGGGTGAGACTAGGCGGTAGAGAATGCGATATGGAGGTTGGAGTGATGCCTCGTATGCTCGATGATGTGTTACTGGGGTTGGATTTTTTGAGAGCGGTGGGGTTTGAGATGCAGTGTGGTGACCAAAGGGTACAGTTTAAACCCAGTTCGCATCAGGTAATGACGGCCGTGGCGCCGGCAGGCCATATAAAACGAAGAGAGGAGGAAGTAATTAATGCGTTCCTGCAAGAGGAGCTAAATAAGTTTAACGAGGTGAGAGGTCCCACAACTCTAGCTGAACACAAGATAATATTGAAAGATGACAGACCGGTCCGGCAGAGGTATATGCAGCGAAATCCCGAGATGCAACGGAAAATAAATCAAGAAGTAGATGAGCTACTCAGGAATGGGTGCATTGAACCTTCTAAGAGCCCCTACAGTGACACCTAACAGTCACCATTCGACCGGTCACAAATCTATTCTCAATAAACGTGTTAAGTCTTAGTTTCTACAATGCTAGTCCTTGGTATTTTTCCAATAAAAATCTCAGAATTTTTTTTAAGAACAAATTTTTAAATAGTCCCAAAAAAATGTATCGCACTAATGGTGAATAATAAACATGTTACAAAAACTGTCCTTATAAATAAATAAAAATCATTTACAGGGACCGCAACAGTTATTCCTTTTTTCATAAAATTCAACTAATAGCAGTTATTTTTTGATTTTTATTTTTTTTAAACAAATATAACAGTTATTTTTTGATTTTTATTTGTTCGAGCAAAAATAAAAGTTATTTTCTTAAGAAATGTTCATGTTATAATAATTTAGTTGACTTTAAATATTTACTTTAATGTGCATAAGAAATCCCATTGATTATCACACATTTAAATGAATATTTAAAGTCAACTAAATTATTATGACATGTTTCTTTAGAGAATAACTTTTATTTTTGCTCGAAAAAAAATCAAAATCAAAAAATAACTGTTATATTTGTTCAAAAAAAAAAAAAAAAATAACAATCAAACAATAACTCTTATTTTTTATCGCACAAATAAAAATCAAAAAATAACTGTTAATTTTGTTCAACAAAATAAAAATCACAAAATAACGGATCGAAATAATAAAAATCAATATTTAAAGAGTCAATTTATTTTATCGTGGAGATCAATTTATCGACATTTAGTTCTATATCGTTTTTTGTTTTAAAACTTCCAAATAACTGTTATTTGCGGTCCCTGATCATTTATATAAAAAACAATTTAAGACAAGAATAATAAAAAATTAAAAAAATCTACCTGTTTGAAGAATACTTGCATACTGTGAAGCCAGACTAAGTATTAGACTTTAATATTTATATAGGTCTCACCCACCCAAAAATCAAGGTGTATTGGACCCGCACTTTTCGGCTAGTTTGTAGCCAGGGATAATCGAACCGGGATAAAAATTTGTCCCTAATATTCTTCTAATATTTGTATATATTTTCGTCTATAGTATTGTTTAAAACGTAAACTCCTCAAATGTCTCATCTATAAACTCGCCTTTTATCTCGTCTATAAGCTCGCCTATTGTACCGGGTACAGATTCGTCTCTTGTCATGTCTATAACTTTGTCCAATAAATCATCTCTAGTCTTTACATAACTACCTTCTAAAGACTCATCCATACTCCAGTTCCTTTTTCTCGACTATAATGTCCTCTCAATTTTCGTCTACACTGATAGAAAAGGCTTCACAACGCTGCCATCAATACTATGACAAGTGTTTTCGTTTTTAACCCCATGATACTTTTCATCATTGTGATGTCAGCCTTTATATCACTGGCCAACAGGGTCAAAAATTGAAGTTATGTCATCAATGGAATGATACATCGGCATTACAGAAGTGACGAATCGGAGTCAGTTTAATAACATGTTATCAGTGCGATGACTCAGTAACATCGTAGAATGGACTCATTAGGCTCAATTTAATGACAAACTGTCATTTAGTTGAGGCATTGGGATCGACTTAAGTCAAAGTTAGAGAATATTATTTACTTGCCCGTTACACAAATTTGTGCTACTTTTGTTGTATTCCGCCCTTTGTTGACGAAAGAACTCTCAATTATAAGACACCAACAGCATGCCTGATGTGGTTTACGTAATAATTCTACTTTGAAATTTTTATGTATTTATTCAAATAATTAAAAAAATAGAATATGGGAATTTTTGCTACTCATATTACTTCTTAAACATGAAATTAATGTTAATAATACACAAAATGTGGTATCGGTTTGATGTCACAGATTACACACAGATATGTAAAAAGTGACGTGTGAAAAAGGCCCATATCAGTTGCGAGGACAGCTTTCGCAGGAAGACACAAAAAGCGTTTGTTGGTAGTGAAGTGGCAATATGTAAGAACATGCCGGTACAATCAACACAAGCTGCGTTGATGTCACTGTGGGATTAACATAGGTTATATTAAAAAAAGCATAGATGGCGCATTAAATCTGACAAAATTTTAAGAAGACGTTCGTCATTAGATTGATGTCACTTTTTGCCTCATTGATGCCATTTGTAATAACATTGATGTCAAAATTCTGATGTGAGGGCATCATCAATATGAAGATGCATTTTTCTAGGAGCGTATAAGCCCCCCATAGTTTATTCTTTTTCTCTTGAATATTTTTCTCGCATTCATGCAGACTCCTTTTGTGATAATACAACCCTAACGATTTTAGATTATATTTAATTATTTGAAAAGTTAAACTGTTATTATGAATTTTTTAATTGTTTGTTGGAATTTGTGTTTCATTTTCCGCCATTTCTTTAGTGACACTGTTAACAGTCAACCAAATCTTATCGAACTCTCAAAAAAGAAACAGTTATAAGCTTTAAATGTTCAAATTAAACAATTGATAAAATTTTAAAAAATCCAACAACCAATGAAATGTCTGGTGTATCTGAAAAATTTCTTTGCGTTAAACAATTTTGTTTTATTGTTTTGCGCACATTTAATTCAATTAAAAACACTTTAACAAGTTTCTTCATGAGAGTGGTAGTGACTCTTTAACATACTCCATACTATAAAATTAAACAAGAAAGGAAAAAATCGCAAATGTATTTGTAACTTTTTATTATTTTAAATGCTCGCGTGCTTAAAGAGGTGAACATTCAAACAATTTTTTATTTAACACACATTGCCTGCCAATTCGCCTGGTGGAAGAATGAAAGGACAAAGATGCCAATACCAAAATGTTGCTTCATTTAATGAATGCAACAGCGTAAATGCTTCTATGTTCAGTTCTGCAAAGCAACCAATATCTTGGCGGCTTCTGATGCTGGTGCTGCTGCAATCGCATACATTTGGTAATTACGCATTCAGAATTGCGCTTCATTGAATAATGTGAATAAATTAATTAAATTACATTCAAGAGCCTCTTGTGTCACTTTTCCGTTCTCTCCCTTCCTTTCTTGAAGCTATTTATTAAGCTGCAAAATAAAAGACGAAGACTACATGCGGCCAGGTTTGTTATATGTATGCTTTTACTTTTTTTTTTGGTTAGTTCCATACCTCTAGACTTAAACAATGGTGTCGCATAAATTTTTCCTTGCAGGAATACAAAATTATTTGTATGTTTTCCTCTTTGTTCTGAATTTATTTGCTACAAACATTTTGTAGTAAATTTTTGCACTCTACTTACAGAAGATATAAATATGTAAAATATTGTTGAATGAGAGACATACTTTTGATTTCGCCTTAAGACTTAGTTCTGGTCTTGTTTCCATACATCTACCTTGACAAAATTTCAAATAATTTTCTGGAGGTTTCAGAATCCTGGATGGTCACAATAATAAATTTACTAGACATAAGTTTCTTCATAAGTTTCTTCTCTACATTAGTTTTAAGTCTTACCTAAAGAATTATGCTAGATCGTCTTCGATTAAGTTTTAAGTGTTGCCTTTAAATTGGTTAATTTCTAGTTCAAAATTCAGTTATTCTTGGACTGTTGTGTAGAATTATCCCAAGTCTTGGCTCTAGATTGATCTAAAGTCTCGCCTATAGTTTGTCTCAAGTCTTGTTTCTGATTTATTTTTAATCTCGTTTCTGGGGGTTTCTTTAGTTTCATCTCATTTTGTATTTATTAATATGATTTTGTAGTACAACAAGACACAACATTTTATACATTACAGTATTATAATTTCTAGTCTCTAGCCTTGTCAACATACTCTTTACTTCATATCGTCTTTGAGATTATCTAATGGCTTATCTTTAGAGCCGCCTCTAGTTTCGTAATTTAACTTGGTAAAGTCTTATTCAGTGTTACCATTTGAGCATATTTTCTGCTAGATTTAGAAGATTGAGTTGGGGAATTGCATATTTTTTAAAAAAATATGCTAACTGTTTTTTTAAGCATATTTCCTTTTCCGAACGCAGACTTCAAGGCATATTTTTACTTTTTATAAAAGCAGATTTTTGAGGATATTTTTCTTAAAAAGCAGATTTTTAGCATAATTATTTTAAAAAAATTCAGCAGATTTTAGGCATAATTTTCATTTTTTTAAAAATTTAGCATATTTTTAGTAAATTTAAAATATTTTTAATTAGGCTTTAGTTCATTGAATTTAATTTTCATTAAATTATTTTTATGAAGACAGGAATTTTACAACATGAAATCAATTAAAAATTTTTTAATGAAAATTTTTTATTCTTGACTGCGCTGAGATTTGAAACCAGGCGTTCACGGACAGGTTGCCCAGACTAGTTTCGATTGTAACCACACAATCTCGTCAGTGGGGTTTGCCGTTTTACTCACTCGGCTATTGAGGCCGGGCGACGCACAGTGGCGCCCGTAGAGCAAGCGAGGTTGCAAAAATCAAAATTTTCATGAGTGCCGACGAAGTTTTGAATAAACCCATGTTATAGGAAACTTTTCAACGATTTCAAATATGCCACTCTTAATAATATCACATTTTTAGTTTAGAAGATATAACCGTTCAAAGTTGACCGACTTTCGGTTTTCAAAAAAACACACAATTTTTAGTCAATTTGTTGCGATTTCAGGTGTAATATCACGAAAAATAGGTAACGAATCGCCTTATTTTTTGTTTGTATTGATTGATGCATTTATTAAATGTATAATGATAAAAAAAAAATTAACTGTTTGCTCTGTGTTTCTCCTGGTAAATCACTATTTAAAAACTATCCGTTTTTTCACTATTTTTCAACTTTGACGGAAAATAAAAAAAAACTATATATTTCTATATTTGCCATATTTGAAAAACCTGTTCTTTGATTAGTTCTTTACATAATTCCAAATTTTTATCTGCCCGTACGTGACCGTTTGGCTTCTAGAGGTAAAAAAGTTTAAAAAGACATGGTTGCAGAAATTGTATGGCGTCCATCCCTTATATGTTTTGACTGACAGTAGTTTGATCTAATAGTTTGAAAAAAACTACTCATTGAAATTAGCAGGTATGTACCTCACATAAACAATACTTTGGCGTACAAATGGTCAGGAACAATATTGACTTATGGTCCCTACAGGTAGGCACAAATCTTATTTGGACACGTGCATAATATCAAAATTGCATTATTCAGCCTAAATCCATATGTATGCAGGGAACAGATAAATTTTTAGGCATGGTAGCATAAGCCTATATATTGCAAAATAAGCATAATGCCTGGATTAGTCTACGCCTGAAAGTTGGCGCAACAATTACTGAAACCATTAAACAATTTAAGTACTGAAAACATGGCGTTGAACAATTTAAAATTATTTGAACTGTTTAGAAAGTCAACCACACCAAAGTTTTTCACGGAAGTGAAAATTCTTCCTGAGAAGTTGACATTGATCAGCAAATGGGGCTGCGATGGATCATCCGGACAAAGCGTTTATAAGCAAAGGATATCTTCCGATGACGCTACAATATCGGATGGAAATATGTTTATGGCATCTGTTGTTCCTTTGCGGCTAAAATCGGATGATTCCCTACACTGGAAAAATCCACGACCGTCATCAGTGCATTATTGCCGACCAATAATGTTTCAGTTTGCAAGGGAATCGACAGAACTCATAAGGACTACGGTGAAGGACATTGAAGAACAAATAAGCAAGATTAAGCCTACAAAGCTGCAAATTGGAGAAGGAAAATATATTGAATGCAATTACGAGTTCCACCTGACCATGGTTGACGAAAAAGTCGTAAACGAACTGACAGGAACAACCTCAACAATGTCATGCCCGATTTGCAAAAAGAGTCAGAAGAACTTTTTTCAATTCAATTCAATTTATTTCATATATAATATGTTACATCTCAATTTTATATAATTAGTTGTAAAGAGTTTAAGATTAGTATCTTTTTCTGCTTAATTATAACATATTTCAATTAGTTATCATATACATATATATAGACAGAATTATTTTGGAGGTAAAAATTTAGCAAAAACCTATTTAAACCCCTTTTTTCGTTTTATTTTTATATTTTTTTTTATCGATTTTTTACTATTATTTGTCAGAAGAACTTTGGTAATTTAAACGATTCTACAAATGAGGAGAATTACGAATATGGAATGTCACCAATGCACGCAACGATAAGGTGTATGGAATTCTTGCTAAAACTGGCATATACCCTACCACAAGAGGAGGAAAACTTCGATGAAAATACATCAATAAAGGATAAGGAGAAGATCAGAAAGAAGCAAATACAGGAGGCTTTTTTTAAACAAGTTGGACTAAAAGTAGACTGTCCCAAGCACGGATACGGTAACTCAAACGATGGAAACACTTCTAGGAGATTTTTTGAAAATGATGAGGCAGTAACTAGAATCATTGGAATTGACAATCAATTCGTGAAAAGATTGGGAACGATCTTGGATGTTTTAAACTGCAAAGAAAATGTCAATTCTACAAAATATGGAGAATATGCGTCGAAAACTGCATCTCTTTTAGCAGAAATGTATCCACAGAAGAAGTTGACCCCGACCGTCCATAAAATATTGGCGCATGGCAAAGATATAATTGAGTACCAGTTTTTGCCAATTGAGGAGCTTTCTGAAGAAGCACAGGAGTCTCTTAACAAATTTTATAAAATATATATATTGCACAACACATTCAAAGCATCAAGGGTAAGGCAAAATAAGGACCTCTTCAACATGTTGGCAGCATCTTCCGATCCACTTATTTCTTCCCTGCGGCATGTGAAGTCACAAATAGAGTTACAAAATAATTATAGTTTAGAAATGGTTAGTCTTTTAGATATACCTTCTCTTACGAATTGTGATGAATATTTTACAGAAAATTTAAAAAATAAATTTAAAAAAAAAATAATTTTTTTTTTAATTTGTTGGGTAATAATTTAAAACATAAAACCCTTAAGAAAAAAAATAAAAACAATCTAAAAATGTAAAAATAATTTTTTTTAGTTACCATAAAATTGATTTTTCTACTAATTTTAACTTTGATAAGCCATAAGTAGGCCCCTACAAAGCGTAGCACCCTTTCCAAACGCTCATTTCATAGGCTGAACAGTTATCTATCATATGCTGCTTAAACTGTTCAATTATCTTATTCGGTTCAAAAGATATGATTTTTGCAACGAAAAAACTCAAATGGCGCCACTGTGCGACGTCAATAGTCAAACATCAATCCTTAAACCAAATGGTATTTCACTTTGGTAGATCGAAATTTGCTTTTTGAATGAATGATTATCTATTTTTAATTGATTTACATGTTCTTCCTAACTTCTGGTTACGTTAACGTTCGATATCGGCGAACGGGCAGTTAATCTACAGTTTTGTTTCCATTCAGGTCTTAAAAGAGTTTTCGTTGCCTTATCTGTTTAATCTCATCTCCTGACTCGTCTTCAGTCTAGCTTAGAAATAAGTTTCGAGTTTGGTTTTTAGTCCCGTTTCTAGATATTTTGCATTTTATTTTGCGGGCTTTTCCTTATTTTTCTTTCTTAATTCATTTTATGTCATGTCATCTCTGTAGACTGTCTTCTAGAGTAATTTCTAGACAACTCTAAATTCTCGTTTGTAGTCGAGTTTCTTACCCTAAGCCATATCTCATTTACGACTAATCTCTAGTCCCACATTTGAACTCAATCATAAGTAGTATTCCATTTATCTTCTCTATATCGATTGCCGACTCCTCCATTTATAGAGCTCTCTACCAATTCGCCTGTGCCAACCTTAACAAAATATTCCATTCGTTTAGTCATCAATGCGTAAATTGCATTCTAAAGTATGGTAATGAGTTTGAGTAGGCTGTTCACCGAAAGCCCTAGTAGGGAAAAAGAGAGCAAACAAGGGGCCAAGAAGGAAGGACATTACTTTCATAGCACGATGTTTTTTGGTGATTGGAAAATGTTGTTTGTCTTTTAGCCAAAACGACAGTTGGCTAAATTTTTTGTGCCACTTTAACAGAAGGCCACCCAAAAAGGTAACAATACAAAACACGGCCAGAATTGAACATTGATTTTGGTCTAAAAGGAAAAGAAAAAGTTGAAAATAAGGAAAACGACAAAAAAATAAGCAAAACCATCAGAATGTGGCGCATTTAAATAGTCCAGCGGTAGCCAAAAAAAAAAAAAAAACATATAATGAAAAAAAGTTTTAGCAAAAATTGCTGCTTCATTTGCCAGGATTCTCCAAGTTGTGTGTGTGTTTTTTTTTTATTGGATATTTTTAGTTTTTTTTTTTCTGTAAATTTGTTTCATGCTTTTGGTGAACGGCCGCTTTATGCTTCACTTTTCGTGCCTTTCAGCTATCGTTCGTACATGTATGTTTGTTGCTGATACTTCTGTTGTTGTTGCTGGTAGTTGTTGGTGGTAGTGTAGCATTGGTTAAGGATAGTGGACATCATGTTGTCCAATTACTAGAATGTTCAATAGTGTTTGCATTAAGTGAACGCGTTAATTACCTTTTAGGCTTCAAGCGTAAAAATGTTAATTAAGTGATATTTTCGGCACGTTTTGATTTTCAATGCTTCTTTATCTTCTCTTCCCTTTTTGTTGCTGCAACTACTTGATTTCTGTGTATGTTTTTTTCGTCGGTGTTGTTGGTGTTGTCATTCTGGCAAGTTGCAACGCATTGATGTCCATTTAATGTCGTAGCATTTTTTTTTTTTTATTTTGTTGGGTTTCAGTTGCTTGTCAAGGAATTGTTAGTTTTTTCCACATCATCTTTATGGACGAGTATGTCTATCAGTATGTGATAGTCATTGTGCTGTTAAGCATTTATCTGTGTTTCTACTTCTTACTCGGTTTTTGTTAATTAAGTTGTTGTAGTTGCCAATGTTTGGTTTTGTTACGTTGCTGTTGGCCAGCCAGTGCGTTTTGCTGTAAGTTGTTTGTGTCCTCATAGTTGCATGTATTTGTAAATCAAGTGTGACATTTGATTGTCCATATAAAATGTTGTTGTTTCTTTTTTTCTCTCTCTGTTTAAGTTTACGTGCAACTTGCTTCATTTACAACTAGTGTATGCGGTAAGCAAGAAGAACTTTTTTTTTTTTGTAGGTAAAGAAAAATGTGTGGTGTGTTGTAATAAAATTTGCATATTGGAATGTACAAGTTGTGTACTGGTCAAGGTTTTGAGGTTTCCTTGCTCTGTTACTAAGAAAAAAGGTCAAGGTCAGTTGGTTTAAGTTATTGAAATAAAAATTTGTTAATAAATTTTTATTTCGAAACATGTTCAATTTACGAAACCATTTTTCGAACAAAATATTTTTGGTTTAAGTGATAATTTTACAGGACTTTTTTCAAAAAGGAAGATATATATTTAAGGATAATAACCAGCGATAGGCAACCTATACTATTGCGATTGTATGCGTTGTTTGCATATAACATCCCAGCGGGAAAGCTCAGAATACCTTCTTACTTAAGGTTTTAATAAAGGCCTGCTAAAGAATGCATCATAAAAGGTGTCGGCTCTTTCGTATAAAAATAAGATACACATTCTACATTCTCTTCTATGAGAAGGGAGAGGAGAAGGATGACAATTTTTTGTTTTGTTTTTTGCCAAGGCCAAAGCAAAAATATTTTTTTTTATCCAGTTGCCATTTTTATGTAACTGCCAAAGAAGCGAGAGCGGAAGGCATTCCCCGCAATTACAACGTGTGTAAGAAAGATATGAGTACAGGATAGAGTGAGCAGGCATTCCACATCCAAAAGAAGGAGTACAGAGGCCTCCTAAAAGGCATCCGTACTCTTTCTTTTTCCCGCTGTCATGTTAACCCATTAGCGCCCAATTTTTGTTGTAAGGTTTGCTGGTGATTTTCGTAAAATGTAATTGAAATTATAATAATAAAACACGTTTTTAACTGTTTTGTACTTTGTAGATTATTTTTATTACGTTTTTAAATTCGCTCCCAAATTGCTAAATTCTCTCCAATGTGTGTGACTAGAGATGTTTAAAATAATTTAATTGATTTATAAAGTGCATGAATAGGCTAATTTGGTTCCTTTGTATATAAAACAATTTAATATAAAGTCTGGTACAGATTGGATAAATAAAAAGTCAAGTCGGAAATCGATTAAAAATTTTAATAGTGAATACAAGGCGAAACCATTTTAGATAGAATTTTTTTAGTTGTAAAGTTTTTGTAAGGTCGTAAAAATTTGATGATAAAAACAACCGAAATGTTGACATAGCTATAGTTTCAAAAAGATACAAAAATAGGTTAAGAACTAGCCCAATAGTAATTAATGCACCAGACCACTAATGTGCCAATTAATACGTGGCCGAGAAATTCGAACACACCACTTGAACATTTTGGAAATTAGTTTCTTGAATGCGAGAATAGTCTGGTGAGTACTGGCTGACTCTTGTCACTGGCTAAGGGTATCACAAAGGGACCGCTATAAGGATCTAAGTGAGTCCATTTGAAGTGAGCCCATTGAACCTTTCCTTACCTTACCTTCTCCAATATATTTTTTTTTTTGTTCAAAAGACTCAAAATTATGAGAAATTGAAAAAGTTTTTTTTGTATGGCTTTAATTTGTCCTAAGGTGATATCAAAAATGGAAAAAATTTTTGGGGTGTTTTTCAAATCACCAATTTAAAATATTTCCTTCAACAAAATGGAAAATATTGAGATTTGCAGAGACTTCTTTAAAACATCTTAGAGAATGAAACTACTCGATTTCAAAAATATCCCCCGGTACACTTGGGTAGGGCAACGATTTGATTTTTACGGATTTCATGGACAATAGATTTTTTTTTGCATGAAACTGATCAATAGGGTAAAGCCCATCTATTTTTTATAAATTTCCGATAAATGCTATTCAGTTCCTTACCGTTAGATATAAAGTCGGAAAATCGAACCACGCCAACGTTCAAATGACCAGATATAAGTTTATTTTGAAATTTTTGAATTTTCTTAAAATTGATAACGAAATATCGTGAGGCATATTCATATTTTAATGACTTAACTATTTTTTGTCATTGGTAGTTAAATTTCAAACAAAATTAATCAAAATAAACCCTTTTATGCACTTTTGAGAGCGAAAGATTACCTAATACTTTTTAACATCACAAAAGCAGCTTCATTCAAATATCTGCGTAATAAAAGTGAACTTTTTTTTAATTATAAATAGAAAAAAATTACAGATTCCTTGCTTTATGTACTTGGAGTGAAAATTAAATCGTTGCTCTACCCAAGTGTACCAGGGATTATTTTCAAAATTTTTTATCGTAAAATGATTTATTTGTTTTTTTATACCCTCCACCACCACTGTGGTGAATGAGGGTATACTAAGTTTGTCATTCCGTATATATATTCTAGCTCCTTGAGTAATTCTAAGTCGATTTAGCCATGTCCGTCTGACCGTATGGCCGTCTGTCCATTTGTCCGTCTGTTGAAAACACGCTCACTTTTTAAAAACGCAAAAGAAAAGAACAAACTTGGTCTCAAATTATTGCTCGTAGTTATCTTAAGCAGTTTGGGATTGAAATCCAGCAAAATCGGTTCAGTAGGATCAGAACTATGAATGAAAATGTGAAACCACCCCCAAAAAAAATGTTGATTCAAAAACTAACATAAAAGGTGAAATAATGCACGGAATGATATAAAATTTCGCACGAACTAGCTTTTTATAACTGCAAATCATACTGATAAATTTCGTGAAGATCGGTTTATAATTGACCATAGGACCCATATAAACCCTACTCGCGGAAAACAGTGTAGTGCTCCTAAAACCGTAATTAATAACGCTATCATACTAAAATTTGGCACGTCACAGTTCTATACGACCTTAAATCATACTGTAAAAATTTTTGAAGATCGGAACATAGTTTACACTGGACCCCATATAAACCCTACTCCCGGAAAACAGTTTAGTACGCCTAAAACTGTAATCAATAACGCTATCATACTAATATTGGGTACGTCACAGTTTCATACGACCAGAAATCACACTGTAAAATTTTTTGAAGATCGGTCCATAATTTACACTAATCCCGGAATACAGTTTAGTACCCCTAAAACCGTAATTAATAACGCTATCATACTAAAATTTGGCACGTCACAGTTCTATACGACCTTAAATCATACTGTAAAAATTTTTGAAGATCGGAACATAGTTTACACTGGACCCCATATAAACCCTACTCCCGGAAAATAGTTTAGTACGCCTAAAACTGTAATCAATAACGCTATCATACTAATATTGGGTACGTCACAGTTTCATACGACCAGAAATCACACTGTAAAATTTTTTGAAGATCGGTCCATAATTTACACTAATCCCGGAATACAGTTTAGTACCCCTAAAACCGTAATTAATAACGCTATCATACTAAAATATGGTACGTCACAGCTTTATTCGACCAGAAATCACACTGTAAAATTTTTTGAAGATCGGAACATAGTTTACACTGGACCCCATATAAACCCTACTCTCGGAAAACAGTTTATTGCGCCTAAAACCAAATAAAGTCCACTTTGGGAAAATAATTAAATTCGCCTAAAACCATAACAGATAAAGATATTGCGGTAAAATTTCTCCCATCTTAGATTCATATGGCCAGAAAAAATATCATGCAATTTTGTGAAATTCACTGTTAACACTAAAACTAATTACACTGCTGTATTAAAATGTATTCTAATTTATTTTTTGTAATGCCAGAAATCAGTCTTCAGAATTTTGGGATGCTTGGCCCATAATTTACAATAGGTCCAATACAAATTACCCTCCTAAAAATTATTTTAGTTCGGCTAAAACTTTTACGAATCATGATATTTTACTCAAGCCAGTTCAAAGTTCTAACAAGAAATGCATAAAATTGTCTTATTGTCGGTCAATAATTTAATTCAGATCTAAGCCGCAACCAATTTTAATGTTGACATTCGTTTTTGTGAAATTAAGTTAATAATATATATGTATTTACAATATAGAGCCAACTTCTGTCGGTGGATGGTATCAAAGATTCGGCACAGCGGAATAACTCTTACTTGTTTTTTTTTTTAAAAACTTTTTTCAGGGGGCTAATTCTAGCAGTCGTGATTTAATACTTATTCGATTCCGAGGCAATTTTGTTAATAAATCATTCAGTCGATACTGAACGAATATAAATTATTTTCTCTTTGTGTTGTAAAGTATTTATTTCAGTTTTCGCAATACTGAAAAATTATTTCGTTTCGTTTCGTATCGACTGAAAGAATTAGCAATATAATTGCTTTCGAATCGAAAAAGTAGTCGACCACGATTTAAAAAAAACCTAAAATATCTTCAGATTGCCTTTATTTGTCAAGGTGGCATAAAAGTCATCACCCTGTCGGAAGATACTACAATTTTTCCGCATGGCAGTAAATGTCAGTTCGGCTTTAACATTTTTAAAGTTAACACAGATACAAGGCAAAAACAAATGAAGCACTATGTTTCTTAAGAACGCGCACTAATTTACTTTTTGTGGGGTTTCTTAAAGGCATGACTCTATTTCAACCAGCATCAGACTTTATAAGTCCTCAAAGAGAATTGCCGTCAGGAATGCGGTAACCTTTCGCCGGAAGTTCTGACAAGAGTGATGCAAAATGCCATAAATCGGGTGGGTATACTGCCCTCCGAAAAAAGAAAGTCACATCTCCATTTGAGTTGTGTTGCGATATTTAGGTTTTGGCCCTAATCATGTACAACGCAGCGCAACGCCACAGAACTAACGCAACGCCAAAGAATAACATTGAAAGCACAAACAATGTCATAAATATTTTGTAATTTTGTTGTTGCTTTCAACAGAAATTCATGTACCGTTTTAAAATTTTCAACGACACAAGCAATGGAGCGTTTGAAATTTTAAAACGCAATGTGAATTTCTGTAGAAAGCAACAACAAAATTACAAAATATTTATGACATTGTTTGTGCTTTCAATGTTATTCTTTGGCGTTGCGCTGCGTTGTACATGATTAGGGCCTTTATATTTTTATATTTCGCGTCTTGAAATTTAATATTTTTCAAAAATCTCAAAAATCATTGATTCGATTTATTACCGTAACAGACAGGGGAAATTTTGATGATAAAGTAGAGAAAATGGACTAATGACTGTTTTGCCTGGTTAAGTCTCTCAAAAGAAAATCTTACGAAAAATATATTGTACAAATAAGTTTAAAATTTGAAGATGTTGTGTATATATTTCTTTTTCTTGTCAAGCCACTTTATGTCAGTTGACATACGAAGATTCCGATGAAAGTCGCGAGGCAGGTTTTACAGTTATAATTATATTTTGTTCAATATTAGGAAATGGTGACGTTGACGGTATGTTTTGATCAGCAGATGATAGCGATGGTGTGGTAAGATTTTTCGGAAATGTACAATTTTGTACTTGTACTTTTAGCAATGTGAATAATGAGCCATTTATCGCAATTTTCTTTATTGGTTTATTTTTTTCTTTTCTGATCCTAACTTCTATCCTATTATATTTTTTAGCGAGTTCGGAGTTTTTAATTGCTAAAAGTGCAAAGTTTTTTTCGACATATTTTCTGTTTTTATTATCATACAACATAAATAACGTATGACTTAAAGTTACACAAATAAAAATTAATAAATTTTTAATAAAAATTTAAAAATACGGAAACACTCAAAACGAAAAAGCAGCAACTTTAAAATGTGTTTATCAATGAATGTATTTACGTGTGAAATAAGAAGGCTGGCTTGCACTAAGGCCCAACGTTTATTTTTATTTCATTCTGATAGCTCAATTCCAAAGCATGCTAAGTCGACTAAGCACGTTTTCATGTTTTTCACGTTTATGAATTGAGTAATGTTCAATTTAAATGATGTCAAATTGTGGTGTTGATCGGCTTATCCAAGCCAAACTTATGCACAAAAAAATAACTTAGAATACAACTGAATGTTGTATAGCCCGTAAACTTAAAGAGCTGCTTCTGCAAAACTCACTTTTAAGACTTAGTATGTTCTGGTATAGAGCTTTCGATATTATTTTTTGCTAACTCTGTATTACTCTGAGATGATATTCGCAGATCCGAGAGCAAAATTCTTTTGTTTCTTAAAGTAATTCATACTTGTCGGTGTTTGCAAGAACTTGTCCGAAAATTCATATATGCTAAAGAAAAAGGTCTTAAGATCTGAAAATTTTGGTCAATATGACTTTTTATAATAGTATGTTGCAGATAAGATTTTTTTTGTCGAGAAAACACGCTAGAGTTCGTAGAGGAGACGATGTTGCTTAACGTTATCAGTCATTTATAGACAAAAATAGGTCTTTTAAGTTTAACACAAAAACAGCATAGAATGTAAAGGGAATACGAAAGTTTATCATTGTAGCATAAAAATTACAGTTTATCATTTATAACAAAAAATTAGTTTTTCCGTTTTAGCAAAAAATTAAGAAATATATGAAATAGTGTTGCAAATATATAGTCATATCTCGACTCTTATTTATAGTCTGATCCATGTTATTCACTACACTTCTGTCTATATTTTTGTTCATAATTTCGATTATTGTCACGTCTATTGCCACGTCTAAAGTATTGTCTATATTATCGTTTATTCTCTTTTCTACAGTTTTGTTTAGAGTCTCGTATATAGTCTCGTAAATATTTTATTCTATTGAGTATTCTCTACTTCCATCTGTAGTTACCCTAGGGGAAAGAACCCCGACACCAAACTTGTCACGTCACAGTTCTAGAGTGGTTAGGACCTGTTCTAATTTTAACACTTTATATGAATGGGACTTATCACTTTAACTTGGTGAGGTCCTAGGAGCGGGTTGATTGTCACCTTTTTGACATTTTGTAACTGGTCTCTGAAGATGCCTTAATGGACACATTAAATTTCGGTTAAAATAATGCATATAATGTCCCGAGTGAACTATATTAAATTGATATAAATCAAGTAATATAACCAGATAGCATCAGCCTGCACAAAATTCAGTCACATGACTAGCTTTGTGCCACTAATCTTTCCTCTGGAGTAACTACATTTCAGACACTTTAGCACCAGTTAAGTCATATGATTTGCTCTCACCTATCACCATTCGTTCCTATTTATTATAATTTTGTGTTCACTGGTCACAATTTTTCGCAGTGTAATTTTGTTAACTCTTCACATTTATAATTTTAAATGGTTTTGTCCATATTCTTATCTGTAGTCTCTAATATTGTCTTGCATTTGTCTTGTCTTTAGTCTTGTTTATAATCGCATTCATCGTGTGCTCTATTGTCCCGCCGATAGCTTCGTCTTTACTTTTGTTTTTAGTCTCGACAATTGTTGCGCCTATTGACTACTCTATACTTTGTCAGACTAGAAGAGTTTCAATCTAAAGCCTCGTCTTGCATTTAGTCATGTTTTAAATCTCATCCAATGTCTCCTCTATACTCTTAACTATTGTCTCGTCAAAAGTTTTATTCATAGTCTCATTTTTGTTATCATTATAGTCTCTTCAATAGTTTCGTCTGTTGGATCTTCTCAACAGCCGGTTGTTAATTTTGTTAACTCTTTTATACTTACAATTTTAAACGGTTTCGTCTATTTTGTTATCTGTAGCCTCGTCTATAGTGACATCGTATCGTATGTAGTCTGGTCCATAGCCTCGCCTTGTCTAAAGTCTTGCTTATAATTTCGTACACTGTGTTCTCTTATGTCTCGCCTATAGCTTCGTCTTTAGTTTTGCTTTAGTCTCGTCAATTATTTCTATAATCCCGTCAGAATAGTAAGTCAAGTCTATGTTCAGTCATGTTCTACATCTCATCCATTGTCTCCTTAATGCTCTTATCTATTGTCTCGTCAATAGTTTTATTTATAGTCTCGTCTTTGGTCTCGTATATAGTCTCGTCAATAGTTTTGTCTATTGAATCATCTCTACCAGTCTCATTAACTCATATTTTTAACCCCTTCTGTAGTTATAGTTTTAAAGGGTTTTATAAAAATTTTACAAATAAAAAAATACATTAATTCATTAAAAGATTTCCTTTGCTAAATAAAAAATTATAGTGAATTTAATTTTATATTCTCACACATTAACCGACATGCAACCACTCGTAATGTTTCAACGTATTCTTGTTAAATGAAAACACCTTTTCTACATTTAATTTAAATTTTCATGACTCATTGTTTGAAAATTGCATGCAACAGATTTGTACGTACATAACTTGGCTTTTAGCTATAAATTCAGGCTTTTTTTCCGTTAAATACTCATTTAATAACCAAATATAATTTCCACTTACACTTATAATATTTTTTTTTTTATTACAAATTTATTTTTCTTCCATACTCGCGTTAATATCTTGTTGCAACGCCTTAAAGTAATAAAAAATTAAATTTGTTTTCCAATTGTAAAGAAAGAAAAAATAAGCGAAGCTGGTATTGCAACAGCAGTTGTGGCTGGAGTAGCAGCAGCGGCAGCAGGAAAAAGGCACTGATTCTACTTCTACCTGTCAGTTTATTGGGCTCGTTGTTACTTTTTAATGACATTTCCTGTTGCACATATGAAAAAAATTTGCTTTTAAGTATCAGCAACGTAAATGCGTATTTGTGGTGTTGAAAATTTATTTAAATATTGATTTTCTTGTTAAGCCATGTATAAGTTTAAATAAATTCACAAAATATAATTTAAGATTTTCTTTATATAATAGATATTACTTTTTTTCATATACTACAAGTTAAAAAGCTATTAAATTTCTAGAACTAAAAAGCAAATTAAAAGTTGTAAAATATTCTTAGAAATAGAAATGGAAATTATTAAAGGAACTGATGGAAAAATAGAAAGGAACTGATTAAATATTTTAAAGAGTTTTAAAATGTCTAGGCAGCGAGGGTTGCATATAAAGCCATAGTTTCTTATTAATATTTCCTCGCTACTTTCTGGTAACATTGTTAAGTTTCACCTTTTTATACAACCCTCGCATCTTGTTTACCTAAACGTATGACCACCATGTCAGAAGAGTTTCTTTACAAATTCTTAATTGTATTTCAACAGGCCGAACATTTTACAAGCTTGTTTATAACTTTACTAAAAGTGCTGAATTGACTAAACCTGTCTTAAATTAGCAGCTTAACAAAACAAAAAAAAAAAAAAAAACAGAAACGAAAGCCACAAATAATGAAGGTAGGAACTGAATGAAGTGAGAAGACCAAGAGTTAATGTCCATTTGTGTGTCCAGTTTTTAAATGTATTTTTATTTCACATGATTTCCTTCTGACTATTCACAGTCAGCACTTGCTTAAAATATGTCATAAAAAGTTTGTTATCTATGTTTTAAATGCCCTACACCAAACTAAACAGGATATAGAGAACTTGAAACATTTGGAAAGGCACGATAAGTATACGAATATTTAAAATTAGTTGATATTACTCAAAAGTAATAGTAATTGTCTCGTTCAATTTGCCATAAAAGTTGCTATAAAATTTTCGTTATATCTGGTTTTTAATTCGGTGTAAACTTAATATTTTCAATAGCCTATTGGTGAGAAAACTACAGTCGAAACTTTTAAAAAATAATAATTTTAGTCTGTTTGAAAAACTCGTAAAAATTATTTAATTGATTTTTAAATAAAAAAAATCTGAAGATAATAGAACTGAAAAGCATTTCGGAATCTTAATTTTATTAAATAAAGAAAGCAGTGCATTCAAGAATTCATTGACCTGAGCTTGAATCTAACGAGTCAAGACTTGATTGACTATAGACGAGACTATAGACAGGACTCTGAGTGAGGCTGAGCACGAATATACAGGCGACCTTACCGCACACAAGACTGTAGAAACGACTAACGAAGAGACAATTGACAAAACCACGGACGATACTACGAGACCATAGAAAAGCTTCTATATTCTAGACGAGACTATAGACAAGACTTAAGAGGCGACTAAACACTTGACTATAGTCAATACTGTTGCAAATACTATAGTCGAAACTATAAGCCAGGGGCTTGATTCTGGCAGTCGCGATCGAGTACTTTCTCGATTCGAAAGCAATTTAATATCTAATTATTTCAGTCAATACTGAACGAATCGGAATTTTTTTTTTCAGTGTTGTAAAGCATTAGTTTGAGTTTCACAATACTGAGAAAATAATTTCGATTCGTTCAGCAGCGACTGAAAGAATTATAAATAAAATTGCTTTCGGATCGAGAAAGTACTCGCTTACGACCGCCAGAATTTGGCCTCTGAATACGTACGAGAATAAAGAAGATACTATAGAAAAGGCTATAGACGAGTCTTAAGTCTAGATTATAGAACATATTATAGACAAGACTAAAGACCTTACTCTAGTCTAGATTGTACAAATTACCATAAGCGAGACCATGGACGAGACGATAGACAAGACTACAGAAAAGATAATAGACGAAACTAAAGGCGAGACTAAAGCCGAGGCTATAAACAAGACAAGATTATAGGAGAGATTATTAAAGTGACTAAAAACGAGAATTTAGACGAGGGTAGAGAAAAGACTAAAGACGAGAGTGAATGCTGGTCTGTAAATGAACCGGGATAACAGAAACCAATTTTACTGTATTGTGCAAAAAAAAGTTAATATTCACATTAGTTTCCCAATACATTAAGCCTAGCACAAAACGAGACTATAGACAAGAATACAGAAAAGAAAAGATAATAGACGAAACTAAAGGCGAGACTAAAGACGATGCTATAAACAAGACAAGATTTTAGTTGGGGTATAGATAAGACCGAAGACGAGACTGTA
Organism: Pollenia amentaria; assembly: GCA_943735925.1. Taxonomy (NCBI): domain Eukaryota; kingdom Metazoa; phylum Arthropoda; class Insecta; order Diptera; family Polleniidae; genus Pollenia; species Pollenia amentaria. The sequence goes on along the minus strand of OX031010.1, from coordinate 47,719,925 downwards.
GTCGGGATTAGCCTTAAAGCTGTTTTGTAAATTAAGCATTAGCTCAGAACCCAGTTTCATTGAATTCTGCAAAAAATGTTAAGGTTCACATTAGTAATCCAATACATTAAGCAAAAGGCTTAACGCATTGGATAACTAACTAATGTGAACTTTAACTTTTTTTGCAAAAGACAGTTAGTCTTCTAATTATTATTTTATAAATATAAATTATTATGAATTCTTATAAAAACCTGTAAACTGATAACATTTTTATAACCAAATCAATATTATACAAATTTTAATTCGCCATAACACCGTTAATTTTAGCTTTAATTTTAGAGTCAAACATAAATCAGTAACCAGTTTTGTTTTTGTGATAAGAAAAAAAAATAATTTATTAATATATATATTTTTGACAAGATTTTCATTTTAAGCACTCATCTCACAGCGGTTCTCAACTGGTTTGAGGTTCACCTAAAATGACGACAAAAACGGCGAAAAAAGTGGCGGCCCTTATATCCCCCCAACAAGAATTTGTGATTATTAAAATCCAGTCAGATGTTTTCCTTAAGTAATGACAAAGAAACCTGTATCAAATCGGTGGGTCTAAAAAAGACTGGATTTTTTTTATAACCCACACCACAATAGAGGAGAGGTATTACGCATTTGTGCCGATGTGTGTAACACCTTAAAGTATTGGTCCTAGACCTACCGATCGACTCAGACTCACTTTCTGAGTCGATCTAACGATGTCCGCCCGGCCGCTTGGACAGCCATATAACCTTGTACGCAAAGTACAGGTCGAAATTTTGAAGATAGTTTGATTAAATTTGGTACATTAGTTCTATATATTTAATAGCATATATTTAATAGCATATAAGGGCTTTTATTCTATTTAATATTTTTAAGGTTGAGTTATTAATACAATTTTATCACCAAACTCTAAGGTCTTTGTAAAAAATATCGAAGTTTTTATATAAATCAAATGTCTTTTATATGTTCAATGATAATAGTAATAAATATGTATGTCCAAATGAATCCTAACACAGCCGTCTTAAGTCTTATAGGGTAAGATGGAGCATCAATGAATTAATTTTGCAAAATATTTTGCATTTATTTCAAAACCTTAGAAATTCGCGGTGATCCGGCTCGCAAGCATCTTCAGACCAAACGCACAATCTATTCTGCTGTCCTAGAAACTTAAAGCATTCAATGTAGTCTAAGAGAACATAAACTTTTAGAGTTTTAGTTATATCCATGTTTTTGACAACTGTTCGCAGTTTTTTGATTTTGAAGTCCAAGCTGTATCCAACTATTTTGGCTTGGAAATAACATGTTGTCCATTGCTTTGAGCACTCTTACAAATAGCAAAGGTCTCAGCAGAAGTTTCCTTTACGTATTACCTTTAACTTTTATCCAATTAAAGTTTTTTTCGACCCAGAGTCCTTTAAAGAACATAATACATTTTTTACACACATCTTTATTGAAGAGCGGCAAGCTGACACTGCTGTAAAAAATTCAGCTTTTTTATTCTCTTTTCCCATGGAACAAAAGTAAGCAAATTTTTTCTTTTGATATATCCATAAATTTCAATGTCGTACATTTGATCCTTGAATCGCTCTGCTGCTCATTGTCTGCACTGAGTAATTTATCATCACTTTCACTGAAAGCATTTCTTCAATGACTTAAAGCCAGAAAACTATAAGGACAGGGATATGTTGATGTTTCCTCCTGACCATTTAAAATCAAAATTACCCTCGAATTTAATAAATAAACTTGAAAGGTATATTATGAATTTTCGCAAGTCGTAAAAGTGCATCAATATTTTTATATGTTTCCGGTATATCAGGTATAATATACAACATTATAAGTCGATTCACATTTGTTAGTTTTGCCTTTTACGACTATCTCCAACTTTTGAATAGAGTTTCTCTTCACCCTTGGGTAAGGGGAATCTAAATCTCTTGCGTCGATATAATTTCCTGGAAGAACTTGGTCACCATCTATGACTTTGATTTGATAAGTGCTTCAATATGGTATCTAGTAAATTCTCAGCATCTGTCCAGACTACAGGTCTCTTTTGTTTTGGCCCATGCAGCATCAAAGTCAAACTCTGCACATTGATAAACATCTTTAAGCATCTCAGAAGTATGTTTACGGTAACTTGCATACATGACGTCACAATGATCCGGTATAGTTCTAAAAATTATAATTTTTTTATAATTATCGAGACTTTTTGTTGAAAAGCTGACATCCTTCTTGGTGTTTCGACTTTCGAAAAAAAAAACAGTTATGCGCCCCCTTTGTATTCAACTTTAAATCTTTAAAGTCAGCATGCACACCCAGAGAAAAACTATGTTTCAATATGGTCACCTCCAACAAAACTATTTTTAGACAAAATTTTAAACATATTTTGTTTAAATTTAAACAAAGTATTATAACCATATTATGGTTAAATGTGTCCACCATCAAGAAGGCACAACCATATTATGGTTCCCTCCGAACATGTTTTGGTCAATAATAACTAAAAATGTTTATCACTTATAATAGCATGGTTAGTTTTCAACCATAGCATGTTGCTCTTGGCGAAGAGGAAAATACTATTGTTAATTTAAAAACAAATTATTGCCATATTTAACCATAACATGTTAAGAGACAACCATAATATGGTTGTGATTTTTTGATGGAGGACTAATTACACAACAATATGGTTGTCGCTGACAATAATATGGTTACATTTAAACATAATATGTTTAAAATTTTTTCTAAAACTCGTTTTGTTGGAGGTGACCATATGTAAACATGTTTTTTCTCTGCGTGCAGGAGACTCTTTACCAGAAAAAAATACTGTTCTTTAGTCCTTGATCCTCTAGTTTTTTCGGCGATCGAAGATTTTCATAATTCGGCATCACTGGCAAAGGCAATTCAAAAACATTTCGTTTATAGTCCGTTGGTGTTAATCTACAAGTAACGCATATACTTAGTGGGAACTATTGTTATCAGATAATGAAAATGTATCATTTGCGTGCATCTCAATAAGACAAAAAACCAACTTTTTAGTAAGCAGAAAGACATCGATTTTTTTTCGAAAAACACGGTTTTCTTTATGACACAGTAAGACATTTTATTACCGCAAGCAATACTGAACTAAGTTTATACCATTTTTATTTTAATTAAAAAAGTAACAAAAAAATTAACGAAACAAAAACTATAAAATTAATAATGAACGTGTAAGAAGCTTATACACTTACCCAACCCCGCCCATATTTTGTCGAACATTTTAAATAGATAGCCAAGAAACTTGTTCCTAAGTTGAAAACTTTTGGCTCTTGCCATTTTCCAGATTTACAGAAATCTACAACGTCTTTGTACTGGAGGTGCGAAGCCCACTTCTCTAATCGCTCTCATATACGAGTATTTGGAGAGGTTGTGTGTTGATAACCTAGCATTGAGTATCGAATTTTAACAATTTTTCTCTTACCCGCCCACATATTGTGGGATGTTCTGTCTTAATAACAAAAGTGCTCTTGTACCTTATTTAGACACTTTGGCTCCTTCCGTCCTTCAGATATACAGAAATCTATAATGTCCTTGTCTGGGTAGTGCTACGCCCGCTACTCCAATCCCGCCCATTTTGAAAGAGCTTTTGTCATGATAACCAAGATACTTGAACGTAATTTGCCAACTTTTAGCTCTAGCCGGTATTTATGGATAAACTTAGACTCAGTCGTGGTTTTTTGCTGATATCTCAGTGATTTATCGACCGAGCTAGCTGAATTTCAATAACAAACTTTAGCGATGTATATGTGACAAAAATAAATAACAGCATTGCCCCATCATTTTTAGGGTCTTCGAAAACCCCATTTCAAAATGCACATGAATAGACAGACATACTTAAATAAGCCTAGCAACTCATAAGGACCCAGAATATATCTTCTTTAAAGGGTCTAATATCAATATTGTAGATATTACAAACGGAATAACAGACTTATACTCGTATATACCTTTTTACCATCGGTGAAGGATATCATAATTATATAGGCACAATTTAGATTTAAATGTGGCTATATGAAGTGTAACGAATCTGTAATTTCGAGATAAGTGAGATTAAATTGAAAAAATCAGTATTTTGTTCGACCCAGCGATTTGATATATGTTATTCTGGGCGGTTATTTGGGGCGGCTATAAGAACTGAAACCTCATTCGCAGTTTTTGTCGTCATTTTAGTTAAACCAGTTGAGGACCGCTGTGATCTTTGGAACATAAATTGTTAATATTTTGTTACCCTTCCGTATGGCAGATTGTGAAAAGGGATTATAAATAAGAGCTGTAATATGTGCTTTTAGAAAGAAGTGATTATAAATCTTTGGACATAAAAGTCATTGGCTTACTGTGAATAATGTCCGTTATATCTTTTGCTTTAAAATTTAATTCGATTTTTTGAAAAGTTTGGAACCAGTCTTACTATTTTTCTAATCATTCAAGAAACGTATGAAGAACCCTTTATAACAAATATTAAAATGTTGCTGCTAATATTGTTGCTGTTGTTAGCAGTGCCTTAAATATTGTATTTTTGTAGGCGTCAACCTGCTCTTTAAGCCTTATTATTTATGCGGTTGCTTAGCGATAACGCGCTTATTTTAAGCTTTAACAGTAGAGGCCCTGGCAGAAAAAAATGCGAAACAGGCGTCTCGTCTATACGGCGATCCACATCAACAACTACTCATATAACAGCAACAATAACAGCAACATCAGCAAACCAACGATCGTCTTAACTTTAATCTGCAACATTTTTTTATTCGTTTTCTTGTGTTTATGTTTTTGTCTTTATTTATATCTTCGAGAAATATTACAAAACTTATTGGCCATTTACAACATGCAGCAAGTGGCAAAATATTGTATACAACTTTATGTGTGTTGCATTGAATATTGTGTGCGATTGTTAAGTTTAGTTTTGGTAGTTGCACTACTTTTAGGGCTCCCCACTTGTTGTCTGCAACCTTTTTTGCGCTTTTGTTGTTTTGTCTTTTTTTGCAACTACTCAGTTTTAACTTTGTTGCTGCTGTTACATGTTGTAGTTGGAGTTGTTGTGACTGTTGTGCTTTATATTGGTCATCTTGTTGCTTTTATAAAGTCTCATATAAAACGTATTTTTTTCTCTGTTCTTATCACTTGGAATGCATCTGGGCACCTTTGGGCAAGTTTTTTTTTTAATTTTTTGTTTTTATTTTTTACAGGCGCTTAAAAACATTTTCATTTCGATTTATTTTATTTTTTTATATGTGTTTTCTTGTAGAATTTTTCTTTTAATATTTTGGTGGTATATGACTGAACATTTAGGTGAAGATACAGGGTTGGTACTATGATGGCAAGTGCACTGAATCAATTGGGGTTTGACTAAAAATCGAGTTAAACTTAAGAAATTGTTGAAAAATAAATTAAAAATTCTCTCGACACTTTTTGCATGCTGTGTCAGAATGAAAAGCGAAGCATTTTTAAATTAAAAGTTACTAACAAAAATTTACTAATAAAAATATTTAAAAATAAAACTTCAATTTAACCATAAAATGACCATTATTATAAATATGAGGTATTGAAGTTGTTCTTTGACTACAACACAGTCATACAAATAGCACTAGTTTACAAATTTTTAACTTGTAGCCATAACCTCAAACATGAGATATTTTCTACACTCAATTGGGGGCAAATATGGCATTCGTTCAGTTTTCTTAAAAAGGATTTCCGAGATACTCGCAAAAAATATGTTTTTTTAGTTTTTGAAGTAATTTCTAAAAATCTTGTGAACTGATTTAACAAATTACGCAAATTTTATAAAGATATGTTTTTCCTTTTTCAGCGCATATATATTTTTTTTACGTTTTTCCAAAATTCAACATTTGAAGTACCTTCTTTAACGCCAAAAAAAAAATGTTTAACCCATATCTCAAAGACAATTTTGTTCTAAAGATATTAGTCATAAAAAATTTGCAGTTAATTAGTGATCAAATTCATATTTTAATTGTAAATAATAAAAATTTTAGTTTCTTGGTTGTGTTGTGCGGATTACGAGCCCTAACCACTATTTTTTCATATACCAAATATTTTTTCACTAATTAACATTTAAAGTTCCATATTTTGGAAAATAAAATAGACTGCGCCTAAAAAGTTCACTTCACAACATTTCTGCGTATATTAGAATAACTGCTTTAAAACACAAACTTAAAATAAAGTTAATTATAATAAAATAAAGGAATTTTTTATCATAGTTTCATTTAAATTTTGAAAATAAAGCGTGGTGAGCCATTTTGTAAAGAAATTCGAATTCTGATTGATAATAAATTAAAATCGGGCAGGAGCTATACTGAAATATCGAGTAAAGTTATCTTCCCGAATCAACAGTAAAAAGTATCGTTAAAAAAATATAAAAGAAGTAAAAAGTATCGTTAAAGTAATATAAAAGAGTATAAGTTGGTGCAATAACTTTAAAAAAGTTATATGATAAAGAGTAAACGAGCTTCGTTGATTCGATGAGCAGTAACCATCCAGGGTTAAAAAAAACACTGTTTCACTATATATGTATATCGTAACTTTTAATTTTTTGTGCGATGGTAAAAATTTTATGTTTAAGATCTTTGGCGCAATTTCGTTACTTTAATTTAGAAAAGGCATATCTTTCATAACAATTTTCCTTTAAGTTAGGGACATAAAACTTGGAAAACACAGAATTTTAAAAAAAGCTTATTGATGTTTTCCAACATAAAATATGTGTAGGACCTTGACCTCATTCCTTATAGTTCTAAAACTATACATATATATTCCCTTTTTATATTCCCTTTTACCAAGCTTAAAAAAATGTATATGTTAAGATGTATCTTTCCTAAATTAAAGTAACGAGATACATGTTAAAAATGGGGTTTGAAGTTTTTTGCTTGCCTTACCGCAGCAACTAAAAAATGATGAATTTTGATAAAACGAAAAAATCAATTTTTTTCAATCTTAATGAATTTTATCCGACCAACGCGGACTGAAAGAGAAAAGACATCTATGCAACCATTTCGATGAACAGTTCTCGAGATTTTTCGAAATAGCTAAAACAAATGCAGAAAACACGACTTTCGCGAGTATTTCGAAAACGTTTCTCAATAAAAATAAATGAATACCCTATTCGTTTCCAGCAGCCCTAATTTTGCTTAAAAGCATTTAACTTTTCTTTTGTGGCATTATGTAATCATAGAATAAGCAATTTTAAGACTCGTTTTCTCATTACAAGAAAAAGTTGGGTCTGAAATTGGTCATACAGTATACTTTTTTTAGCACATTTCCACTGACCCTTCCCGAACTGACCCGAAGCCGAAATCGTAATAACACGTAACCGTAATAATCCGTTATAACAATCAAAGTCGATTTCATCATTGATTCGCTTATATAGTCATCCATTGTTATAACGTTTCCACTCTCTTATTGATAATTTTTCATTCTTGACTGAGCTGGGAATTGAACCCAGGTTTTCACGGAAGTTTGCCCTGACTAGTTTCGATTGTAACCACACAATCTCTTCAGAGGGTTTTGCCGTTACTATAAAAACAGTTCAATAAAATAACCACAATACTAGTTAATGTTTTTTTTTCCAGCCAAAATGGCGCTGAGCACAACTGAATCGAACGAGCATTAATATGCTGAACCTTACACAACGAAGCTTGTGCTTTTTTCTAAGAAAAAACAGAACGCAATGAAATGTTACGTTGAAGTAGTACAGTATTCTTATTGTGTACGAAGATTACAACCAGAGAAAGGTTTTTGGCGTTTGCTTTTTCCATATTTCTACCGTATAAAACAATAAAGTGCAGTATATAATGTTTATTTTCGAACTCTGCTTGTAAGCCAAATACGTATATTTCCGGGGCTTTCTTCAGATAGTTTTATATTTTTACTCCTCTTATCCCTTTTATCCCGTTTTATTCGTTTTTTAAATTTTTTGATTTTATTTTTTCCATTTTATTTTTGTTTTATTATTGTCCGCAGAGTAAGCGAAGCCGATACACTTTCGGCGGCGGCGGCGGCGACTGAATAGGCATCTTTTTAAGCCGGATTAGTTTTTGAGCCAAATGAATTCAGTGGCGGCGGATATAAAATATAGATAAGCGGCGGGGTTTAGCCGCCGATTGCAAGCCGAGTAGCTTGATTCACTGAGTTTCAGCTTGCAATTAATAACCTGTTCATCGTTTTCGAACAAAGACTTCGTTCGCTTAACTTACATGTAAAGCAAAAACAATATTTAATAATTTCTTTTTGTTATAAATATAAAATAAACGAATGCAGTCTTTGTTCGAAAAAAGATAAGCAGGCAGTAAGCGTTCCTTGCATGCGTCTTAAGTGTTTTAAGTGTTGCATGTTAACAAAAGAGTATCCAGTGCTGTATATTTTGTTGGTGTATAATAAAAATATACTATACCATTTTGCAAATGCTACGATGCAAAAGCATTTGCACAAGATTGTGAATAGGGATATTAAAAAAATTATATATTTTTTACAGATATTTTTCACAAATACTTAAGCTATCGTCACACTTAACAAATATTTGACGCCCAACATGTAAGGTCTATTTTTAGTAAACATTTTTTTAATGTTGCATAACGTTTGCTATATCAAACAGCATTTAAGAATTTAATAAAAATATTCTATTTACATTTTGAGCATTTGAGAATTGATTAATAAACAAAACTTGTAAAAAAGAAAGTTAAAGGTTGATCAATTTAGGGGTTACGCTTTTTTGCATTTTTCATCAAATATTTATTAAGTATTGCCAAAAAGCTTATTGCTAAAAAGCTTATGTAAAAAAAAACTTTCTTTTATATGTATTTTTTTTGTGTAAAAATGGGTAATAATAACACTGTGCTAGAAATTGACACTTTTTAAGACACGCCTGGCACCTGGCGTTTTAACATAGTTCGGGTACGCTGAATCCAGTGGTGCTAACCGTTTTTAAGGTTAGCTCTGGTTATCGAGATATACCGTTATTTCGAAAATGGAGGAGGTTGCACAACATATTCGCGTAACTCAAAAACGGTTGAGTTTATTAAACAAACTCAAAATTCCACAATAAAATTTTCTTTAAGAAAGGATAAACTTTCCTTTCATATGCGCATTCGTGTTAAAAACTTGTTTTTTTTTTGTTACAAAAAACATTTCGAAATTTTTGTTTATTAAAAATTCATCAAAATAGGAAAGTGCAGCTATGCTTCTAATTTTTTCCAGACATATAAAAAACGAAGTTGCAATTAAAACAAGCCATAAATGATTAAAATCTATAACAATCAGTGTAACATCAGTGCCTATTTCAAAAAGTTTAACCTTTCTTAAAGAAAATTTTATTGTGGAATTTTGGGTTTTTTCAATAAACTAAACCGTTTTTGAGTTGCGCGAAAATGTTGTGCACCCTCCTCGATTTTCGAAATAAGGGTATATCTCGAAAACCAGAGATAACATAAAAAAAACAGTCAGCCCCACTGAATTCAGCATACCCGAGCTATGTTAAAACGTCAGGTCCCCGGCTTGTCTGTTTTTTCAAATAGCACAGTGTAATTAAACATCTGTATAAATATATCGAACATTTTTTAAGCTTTAAAAAAAATTCTGTACCAAATTTTTCAAAAATAAAAAAAACGAAGAAGGAAATTGAGCACTTTTTGCAAACAAAAATATTTTTTAAAATTAAAATAAGTTTTATTTTATTTCTTTTTAAATATTATTAAGATTTCGCAGAAAAGGACTTTGTTTTTTAATTTCGAATTTTATGTTAAAAATTTTTAAGAAAAAGTTATTTTATAAAAATAACAAATTTAATCATTTTTACTAATAAAAAAATTTGTGTTTTTTCTAAACTTTTAAAATTTATTTAAAAAATTTTGCTTGAAAAAAATTAAGACTATTTTAAGAATTAATTAAAAATTTTCAGTTTATCTTTGTTTGTGTCTTAAATTTTTAAAGAAGACGAAGACTTCATTCGTTTTCACTCGAAAAGGAGCTAAGACACATTTTTTGAAAATTCGGTTTTTATGCAGTTCAAAAGAGTAAATAAAAATAAAGAGTTTGCAAAAAAAATATTATTTAATATGCTTAATGTGTTGTTTTGCAATGGTACGTAAAAGTGTTAAGTCCAATAATGTTTGAAAACCTGCGAAGTCCCATTTTAAATGAAATGTTATACAATTGCTACCTAGAGGAAACTTGTTAAGTAAATTAAGACAAATCTAGTATTTTTTTCATATTTTTTTATAGTTTGTGTGTTTGATGAACGTTTTTAATTTAATATAGGTATCACAATTTGACAAATGGGTTGACTTTAGCAAAAAAAAAAAAAAAAGAAAAATGAAACACATATATATAGATTTATGGATTACCTTATGAAAAGTAATATGGGAACTATGGGAATTTGTAAACCCAAACTCAAAAGTTTTATACAATAATTTAAAGTTAAATTTTACTTATTAACAACGATTTTGTCGCTTACGGCAACGAGAACCTTAATAATTTAAAAAGTCCTTTTTTCAGAAAATATTTCGCGAGTGGGTGTAATTGTAAGTGTTTGTATATGATTAACAATTTCTCGTGCGTTAGCGAGGTAATTACATTTCATCCTTTGTAAGCGTGAGTGATCGTTAGTCGCAAGTCACTCACGCGCACTGCTCTAATTTAAATGGGACTTTTGATATAACAATCCCCATGGAAGGTAGTAGGAAATTCTTACGTATGTAGACATATACTTACGTATGTACATCCAAATCTATAATAATTGTTTTTGAAATGTAACGTAATAGTTCGCTAGTTTTCAGAAATATGTATCCTTGTACAACATTTCAACATTTTTCAGAATGAAATATCAATGCATTAAAAAATAATAATATTGTTAACAGAATATCAGAATATCCTTGTTTTAGTCAGGTTGGTATACATTTTAATCAGTTATCCTTTTACTACTTAGCCGATAGTATAATTAATTTTTAGTTTCAAACTGTTTAGAAAAACTAGAAACAGTTTGACAGAAAAATCATTCATTTCTGTTAAGTCGTGGTAAGCGTTATTTTAACAGACGGATGGACAGGGCCAAGTCGACTTACTTAAATGATTAGTTCTTTAATGAATATTTCTTAGATCAATATTTTTGCTACACGCGGAATAGCAACCTAACTATGTGGTGATCAGGTTATAAAAGCTAGTGGTGTAACTTTTAAAATTTGTTTTTTGCTTTTATCTTATATAAGTTTAATATAAGACTTAATAATATATATTTTTTACTTTTTCTGAAAAATAATAATAATTTTTAAAGTAAGAGGGCGGATCAATAAGTCAGTGACTTTTTGAATGAAACACAGTTTTTTTTACAAAAAAACTATTTTATTTTTTAACATCTCCTTTTAGCTCAATAAACTTAGTCCAACGTTTCTCCAATTTGTTTATCCCTTCCAAAAAATAGGATTTTTCGAGGTCCATAAAAGAGGCATTTGTTTGCCAATAATTTCATCGTTGGAGCTAAATATCTTTCCGTCACGGACTTATTGATCCACCCTCGTATCTAAAAACGATATATAACCAACCGACATTTTAACAAAGCAATTCTAATGTCATTTTGCAAATGAAAAAAATTCAAAATTATACACTCCATTACGAAATGTTTTTTTTTTCTGATAATTTTACTGAATTTTTAGACAATATTTTTTACATAAATCGAGAAATTTCTAGTCTCGATAGTATGATTGCATCAACCGAGTTTTTTCAAAAACTGAAACTCCTTTCGAAATCATATATTACAGCGATGTATTATGACCAATGCTTTGCAATATGTATTAGTCCAAGATAATTTACTATTAAGCAAAAAAATTTTGAAATTGGCCATACGTCAATTGAAGGGCCATGAAGCATAAATAAATTAATGTTCCAGCTGACTACATTGCCACATGTGAATCTTAAAACCCATTGCCTAATCTTACCCAAATAAAAGCCTATTGGACGGCTGATAATTTTCACGCATTCAGTATTCCCATTTATGAGCCCAGTCTCATTAGCTCATCTGCTATTTCATTACTGGTAATGTAGCAGTGACCCGGTACCTTGCATAGCCTCCCTACATACTCCCCTAAGATTTTCATAACGGCTCTTCTTCAATCATCCACAAGCTGGGAATTTACGAAACTGTCCATCAAGGTCCTAAGAGCAACCTGGCTAACCACATATATAGTCCCCTTAGAGGCCCCTGCAATGTTTTCCATTATCAATTCTATGATCTTCAAAATCCCTAGAACGTCCACCAAAAATACAGTGCAGAAGTTAGGACGCTTATCTGGCCTTCTAATATTTATACCCTGCGTCCAAGCCCCTTTTCCAAGACCCATCAGTAAAACTAGCAAATACCTCATACAATTTTCCTGCCCTGATCAGCTCTCCCAACACGTTAATTCCACCCTCGGCATATGTCCAAAGTCGACACCAGTACCTACGGTTCCATGAAGCAATAACCACCAATGTAAATCTTGTCGGAAAATCTTTTCGCTATCGCGATATTTTCCAACAGTCCCAGTTCCCTCAGTCTAAGAAAACTTCTGGCTGCTATTCCCTTCACGTACTGTTTAATAGGCAGAAGATGTAGAATAACATCCAATACCGATCCAAAGTACTTCTATTGGCCCATGTCAGGCCAATTGAAGCACACCTCTGATTTGCCTCCCACCAAAGACAGCACCCATTTATAAGAATGGGTCTTACCAACTATGCGTACAGCCATCCCAATACTAACGGCCTGAGTTCCCATTCCCTACCGATCAATAATTTGCAAGAATAGTAAGCATTAAGGTCTCTATCAAATACTCTATTCTTCTTTAAGAAGTATAAGTTATTTTATATAAAATTCAAAAAAGGGAAAGAAAAAGTCCACATTAAAAGTACCAAATATTTAAGACAAAGGTTTTTAAGCCACAAAAGCATTTATAAAACAATGAGTCATAATCCCTAGTCGTCCATGTCTTGCATTTCAGAAAAGAGTCGACAGTAAGATAAACTATCGTTTACAGATTAAAAAAATATTGTAAACTATAGATTTTATCCTGTAAAATTTTTAAAATTGGACTTAGCTCCTTTACGAGTGAAGGAAACGATATATTCTTTTTATTTATTTTTTTTTATCGTAATAAATATAAATACACTTAACTTCCTTTCAAACAACAATGAAATGATGTCAAGGATATCCTTTTTTAATTAATATAACTCTTTACATATATATAAATGTATGTGTGTGTGATTATTTCTATGCATTTGTATTTGTAGTGGTAGTTGAAATTACAACATGCATTTGTGATTTTACAACCGTAACGACTTAACAATCCTATTCCTGTTTAACAACACACACACACACATACTCTTAAACTACCATTAAAGAGAGTGTTGATAAGAGACAGAATAATATAAAAGAATACTTAGTACATGTTTCCATATAAATTATCTTTAATAGTTATGCAAAATTAATATTATGCAATTTTACCAGATGCATGTTAAACACAAACATAATTTAAGGCAAAAAATCATTTAATAAATTAACAAAATGAAACTATTATAATATTTGAATATTAATAGCAGGTCCTTAAGTATAAATGTACGTTTATAGTAAGTCCTGCCAACTGAAAATAGTGTCACAGACCGTCAAACCCAACCAGCCAATGAAAGAACTACACATTTTCCTGAAATTATCGTCAGAGAAACCGTAAATATGCAATTGCTTGCTTTTCCATATGCGACCAGTGGAGGCAGAAACTATATATTTATCCGTCACAAAAAGGGGAAAAACATAAAAAGCAAATGTACTTAAGTTTTCAAGACAAAGTCTTGACAAAAAGTACGAAAAAACAAGAAGTAAGGAAAAAACATGTAAATAAAGATTGAAAATTGATAATCAATTACAGCAAATTTCGATCTACCAATACAATTGGTTAAAGATTGATGTCTGACTATAAACTGGCAGGCGCCGCAGTGGCGCCAAAGGTAGAACTCAAAGAATTCTGATGATGGGAATGTGGTGATTCTCGAAACATGTAAATTCGACCCGAGTTCAATCCCGTGTTCAGTCAAGAATTATCAAAAAAATTTTAATGCTTTTCATGTTGTACATTCCCTCCTTCAATAAAAATAATTTAATGAAAATTAAAATTGATGAACTTAAGCCTAATTAAAACATCCAAAACTTATATTTTATCATTTTTGGTTTTTGATAACCAATTGTGTTTTAAATTAAAATAACTTCGCAATATGTCAAGTTGTTGTTTATAAAGAGTAATGCAAATTCGAACTGTCAATTTTTATACAAAAGCAAAACTTCAGAAAAAGGAATCATGTGCATTTGTGCTAATGTGTTTAACACAAAGAAATATTATAGACCCATTTTTATAGCCTCCATCACCACTGTGGTGAATGAGGGTATACTAAGTTTGTCATTTCGTGTGAATCTTTTTTATAATATATCTAAGACCCCATAAAGTATATATATATTTTGGCTCCTTGAGTAATTCTAAGTCGATTTAGCCATAACCGTCAGTCCGTCCGTCTGTTGAAAACACGCACACTTTCGAAAAACGGAACGAAAAGAACAAACTTGGTCTCAAATTGCTTGTTGTTATCCTAAGCAGTATGGGATTCAAATCCAGCAACATCGGTTCAGTAGGATCAGAACTATGAATCAAAATGTGGAACCACCACCCTAAAAAAATTGATAATTTTGATACAAAAACTAACAAAAATGGTGGAATAATGCACGAAATTACATAAAATTTTGCACGAATTCGCGCTATATGACTGAAAATTTCGTAAAGATCGGTCCATAATTGACCATAGGCCCCATATAAACCGTTCTCGCGGAAAACAGTTTAGAACGCCTAAAACCGCAATAAATAACGCTAGCATACAAAAATTTGGTACGTCACAGTTTTATAGGACCAGAAATCACACTGTAAAATTTTTTTAAGATCGGTCCATAATTTACCCTAGGCCCCATACAAACCCTACTATCGCAAAACAGTTTATTGCGCCTAAAACCAAATAAAGCCCACTTTGGTAAAATAATTTAATTCGCCTAAAGCAATCACAGATATATATATATGGCCAGATAAAATATAATATGCAAATTTGTGAAATTTACTGTTAACGCTAAAACTAATTACACTGCTGTATTGAAATTTATTCTAATTTATCTTTTGTAATACCAGAAATCAGTCTTTAAAATTTCGGGATGATTGGTCCATAATTTACCATAGGTCCAATACAGATCACGCTCCTAAAAATTATTCTAGTTCGTCTAAAACTTTTACGAATCATGATATTTTACTCACCCCAGTTCAAAGTTCTAACAAGAAACGCATAAAATTTTCTTATTGTCGGTCAATAATTTAATTCAGGTCTAAACCGCAATCAATTTTAATGCTGTCGTTCGTTTTTGTGAAGCTTATTTAATAATATATATGTATTAATCATATAGAGCCCACTCCTGTCGGTGGATGGTATCAAAGATTCGGCACAGCCAAATATAGCACGAACTTGTTAGTATACCAGTCGAATCAGAATCACGTTATAAAACAATCTGACGATTTTCCATCCGTCTGGTTGTCCATGTTAACCTTAAGCGAAAAGTGCATGTCGCAATTTTAGAGATCTCTGTTTGTTAAACCTGGTACATACGTTTCATTTGTTATCGTAAGGACAAAGCCTATGCAAATGGAAAGAGTCGATCTGTAATTTCAGGTAGTTCCTATACGAACTTCTTTCCGGAATAGGATCTTTGTGCCCATAAATAATGTACGTATATTGAATAAATTCGAAAATTTGTCTACAAATGATATGGTGTAGGTAGGCTTGCCAGATTCAAATTTGCAAAATACTTGACATTCACTAAAAATTCTTGATTTTGAAAAGAATTCTTTACAATTAAAAACTTCCTAATATAATCATTAAAAAGACAAAACAGTTGGTTAAACCAGTAACAAGTAACAAATTTTATTAAATGAATTAACTAACATCACCAAAAATTATTTTGATTCAGCTGTTTAATGTTTGTAATTATTAGTGTTGAGTATAAAAGGATATACAAACAAGTGCTAAAAAAAGCAACCATAATATGACTGTGGCTTAAGGAGGGCTAATTTAACCAAAATATGCGTTGCGGTGACAATAATATGGTTAAATTAAACATAATATGTTAAAAAATTATTGGTACATATTATTTTGCTGCAGGTGACCATATTGAAAACTTTATTTCTCTGCGTGTGCATATTTAATTCGCATGAAACATTTTTTTAGAGCATATTTCGGGGTTTCCTGATCATCATCATCAGTATTAATAGCAACACTAACAAGCCTTCAGTATTATACTATTTTCCTTATGTCTGTAAATGTATTTTCTGGCAAAGGTTCCCAAATAGGGGCTTGCGCATTTTAGATACTTTCGAGAGTGGGTCTTATATAAAATTTTTGGGGAATTCTGTCTTTTTACAAAAACGCGATTTTTAGATTATAGACAACAATGGCACTTCCCAAAAATTTATAAAATTTTTTTTTACCACAATCTTATCTGGGCTATTACAATTTTCAGGAATGGCTCCTACATAAGATCTATAGAAAAGGTGACTTTTTGTGTAAAAAGATATAGCAAAATATTATTGAAAAAGTTATTTTTGGAAAAAAGTAACTATTAGTTAAAAAAAAATTCACTTTTCTGGGATAAAGTGACTTTTCTTTAATAAAGTAGCCTTTTGTAAGAAATTTGAATTTTTGTGAGAAAAGTGTTTATTTTTCTTGTAAGAAAAGCGACTCTTTGTTAAGAAATTGTGAGCTTATGGTACGCTTTGTGCCATATATTACATTTTTCGAAAAATTTGACCTTCTCTGCCGCATGTAGTAACATAAATTTGACTAAAAATAAATACGTTTTCTTCTAAAATGTGACATTTAGAGCCATTGTGTGACTTTTTATGATAAATACAACATATTGATAAAAATTTAAAATTTTTGCTAAACGGAAACGAGACTTTTTATACAATTGAAGCTAAGCCGCGAATAACGTTGTAAAAGCCCCTTATTGCAAAAACTGTTTTTTGCAGATTTGCGTTAACATTACGCTCTTACACTGTTAAAACGTCAATTCACCCAAAATTATGCACCCTAACGCTGTCAAAATGCGATACAAAGAGTCAGACAGTGGAAGAACGTTGTAAGTTACTAACAAAATGATGCAAACGAAATGGTTTTGCAAAGGGGAATAACGTTTTAAAAGCCGCTTGCGTAGTGGAAAAACGTTTTAAATGACATCGCGATTGTGGATATGAAACGTTTTTTTACTAAAAAAAGAATATAAACTGTAATTAAGCATGTTATTTAAAATTCGATTTACTTAATATTTTGCATAAAAGTTTAATTGTCATTATTTTTGATAATATAAAAAAAAAATAAAAAATTAATAATCCGCCCCTCTAAAAACTTTTTTTGCTCTCCTGGAAAATATTTATTTTGGTACTTACAACGTTATTCGCGGCTGTGCTTCAATTATCGAGCTTTTGTAAAGTAAAGCAAGTGAGTTTTGGTTAAAAATTAACTTTTTGTGAGTACGGTACTTTCAAAGAATTTTACTTTTTATAATTTTTTTCCACAACTTCGCCACTTGTGCAAAAAAAAGTTAAAGTTTTATTGCAAAAATTCTCCTCTTTTTGCAAAAAGTAATTTTTATTAGACAAAGTCACTTTTTCTACAAAACGTTACATTTTGAATAAATTTTAATTTTTTGAATAAAGTTTTAGATTTTTTCGTGAAAAAGTGTTCTTCTGTGACTTGGTCTAAAAATTCTCTTATTTTGTGAAAAAGTTTGAAACCTCTGAAAAAAATGTTTGCTCTTGTAAACAAAATTTAGCTTTTTGTCCTCAAAATGGCTTCCGACTGAACCCACTTAAATATGTACGCCTGTTAAGTCTATGATTTTCGTAACTGTTTATTTAGTCCATATATAACGAACTATAAATTAAAATTGGAAGATTTTAAGAAAAGTGACCCCTTAAGAACCCCCAATTGAGAACCCATGTTTTACAGAAATATATTCAGAGTAAAGTGTTGCTACAGGTAACCTTATCTCTGCAAACTATTTAAAGTATTTATTTACTTAACAAAAGTACGTACTTTAACACAAAATCTTTACTTAAAATAAATGAAACTGAAACCCTAAACTATTACTCTTCAACACAATTATTTGAATATGGGTCTGAATATGAATTGAAATCGCAGTTGGTTGATAGAAGGAGTAGTAGCAATTCATAGTTATTAGTAGACTGAGAAATACTTGTAGTCGTATATGTTAAGGGGATGGATTCTTTGTTGCAAAATTGTTGGCAATGATGCTTACTCATTTAAGTGCTTATCAGTTTAATCGCATAAACAAAAGATTGATGTAGCAGCTACAACAAGGGCTACAGCAACAGCAGCAGCAACATTGCCAGTTTATTGTTGCACAAAATGGAAAACATCAGCAGTGATAACTACTGTGTACTTTGTATTATTTACATAAGAAATGTACAATGGCAGAGATATTATATTTTGCTCTTATTTTTGCTCTACTAAACACAACATATTTATTCTTGCCATTTTTTTTTACCAAACCCATTGTGCATGGTTATATTTACATATATCACCTCCTTTCTAGGCCACAGTTTTAAGCATATTTTGCATCAAAATATCCGTATGTTTAAAGCTGCTGTATGTTTCTTTAATTTAGCTTGAAGCTCTAGTTTCAGTTTTATTTTGCAATTTCGTTGCTCTCGTTATTGTTGCTAAAAACCAAATACTATTATTTTATTTAATGTATTTTTTTGTCTGTTTAAAAAAATTACACAGAAATATTTCTAAAGAACTCTAAAGAACCCAGGCAATTTTAAGCTGCTGCCTGCTGGTCGCTGGTCTAGCAAAAAAGTATATACTTTTAGTTTCATTTTTTATTTACTTTTTTTCATATTTGATAAAAATTTCAAGATTGTCGTATTTGTGTTTATTTTCAGATTCGCTTTTTAATACGTTTTTGCAATACATGGATTTAAAATGTGAAATCAGAGCAGGGCGCATACAATGTTTAAAATATTAAGAACATTTGGTGAAAAAAGTTATTTTTATTATAGAAGTGACTTTTTGTGACAAATTATTTTTTGTAACTAACTGACTTTTTGTGAAAAAAGTGACTTTCTGTGCAAAACGTGACTTTCTGTAAAAACAGTGACTTTTGGAGAAAAAGGGACTTTTAGGGAAAAAAATTACTTTTTGTGATAAACTGACTTTTGGGAAAATAGTGACTTTTTGTGAAAAAAGTGATATTTGTCAAAAAAGTGATATTTGTGAAAAAAGTGATTTTTGAAGAAAAGAGGCTTTTTTTTGAAAAAAAAGTGACTTGTTGTGAAAAGAGTGACTTTTCGTGAAAAAAAGTACCTTATGGAAAAGGTGACTTTTTGTGAAAAAAAAGTGACTTCACACAAATTTGACTTATTGTGAAAAAAGTGACTTTTTGTAAAAAAGTGATATATCTGAAAAAAGTGACTTATTGTGAAAAAAGTGATTTTTTTTTAAAAAAGGTGACCTGTTGTGACAAAAGTGACTTTTTGTGAAAAAAGTGATTTTTGGCAAAAAAAAAGTGACTTGTTGTGAAAAAAGTGACTGTTTGTGAAAAAGTGACTTTTTGTGAAAAAATTTGACTTTCACATAAAGTCACTTTCGTGAAAAATGTGAGTTTATGTGACAAAAATGACTTTTTGTGAAAAAATGTGAGTTTTTGTGAAAAAATTTGACTTATTGTGAAAAAATTTGACTTATTGTGAAAAAAGTGAATTTTGTGAATAAATTTGACTTATAGTAAAAAAATTTGACTTATTCTGAAAAAGTGAGTTTATATGAATAAGTGACTTTTTGTGAAATTTTTTTTTTTTTGGATTTTTGTATACAAAAATATCACTTTTAATGAAAAATGTGAGTTATTTTTGTAAAAAAATTTTAATGTTTTTTTTTCGTTAAGATCGCATATGTATTTTGTTTTTGTAAAAAAAAATTTTTGTTTTCTTTACTAGCCAAAATGCTGCTGAGCACAACTGAAACGACACAACATTAATTTGCTAAATTAAACACAGTAAAGTTTGTTTTTTTTACGAAAAACAGAGCGCAATTTGTCATATCGTCGGTCACAGGTTGACAACTCTTAACATGTTTTTTTGTACTTTTCAGGAGACCGTGTTGGAAGTAAATAAAAAAAAAACCAAAATTAGTAGGAGATATTTATTGTGAGATGGTGTAAAGAAAACAACATGCTAACATTCAGAAGGACAAATACAGTCTTTTGGCTTCAAAAACCCCGATTCGATTTTTTTGCAAGTTAAGAGTTGTCAACCTGTGACCGACGATATCTATGTTCAGTTGGTTTAGTACAGTATTTTTATTGTGTACGAAGATCACAAATAGCGAAACGTTTTTAAGGTATTTACTGCACAAACACTATCAGAGTTTTTATTTTCCATATTTCTACCATACAGAACATTAAAGAACAGTATATAATGGTTATTTTCGAACTCTGATTTGTACAATAAAACAATTGTAGTAAGACAGTTCTTATAAACGAAATTAATATTTAATCCTTTTCTTAAAAAAAAAAGTATTGTGTTTGTACCCTGTTAAAGGTAACTCAAAACCTTTGAATTTAAATGTTGCTCTCACTGATGTTTGTTGCACATTGTTTAGTTCTTTGTATGAACTTAAGTAGATCCATCATTTCTACTTATCAAGATGAACGCGTTGCTTACGGTTATTCATAGTGCTTTGGTTTGTTTTTTTTTTTTAGATTATTTTATTTCTAAAGAACTGCAGCTTTAAGAAGTTTTTGATATAGTTTATTTGCTGTTTTATTTGTACTTAAAGTCTATTTTATTTCATAAAAATGTGAAAAATGTTAAAGATCTATATGGGTTTGGTATTTCTAGAGCTTAATGAATGTGTTTGTGCATCGATCGCTTTTGAATCATGAAATGGATTAAACTTAATTATAGTCTCAATTGTCTTGTAATATATGACTCAGTATCTGAAAAATTTTTCAGAGATATTTGCAGGTGATTTAAAATTGTAATAATTTCCTAATAACTAAAATTTTGTAACTCTAATATTTCAAATAGGATTTTTTTTCTAAGTCCATTTCTCTCTTTAAAAAAAGTCGTTTTTCACAAAAGGACTTTTTTACAAACATACACTTTTTCCACAAATCCGAAAAGTTATTTATTTTTTCACAAATAGTCACCATATCATGTAAAAGAAATATTTTTGAGATAAATACTTCGTTGAAGAAAAAAAGAGACTTTTTGTAAACAAAAAACTTTTAAAAAAACTTTGCAAAAAAATTGCTTTTTGTAAAAAAGGAACTTTTTCGTAAAAATCATTTCTAAAATCCCCATTTTGAAAATGTATATTAGGGAAATAGCTTTTTAACAATTTTTATACCCTCCACCACCACTGTGGTGAATGAGGGTATACTAAGTTTGTCATTCCGTGTGAAACTTTTTTATTATACATCTAAGACCCCATAAAGTATATATATTCTGGGTCCTTGAGTAATTCTAAGTCGATTTAGCCATGTCCGTCTGTCCGTCTGTTGAAAACACGCTCACTTTTGAAAAACGCAAAAGAAAAGAACAAACTTGGTCTCAAATTGCTTGTAGTTATCCTAAGCAGTTCGTGATTGAAACCCAGCAACATCGGTTCAGTAGGATCAGAACTATGAATCAAAATGTGGAACCACCACCCTGAATAAATTGATAATTTTGATACAAAAACTAACATAAATGGTTTATTAATGCACGGAATGACATAAAATTTTGCTCGAATTTGGTTTGTACGACTGCAAATCATACTGGTAAATTTCGTGATCATCGGTCCATAATTTACCAGTCCCCATATAAACCTATCTCGAGGAAAACAGTTTAGTACGCCTAAAACCGCAATAAAAAACGCTAGCATACTTAAATTCGGTACGTCACAGTTTTATAGGACTAGAAATCACATTGCTAAATTTCGTGAAGGTTGGTCCATAATTTACCCTAGGCTACATTGCGGTAAAATATCTTACTTAAATTCATATGGCCAGAAAACTAAAACTAATTACACTACTGTATTGAAATTTATTCTAATTTAATTTTGTAATACTAAAAATCAGTCTTCAGAATTTTGGGATGATTGGGCCATAATTTACCATAGGTCCAATACAAATTACCCTCCTAAAAATTATTTTAGTTGGGCTAAAACTTTTACGAATCATGATGATATTTTACTCAAGCATGTTCAAAGTCCTAATAAGATACGCATAAAATTTTCTTTATGTCGATCAATAATTTTACTCATGTCTAAACCTCAACTAATTTTAATGCTGACGCTCGTTTTTAATATATATGTATTTATCATATAGAGCTCACTCCTGTCGGTGGAGGGTATCAAAGATTCGGCACAGCCGAATATAGCACTCTAGCTTGTTTAAAATATCAAAATTGGCATAGCACAGTCCGATAGAGCATAAAATAGTATTACTGACCGTATATTTATGTTTTCGCTAAGGTCAAAATAGTTCACACACCAACCGCGATGAAGTTTTGAAAATTTTTAATTTTCTTTTTGGTTAAGAAAAATTAATAATATCCCAGCAAAAACTTACATTGAACAGTAATAAGTTAAAAAGCAAATATACCCAGCAAAAACTTGGTAATGACTTGCAATTACTGAACAACTTACTTTTCAATGACTACTTCATACCATCTGCATTACATAGAAGTAGTTGAGTAATGGCTGACATATAATCTGTTACATAAGTACTTGTTTATAAGTTGATTATGGAAATTTATAATTCATTCATAATAAATTGCATCTACGGTTTAATTTTTTTCAAATCTAATACAAATTGATTTTAAATATTTATTCTTACAATTTGTTTTTTTTTTTTATTACACTGAAAGAAAAATGCTTCATATATTTAATGAATAATTTTCATAAAAAAATTTTCCTTGGGTAAATGAAAATTTTCATAGTCTAAATGGAATTTCATAGTTAGAATGAAGTATTTTCGTTAAAATCGCTTCATTGGATTTCGTAATTACGTTAAAAATTTTCATTGGATATATGAAAACTTAAGTTTGTCCAAGTTAAACAAAAAATTTTAATTGGGAACATAAAAAAACAATATACAAACATAACTATATTCATAAATTAATACAAAATTATAGTTTCCTTAAAAAAATGTTTAATTGTTAATTAAAAAAATGTAAGATTTAATTATTTCATACATCTAATGTTACATGTTTGCCATTAATTTTATGAAATCAAAAAATTTTTTTATAAAAGCAACATATTTCAATAATTGCCTTCATAAATTTAAATTTTCATTATGACAATAAAAATGTAATTTTAGTAATGAAACAAAAACTTTCAATCCACTTTCAATCAGCGTTTTTATTGTTATTATGGATAATTTAATCTCATATTTACGCTCTTAATAATTGAGTAAAAAACATAGTTTTTTTATGCTACAATGCCCCAGTAGACAAGCTGGTAGTGAGCTAGTCTATCAGCACCGAGGTTGCGCGATCGAATCCCGCCAGAGGCAGAAAAAAAAAACAAAGTAAAAAAAAAACAAAGTAAAATAAAATAAGAAAAAATAGAAAAACAAATAAAATAAGGTAAAATAAATAAAATAAGAAAAAATAGAAAAAAAAAAATAATTAAAAAAAATAATAAAAAAAATTGTTTTTAAAGTCATTATTTAAGTCCCTATTTGTAAGCGAATGTGGTAATGACTTATTTAACTCCCTATTTGTAAGCGAAGGTGGTAAGTACTTGCCTCCAATGACATCACCGTGTTAAAATAATGAGTTAAAATGCCAATGTAGAAGTAGTGATGAGTCGTTATATTAGCTTTTTAACTCATTACTTTTCAATGTAAGTTTTTGCTGGGTAACTACTATCCACTACTTATACATTAGCATTTTAACTCATTATTTTAACACGGTGATGTCATTGGAGGCAAGTACTTACCACCCTCGCTTACAAATAGGGAGTTAAATAAGTCATTACCACATTCGCTTACAAATAGGGAGTTTAATAAGTCATTACCACATTCGCTTACAAATAGGGAGTTAAATAAGTCATTACCGCATTCGCTTACAAATAGGGAGTTAAATAAGTCATTACTATGTTCGCTTGAAAATAGTAACTTTATATTTATATCAACAAAACTAAATTTGTCAACCAAATTGTGTTTTTAATTTAATTTACGTTGTAATTTGACTATCATGCATTTAGGACATCAATTAAGTATTTAAATTATTCATATTCAATTCTATTACAAATAGTTCTTCATTTATAAGAAATAAAAAAAGCAAACTGTAAGAACAAATATGTATTTAAAATCATTTGAATAAATAAAACATTAAATGCATTTTAATATGAATTAATTATAAATTTCGGTAATCAGCTAATAATCAAGTGCTTATGTGTCAGATTATATGTCAGTCATTACTAAACTACTTCTATGTAATGCAGATGGTATGAAGTTGTCATTGAAAAGTAAGTTGTTCAGTAATTGCAAGTCATTACCAAGTTTTTGCTGGGATGTTAATTTAAAACAAAAAATTGCTCAAGTAAGAAATTTCATTAATAGTTAGAGATGGTAAGATATTTTTCCGTAATCCAAAACGTATCTTTTAAATTTAGTAAATTTAGATTCTTTCAAAAATTCAAAAAATTTCCATATACAAATTTTAAACCTATCCCCCAATAAGTAACGATTTAGCGATTTTAGCTTATATATTAATACCAAAATGTCAGAATGACAAAATATCAGAATGACTTGTACCCAATATGCGAGTATATCTGCGGAAAATGGATTGACATATGTTTTTCAGACCAAAGATTTCGCGACGACAACTTCTAAGTTTTATATCAATCACTTTGAAGCTGCTAAAAACTACTTTAACAAATTGGTTATACCCCTAATGTATATGTATAATTAAATTTTTTTAGAAAAAAATCTTTTTATCATTAAAGAAAATTTTTATGAAAAAAAAAACACCAGTTTAAAAAGTGAAGTTTTTACAAAAAAAAGGACTTTTTGTTTTTATATGAGAAAGGAACGTTTAATTATTTTTGGTATTCAGTTTAAAAACAAATTTGCTGTTGTTTCTCATTTAAGGTGACCACAAGAAAATGTTCAATTGAAAATTCAATATGATCTAGATGATGCATATAAATAAAGGGTGATCCAACCATAGTGCACGATGTTCTTTGTGAGTCACACCTTAACGTCAAGTTTTTTGCCCAGCTTATATTGACATTTCTTTGTTTCAGTTCTTGACAACTATAACCATGGAGAGGTACACAACTGAGCAGCGCTGTAAGATTGTTGAAGGCTTTTACGAAAAAGGGCGTTTAAATGAAAGAGTATTTCGTGCACTTCGTGATTTTTTAGTCAGCATACGTGGATCATTCAGTGGATTCATTAACAAGCAAAATTGCCGCATTTGGGGTAGTGAGAATCTACGAGTGATTGTTGAAAAGCCGATACATCCACAAAGAGTGACTGTGTGGCACGGTTTATAGAATAGCGGTGTCATCGGGATGTACCTCCTCGAAAATGAGGTCGGCCAAGCAGTTACCGTGAATGGTGTTC
Source organism: Pollenia amentaria (assembly GCA_943735925.1). Classification (NCBI taxonomy): domain Eukaryota; kingdom Metazoa; phylum Arthropoda; class Insecta; order Diptera; family Polleniidae; genus Pollenia; species Pollenia amentaria. The sequence goes on along the minus strand of OX031010.1, from coordinate 47,694,199 downwards.
ACTATCGCGAGATGCTAACGAACTTCTTGTGACCAGAAATTGAAGATATGGACCAGGACGATATGTAGTTCCAACAGGATGTTGCCACTTGCCACACAGTGTCTCTTTTTCGCAAGAAATTCAATGTCCGTGTTATCTCACCTTGTGGCGGTGTTCTTTGGCCCCCATGATCATGTGATTTGACACAGTAAGACTTCTTTTTTTGGGGATATTTAAGAAAAAAAGTGTACTTCAATAAGCCAAGAACAGTTCAAGAGCTAAAGGATGAGATAATTCGGCACATCTGGACACTGTCTAATACGGGGAAATGAATTTGCGGACCATTCTGCCAAAGATGCTGCAAGGCAACCACTATTGTTGACGACAATCGGTTCTACGCACCGGAATGACTCGGAGTTCAGCGAACACCGTCCAAGGACTGCCAGCTCAGCAACACCTGTTGTTCAGGTCTCGCTGCTACAACAACAACAACAATACAAAACTATAATCGTAAAGATATAGATACATTTTTAGATAACTTCTATATCCAACAAAAAAAGAGTCTAACTTTTAGTTATAGTTCTTCCTGGTACAGGAGAACCAATGCTTTACAGAACTCGATTAAAAATTTCATAGTAGGCAATGATCGGAACGTGAGTCGATTAGACCGTATCAAGCTCGAGCGTCTTCGCTTGGGTCACACCAGACTTACATACGGAACATTATTTCATAATAATTTTACTACTTTTTGCAACTGTAACACATTATACCCAACAACACCCTATCATTATCTATATGAATGTCCAAAAACCAAAAATTCCAGAGAAACAGGGACACAGATCCCATCAACTTATTGCCCAATCCGGTGATAGAAAACATAACATTAATTACAAAGATCCTTAAAACTACTAATCTTAATTAGGATATCTGAACCTAATATGGAAAAAAATTATACAGAAATAATTAAGATACATATAATTTGAAGACAAATGTATACAAAATAAATACAAAAAAAAAATTGAGCTAAAGGTCTTCGCTGCCATTGGTATTATTATTATTATTAGCTGCTAACTTTAATTATAAGTCTAATAAGTTAAATAAATAAATTTGGCACATTAACCACATTGATCCTCAATTTTACCTCAGAGTAATTGAAAATATGGACCATCGGATAGAGGTATGTCACCGAAGCCGTGGCGAGCCTTTCGGCGATATTTTGTTTCACACATAATTGTCATAGATCCTTCTTGAATATTATGTTTTTGGTTGGACCACCGTTTAGGGATGGGCAATAAATATCGATATATCAAAATATCGATATTTAAAAAATTATAATCGATATATATCGCCGATATTAAAAATACCGATATATCGATATTTATCTACGACTATCGAATTCGATATTTTTAAGATCTCTTTATAATAAAATTCAACATTTTAACCGTTGCTCAACTGCTTACAATACTGTTGGTCTTTAAGAATTGCATCACATGTTTTTTAACTAATATTAAGAAAATAGCGACGCATTTTCATTGTACTTTTTCATAGAATACACACAGTTCAGTTTTGTCTCGGTTTTTTAAGAGATGAGAACAAAAAATAAGCGCGGAAAAAATATTCTGGAAAGAGTTCCTAGAACTATGCAAAGAATCGCCTTGATTATGGCATATTAGCAGCAATAGACTCATGAAAGTTGGAATGTTAATAATAAAAAAAAATATTTTGTTTTTTTTTTATTTGAGTTCTTATATATTAAAAATAAAATATTGCGCAGTTTACTTGTATAGTATGTGTCACATTTTTTATTGTAGAATTAACTGCCGGTGACTCTATTTCAAAGTCTCAATTTACATGTTTCACCTTTTGATGCTCAACTTCTTTTAAATTCCCTTTTGAAGATGCCATTACGTTCACACGCAGCAACCGGTTTCAACTTTTTTTTGCTTCAAAACAACAACACTTCTATTCAAAGAGAACCAAAGAGAGAAAAAAAAGAAAAATATTTACATGCAGCCATTGTTGTGCATATACCTACGAATGAGAACACAAAGCGTACTGCCCAAGTACAGGCATCTCCGTTCCAACCAGGGCTGTCAGATGTGGCGATTTCTCGCCAAACGTGGCGATTTTCAAACTTGTTTGGCGACCTGATTTTCGATTTGGCGACATGGCGATTTATAAAATAGTTGGCGATTTTGTTGGCTATTTTTGATGAGCCATGAATTTGTTTTGAAATTTGTTAAATTCAATAGGAAAATATTAAATTTTTTTTATTCTAGTATTTCAATGTATGAAATTTGATGCATTCATATGTATGACAAGTATTTAAAACTAAATTATATTGAAATGGCTGATGAAGATAATGAAAATCATCGAGAAATTTATTTTTACATTTAAATGTGCTCTTGAAGGAAGTAATAAGTAGAATTCTTTAAAATATTGATATTATTAAAGTTTATGAACATTTTTCCATTATAAAATATAACAAATTATCACTGATAAAATGCGTTGTTGTTAAAGATATTTTAAAAATTTTTATGAATCCTAACGTACCTTTGGATGTTAATGAAACACAATGGATAAATACCGTTTGTTAAAAGAGAATTTTAATGATGATATTCAATCTAATTTAAATCAGTTTGGCCAACAATTTATAGCTACAAGGATACGGTACCTACGTACCATTTAAAGGAACTTGCATTGACTGTTCTGGTTATTACAACTAGTAATGCCTGTGTTGAAAGAATGAACAACCCTAAAATTCGCCTTCGAAGTAGAAAGCGATATGAAGTTTTCGACACGTTTTAACGAGTTATAAGGTGAATGTAAACAGTACATGTTGCATTTCTTTTGTTCCTTCACAATGTATTCCAAAAAAAGAACACAAAAAGGGAGTCTTCTCGGTGAAGTATATAGCGTTTTAGATATATCATAGAACTGCAACTACATACAAATGTATTGTATATCCAATATTTGTTTAATACTTACCGCAAAAATTCTTTTTTTGTCGCTTTGAGTAGACTACTATAAAATATTTTAAACATTGCATTTTGTGCTTACTAATTATTTTTTACTTTGTTCTAAATAAAATTTAACAAAATATATCTTGGCGACTTTTTTTGAATTTTTGGCGGATTTTAGCGATACGGAAGAAATTTTTTTTTTGGGATTTATAAAAAATTTGGAATTTTGGCGATTTTTGACATTGATTTTGGCGAAAAAGTTCAAAATCAATCTGACAACCCTGGTTCCAACCCCTTTTCTTCTTGCTTCACTCTCCAAAAAATACAAGAGTTGAGCATCAAAAGATGAAACGTGTGAATGTAGACAAAAGAAAACTTCGTTCGCATAACTTACTTTAAAAATTTTAAATTTGGTTTTTGTTTTAAATAAAAGTTAAGAGCATGAAAGTTTGTTTCGAAATCGAGGGACAGGCAGTAAATTTGAAATTAAAAAGATAGAATGGAATTACATTTATAATATGTTTGTACATATGTTAATATGTATTGACATAAGTATATTTAGTTTTTAAATTTGGTAATAATTTCAGCTTAATACGTTCGATACATCGATATATCGATATTTTAAATTAATATATATCGATGCTCTTAAGAAATATCGATACGATATATATCGATATATTTTTTCAATTTGCCCATCCCTACCACCGTTACAAATCACTTTTGCTCTTTTTCTTACGAAAGTCACTTTTTCACAAAAAGTCACATTCTTTAGTAAAATTTTTCACAACAGGTCACATATTTCACAAAAAGTTAAATTTTTTACAACAAGTCACTTTTTCCACCAAAAAACTCAGCTGTTTTTACAACATCTGGCACTCATTAGGTTCAACCACATTATTTCCTTTTCCCTAACAATCTCAAGGCAGGAGTATATCTACAGAAACATGTTTGTGTGTTGTTTATTTGTTTATAATAAACTTTTATTTTACTTTGCAAGTCACATTAAAAATTTCATAACAGTAAAAGAAAAAAGTTCATAAAGCTTAATAACAAACAAATTTTTATACTGTTTATTCAATATTAAACAATTTGTGGTGGCAATTAATAGTTTTCAATGGAGCTTCTTACTCCATAATTTTTATTATCAAATAAATGGTGGACTCGTATGTGTAAGCGGTAATTTTATTATAAACAATGAAAAAGGCAAAAAAAATTCTTGCTTCCTTATTATAATTTCCGGATTTATTTTATGATATAAAAATCTAAACATAAAAAAACACCCACAAATGTTCCCTGTTGCCCCGTTTTGTTACAGCATTTTATTTTGAATTGTTTTTTGTATTTACAACTTGGATGCAGAGTAAAGAGTCTGAAAAAGTATGTAGATACATTTTAAATTGTTTATGTTTTTCATATAAAAAATATTTTATAGCAATAATATACTCCTGCCACTAAATAGTAAAAAAATATATATATAGAATGTTGCATAAAACAAAATATATTAACACACTATGCCACACATTAAATGAAACATTATTGTGATAAACAAGCAAACAAAACTAACGTATTTATGTGCCAGTGTTACTGCAACACCAACAACAACAAGACAGCACATCAGTGAAAAACTCCTAGTAGCTTTAGCAGCACATGCAGCGACAACAACAGCAGCACCAACAAAACAATCAATGGCCCATAAACAAACAGCAACAAGTGCATGTTCCGTGTTTTTTTTTTTATTTTTAATTTTTCCATCTCTTTGTTTTTGCTTTTCAATGAAAAGGCAAAAATAAAATTGAAAAAGGAGAAGAAGGCGCCTTGCCGAGATGACAGCATTTCGTTTCAACCTCCACTGGTGGCAAGAGTTCAGGGAATTTTATGTGTGTCATAAAGTATGTGACGTTGTTATTAAAGTTTAGCTTTGTTATAGGGTCCATAAATACTTCTGAAGCCGTTTTTAGTTATTAAGATTAATAAAATTTGTAGCTTCCCTTAAATCCAAGTGATGTTCATAAAAAGAAATATTGTTAAGGGATATTCGATACCTACCGAAAGGTATCGATATTCAGCTAATCGTACACGCAGAGAAAAATATGGTTGGGCATGATTACGGCAACTATGTTTTTTGTAACAATATATTGTTGCCGTACACAAACTATTGTTATTTTTATTTAATATCATCAATTTTATAGTAACTGTAAACATGTCAATGTTTATCGCAATTATACATTTAAGAATGGTTCTCTGAAAAATAATCATTTTTATAACAACTAAATAATGATAACTTTGAAAACATATTATATTCCTCACAATCATTTAATGATATTAAATAGCCATAACATGATAATTTTCTATACGTGTACTCATAATATGTTTAAGGTGCAAACAAAATATCTTTACTCTAATAATATTTTGTTATCGCCATTTTTAAAATAATTTTGCATCAGTTGTGTCGTTGGTTTTGCATGTGGCTATCGAATTATTTGTTATTCAGTGGTTAAACAATTAAAAAAATAACCTTTAAAAAAACCAAGTTTAAAGATATTAAAAAATAAAGAAATTGTCGGTACTAAAAAAATGGTACAGTGTCACAAAGTAAAATATCAATGCTAAAAAACTTTTAATATTGTTTGAAAATGGTGCAAACATATTGACAGTGGTTTTGTGTTATTTTAGAGAAAAAGAATGATAATTCTATAAAATAATTGGTGTCATAAAGTCACACAAGGTGTCATAAAGTCATATGTCTTAAAATAATAACATGAAAAAATACGACTGTTGTGAGCAACCCCTCATAATTTAATGAGCTATTAATTACGACAGCACAATAAACGTAGCAAGAAACGTTCTATTTATTTAAGACATTTTTTGCTTACAAACCAACAACAATATTTTTAAACCATTGTAAAATGTTAGAACATTATGACAATAAACCATGATAGCACACCTTGTGAATACCCCAAATGTATAAATAATTTCAACCTACGACAAAAATACGTTAACAATATTATGTTAAAAGTTGCATCATATAATGATGTGAAATATCTGTAACAGTTTTACTTTAAGGTTGCCAGTAAATAAATAAGCATAAATATATATTAAAAATATTTTTCTGTTTTATATTTAATCTACATATTATTATGATTAACATGATAATAATAAGATTACTTCTTAACTTATTATTATTGACATGATAATAATATAATTAAATTAAATTATAATATGATGTAATATAAACAAATTAGGATTAAGTGAAAAATATTATGATGAGATATTACGAATATATTTGGTCATAATATGATTCAATAATAATCGTAATATGTTGACTACAACCATGAATATTATCATAATATGTTGCTCTTAGAATATGTTTACCACAACCATGTTTTTCTTTGCGTGTATTTTTCAGCACTTATGATTTCTTTGTTTAAATTTCGAGCTGTTAAGTTTATAAATCTCAAAAAAATATACACCAAAATTGTATTTACCGAAAAACTATTCGATTAAATAATAATGTACAAAATTTTTATATACCTTTATGCATTTGTGCTGATATGTATAACACATTGAAAATATACCAATCGGCTCAGAATCATTTTCTGAATAGATCTAAAGGTACGGTCAGATATGGCAAACATTTGCCGAAAAACGGCAAATATTTGTTTGCCGTAATGTGACCACAAAATATTTATTTGCGACAAACAGGAAAACAGCTGATTTTGGGCTAATAAATTTGTTTGGTGTCAAACAAAAATGCTTTTAATGTGACCACTCAAAAACAAATATTTGCCTGTATTTTAAGCAAACAAATATTTGTTCTTACAATTATTTTGTAAGAGCAAACAGTAGCAAATAACTGCTGTTGGGAACAACTTAAAAAAAAAATACCACTAAAATCAAATAAAAAAACACAAAGTATTGTAATAATATTTTTGTAAAATTTAACATTTATCTAATTTATTTATTAAAAAAAAAACACATGATTTTGGAATTACATTAAATTCGTTTTTGATTTTCAGTATTTTTTGTTGTTGTAGCCAAATCGTCGTGCGGTTACTGCCTTGGACCAAAGATAAAAAAGTTATCTAATCTATATATATAAAATTGTAACGTTACTGATTCACTCACTGATTCATCATCGCCAGAAATTTGGACCAGGGCTAGCTCTCCCCAAATCGATCATAAAGACAGGATTTTTGGAATTCGAATGTTTAGGGGGTAAAAACGGGTAAATTCGGTAACCTTATATCTCTAAAACTAAAATTTCATACTTATCGTTGTTCTTTAGAAAAATAAGCGGACAGGTGTCTGGTACTTTTTGGAAATTCAGCCCTTTAACGGAGTAAACGGGTAAAACCTGTATTTTGGTACTTTTTTGTCACCCCACCTATCTTTTAAACCCATAATAAGAGAAATAAGGGTTATATCACATTTGAAACTTATCTAAAAAATCCAAATACAAATTTCGTACTTTTTCGAAATTCGGACGTTTAAGCGTAACTGTTTTTGGTACTTTTTTACAAAACATTGTTTTTATTTATTGACATAGACGTATTAAATTATGGGCTCCCACTACAATATTTAAATTTTTTTATGCTTCAATGGGGAGAAAAAAGTACAAAAAAGGGGAAATAGGGAGTAAACGGGTAAAATCTGTATTTTGGACTTTTTTGTCACCCCATCTATCTTTTAAACATATAAACATAGAAATAAGGGTTATATCACATTTGAAACTTATCTAAAAAATCCAAATACGAATTTGGTACTTATTCGAAATTCGGACATTTAAGGGGTAAAAACCGTAACTATTTTTGGTACTTTTTTACAAAACATTTTTTTTTAGTCAAAAATTTAGTACTTATTGTTGTTCAATAAAAAAAAAATAAGCGGACAGGTGCTTGGTACTTTTTTGAAATTCGGCCTTTTTGGGGAGTAAACGGGTAAAACTTGTATTTTTAAACTTTTTTGCTATGCCATCTATCTTTTTAACCAATAAACATTAAAATAAAAACTATATCACATTCATAACGTATCTAAAAAATACAAATAAAAATTTGGTACATTTTCGAAATTCGAACGTTTAAGAGGTGAAAATCGTACCTATTACAAAGTAGCTGGTTAAAACCTAGAAACATAAACTTTGGCGTAATATGTCCACGAAAGAAAAGGAGATGCTAACGAAGTAGCGGGTTAAATGCTAGTTATTGTATAAAACCATTTTTTGAGTAATTACCATTTTAAGATTTCAAAAATGGATTACGAAATATAAAAAGAACACTGAAATCATATACATATGTATAATCGATTTTAAACTCAACCTTTCAAAAATGTTTAAGCAATTTTACACGATATTTATTTTGCGGTGGGCTTGTCAGATGTAAAGTCCATATGTAATTTCACATGTCTGTCAAAATTGACAATTACAGAAGGTTAATCATTTTTGCTTTAACACGTTCCTTTTTGGTTTCACCTGACATAACATAAAAACATTCATATTAGCAAACTATTTACTGATTTATATTTATATTCACTTTTTATTGTATTTTAGTTAATTAAAAATTTTGTTTTTTTTTAAGATTTTTTTTAATATATATTTGCCTCCACAAACAGACGACTTGCAAAACAGCTGATGTCAGATGGTTTGCCAGATCAAAATAGAACACGCTCTAATTGAAAGAAATTCCTCTATATTTTCCATCACAATTTGTCTAATAGTGTTTTGGCAAATAAATTTATATATTTTGACAGTTTGGTCAAATATTTTGCTTCGGCAAATATTTTTTTAAGTGTGACCATATGGAAAACATGTTTGCTAATATGTGTGTTTGCCGCTATTTGACATCGGTTCGAGCAAACAAATATTAGCAAATAAATGTGCGCAGTGTGACCACAAAATGAAACCTACATTGTTTTGAAAAAAAATTTGCCAAATAAAGGCAAACATATTTGGGGCTAATATTTGCCATATGTGACCGTACCTTTACGATGTCCGTCCGGCAGGCTTGCTGTCCATGTAATCTTGTGCGTAAAATTAAGGTCTCCATATTAAAAATATTGATTTGATGAAATTTGGTACATAGGTTCTAATTGGCACAAGGACCAAGCGTTTTGAAATCAGTCCATAATTTCATATAGCCCCCACACGAGCTGCTTTCCGGAATAGGGCTTTTGTGCTCACTATCATACCGATTTTAATGAAATTTAAAACATAGATAGATTTATATTTATATTGGCACGTAAGCTATGCATTTTTTAAAAATATGACCACGAGCGGCGATAGGGAACAATTGCTGGTTCTACAAAATTATCTTAATAAAATCTAAATCATAGATAGATCCTTATTCATACTGTCACATTAGCTACGCATTTTTCAAAACTAGCTCCAAAATTGGCACACTTGCAAAAATTTGTTCTTTTAAACTGTGGTGTAGGGTATCGTATGGTCGGGCTTGACCAACTTTACTTTCTTACTTTTTTAAAAATTGAATATTTACAAAAAAAAAATTTACTTTCTATAGTACTTTTATTATAAAAAGTACCTTTTAATAAATGTTATTTCGGCTTGACACAAAAAGTTTAATTTTAACCACAAAAGGTACTTTTATACTAAATGGTATTTTTAACATTTGGTTCTTTCCAACAAAAAGGTTGCCATTTTAGCCCTTTTTTATCACGTTTGGTCATGAAAAAATCAATTAAGCCATTAGCTTTTTTTAAGACAGTTTCTTCAAAAGATTATCCATTAGTTTTGTAGTACCATTAAATTTTCGTACTTAGTTAACGAAAATTACTGTTATGACAAAAAAGATTTATTTTATTGATAATCTTCGTTATTTAAAGATCGTCCTGTGTTTAATATTACTAAAAATTATTAATACAACTAAAATGATCGCTTATGTGCAATTTCAAACAAGTTAAAAAATTCTGTAAGTTTTTTTATTAATATTGATGCATTTTTTTGTAATAAAATCTTATTTAGCCATTATATCTAAAAATTTTGTCATTTAGAACACTTGGCATCACTGGTATACTTTTTAAGGAAAAGAAAGGATAGTTAAAGAAAACCAAAAAAGTGCTTTTCACAACAAACTCTTTCCGTATAATAAGCTGTCTTAAAAAAAAATCCTTTAAAAAACAATTTTACAAATAGTTTGATTTTAACAAAAATTCTCTTTTTGAACAATAAATTCTTTTTATAAAAAAGTACTGCTTTTCATTATAAATTTTCATATTAATTCGAATGTGTATTGTAAGTCAAATTACAATTTATAAAGCTATCATACTTTAATAGTCTTATTCCTTTAATATTTTCCAGGAATATTTTTTATGCAGAATTTTCGGTTTAATATGAAAATTTATAATAAAATGTTACTCACCATGAGAATTTAGTTCATAGTTCTGCTTTTCTTTAAAAGTATTTTGAAATCATTAATTAGAATTGTGGTTATTTTATTGAACTGTTTGTGGGTTTTAATCCAAATTCTTATATTTTTTAATCAGGTTAAAGGTCATTTAATTTTATTATCATGAAATTAGTTTTATGAAGAAAGGAATTTTACAACATGAAATGAATTATATCTCGTCAGAAGTCTTCAACGTTTAACACTTACCGCCATTGACGGTGTCTGGCAGTCTGGCAACTGGTATCTTCACCTATTTGGTGGATCGAAGTTTGTAGTAAATGATTACGTCCGTGAACGTGGGTTTGATCCCCCCGTCAGTCAAAAAGAAAAAATTATCAACAAATTTTAATTCATTTCATGTTGTAAAATTCCTTTCTTCATAAAATTAATTTATTAAAAATTAAATTAAATTAACTTAACTTTAGCCTGATTAAAAAAATAAGAAATTGCATTTTGCAATCGTTAAAAATTAAATTTTTTTAAAGAAATATTCTCATTAATCTCTCTTTAAAAAAGTTTTTTACGAAAAAACTAGTGATAACCTTTGTTACAAAAGACCAGGGGTCTCATTCTGTCATTCATGGTCGAATACCTTTTTGATTCGAAATCAATTTTATTTTTCTTTCAGACGATACTGAACGAATCGAAAATATGTTTACACCAAAACAATTATTTCGATTCGTATAGTATCGACTGAAGGAGTTAGATATAAAATTGCTTTTAAATCGTAAAAGTATTCGATTATGACTGCCAGAATTAGCCCCCAGTTGTTGTCTATTAGAGCAACGTAGAAGATCCTGTATTATGTACTTTTTATGTATCGTTATAAATTGTCAAACATATTTTACTCTTTGCTTTTTATAACTTTATGTTTTCTTTTATTTATTTTTCATTGAACGTTAATAAAGTTACTTGGGTTAAAACCAACGTATCTACAATAGAGCGACTCAAAAAAAAAGTGATTTTGTTACCCCTCTGAAAATAAAGGTTGATATGTTTTATGATGTTTCCCAAAATATTTTGGTTCTAGCGTGGACCATCCGTGAGCTGGAACATTTTTAAAAAAAATTCGAAAAACTGAAAAAAAGAAGTTTTTCGAATTTTTTTTGTACTTTGCTCCAAGACGACATAAATAAAATTTGTTATCATCGAAAAGGGTTTTTGAAGCGGCATCCAATGGTATATATAGCTTGACCACTTGCGACCTACTTATTGAGATATTTAACTAAATACATATTTTCGTTTCGGGTTTTCATACAAATTCTACGTATTTTTTTTATTAATTTTATATTTTTTTATTGTATTTTTCACATGTTGATAAATTTTTAAATGAAAAAATTTTATACCCATATTGCCTATATATGAAAAAAAGATAAAATATATCGCGATTTTCCCAGTTTATGTGAAAAATTACAAAAAAAAAAAATAAAATAAAATAATTTTAAAACAGATTCAATTTGATTCCACATACGTAGAATTTGTATGAAAACCCGAAACGAAAATATGTATTTAGTTAAATATCTCAATAAGTAGGTCGCAAGTGGTAACGTTTTATATTCCATTGGATGCTGCTTCAAAAACTCTTTTCGATGATAACAAATTTTATTTATGTTCGCTGGGAGCAAAGTAAAAAAAAAAATTCGAAAAACTAAAAAAAAGACCTTTTTTAATAACGGTCCAGCTCACGGATGGTCAACGCTAGAACCAAAATATTTTGGGAATCATCATAAAACATATCAACCTTTATTTTCAGAGGGGTAACTAAAACACTTTTTTCGGCTCCATACAACTTGAGTCGGTCTAATGTACAATATTTTGCAAAATATCAGTTTTGTAGCTAAAAGTTCTTCCTGTCATCAAAAAGGTTCACTTAAAAAAAGGTCGTACTTTTTTCCAAAAATTCTTCTTTTACTTTTTAAAAACAGTCTTCTTTTTCATTTAAGTCTACTTTTTTGCAAATAGCTGCTATTTTTATAAAAGTCCCCTTTTTTATAAAACTCTCCTTTTTCCAAAAAAAAAAAAAAAAAAAAATCCTTTTTATTCTCGTAAGCATCTTTTATATAATAAGTGTCCTTTCTGATAGGAAAATTACTCCTTTTGAACTTAAATTGACAACTTTAAATTCTTTCTAATTTAAAGTTATTTCTTCACAATAATTAAATTGTGTTTAAAAAAAATATTTTTGGCAAAATTTCGAAATTTTTGTTTTTTTAGAAAATTATAAAAAATCGAAAATTAAGATATACTTTTAATTTTTCCTAGGCACTGCAGGGGCCGAATTTGAGAATTTCATTTAACTGCCATATTTGTAAGGAAGCACCTCTAAGGGGTGGAGACGTATGGCAAGTATGTGTTGAAAAAATATTAAGGATAAAAACTTTCTTCAATATATGTCAAGTCTGTATTAAAATTTTGTATGTGAGCTCCTTAAGGAAAGGAGATAGCGGGTAGGTATGTTAGAAATAAATTATGGAAATGAAAAATAACTGGGGTTGGTCTTACATATGACCCCTCTATGGGCGTGCTAGTCGCTGCAGGGGCCAAATTTAAGAATTTCATTAAACCGCCATATTTGTATGGTTTCTTTAGAACAAACAAAATCCATTCCTTTTTCTAGCACATTTTTAAATGGATTGGCGGATTTTTAGGACTGTAATGTTACACATGTGTCAAATGTGATATCAGAGAGGATTAAAAGGATCTTCATCTGGGAAAAGAAATATAAGGGCGAATTAATTCATACTTAAAACTATGCGAAACATTTATTTCAAAAATGGTTACGCAACATCGAATTTGTCTATATTGCATTTTTAAATCGTGACCTTATCAAAATTAGAGTTTTTCAATTGGTGGATGTCAAAATGTTATTGGGGCTATTAAACTAATATTTTGATCTACTATAAAATGGATTATATAATATACTTAGATATATATACATTTTTAAGAGAAAAGCAGCAACAAGATACGAACTTCGGATAGGATTTTTATACTCTGCTATAGGGTACTTTTAAACACTATGCATGAAAAAAAAATATTAATATACTTAATTGTTTCATATATCTAACCATGTTGCCATATAAACAAAACTCACATGAGTGGCGTTAATAGTTGGAGGTTGAAAGTATAAAAAAATTAAAACAAATATTTTACTCGTACATACAAGTTGGTATAAAAAAGGCCATAAAAAAGCGCCACCACTATAAAAACAATTTAATATAAACATAATAAAATATAAAACAAAAAAAAAAAACAATAACAAAAACACAGAATCATACATAAAAAAACAACAAGAAAAATTGTACAATGAATAACATTAACAAAACTTTTTTTCCTTGTTTCTTCTCTAAATAAAATTTTTTCATAGTTTTTGCTTTTCATGGTAGTGCCTCTGTTACTTGCTACATGTGCCACCACAAATGGATTGCGAGGACTCAAGGGGACTATGAAGGAAATGAGCAGCAACAAAAAAATTCCATTTTTTTACTTCTTCTTAAAGATGAAGTAGATACACTGAAAAAAATGCAAGTAAAAGTTGTAAACGTGTACAATTTATGAAATTTAGGTCAATAAAAAGTCTATACTCGAATCTATAAGTAAAGAACCGAATCGATTTGAGCCAAATACTTTGGTCATGTGGCTGCTACCGTGCCTATCAACAATTGTACACAACAGTATGAGCGATAGTGTCTTGTAAGTTGTCCCTTAACAAAATCTATCCACGACAACATGACCGACAAAATAGGCGCTATTATCGTCTATTTAATCTTTCGATCGAATGAACGACATGAAGAGCGACAATGTCTTTCTTTGTATCGTGCACGATTCTCACGACACTTGTTCGAAAATGGCGTTGACGATTTGTTCTGGCTGTCCCTCACATGTCGTGCAAGAATTAACATTGTCTTGCATCCGTCTTCAAGAATGTCTTAAAGCCGTGGCCATACTGGGAGTATTTTGTCGTCCAAGACATTTTCTTAAAATCGTCTTCCAGAAAACATTAGCGGTAGAGTACATGTCGTGCATAAATAGTTGACGACAATGTCGTCGATGGCAATTTTGCCAACTGGGCCTTTTCTTTTTATCTATATATATAAATGAATCTGTGTTTGTTTGTTTTGACCGATTTTCTCGAAATTTTCATAGCGTCTTTCTGTATGGCTGGAAAGAAACATGTGCTATATTTTGTTTTGAAATTGCAAGTGGGCGATGTGCCACGCTCAATTAAAGAATATGTATTAAAAATAGATTATCTCTACAGTTTTCAAATTAAGCACGGTCAACTTTGACATCCACACCAACATATTGGTTAAAAATGGGCGGATTTGCAATAGTAGGCGTGGCATCTCCCACATATATTAAAAACTAAAATTCGTTTATCTGGAAAACGGTAACAGTAAGGGTACCTAAATTTGGCAACATTTGTATAATTATTTGGATGAGAAATGGATGCAGTAGTAGTAGTGGGCGTGGCACCTTCAATATTAATTAAATACTAAAATTTGTTTATCTGGGAAACGATAATAGTTAGAGTACTAATATTTTGCAAGGGCAACTTTGACATCAATATGAACATCCGGATAAGAAACGGGTGCACTAGCAATAGTAGGCGTGGACCTCCCATATGAATTAGATCCAAAAACTCGTAGATATGCGAGACTATAACAGCTAAAGTCATTAAAAGCATTTCTGACATCCATATGAACACAATGTGTATATTTGGAAAACTATAACAGCTAGAAGCTCGAATTTTTGTAGGAGTAACTTTTCTATCAATACAAATATTTTGGACTAATTGGGCGGACTATCAATAGTGGCCGTGGCACCTCCGATACAAAAACAATATAAATTTATTTATGTCGGAGAACGGAATGAGCTAAAGTTTCCAAATTTGGTACAAATATATTGGTTATCAATACACAACATCTGACAAAATATTGGAGGGAAAGGAAAAGAAGGCGTGGCACAAAAATAGATTTATTTATATATGAACTACAGGCGGAGCAAAACTGTCCAAATTTGGTGCACATAGCTTGGTTATCAATATACAACCTCTCTAAAAAAATGGGCGGGCTTGGAGAAGTGGGCATGGAACCTTCCATACAAAGATATTATATATTTTTATGTCTGGAGAGCAAGCATCTTGGCTTGCAATACACAACATCCGACAAAATCTGAGCGGGATGGAAAAAGTGGGCATGACATAAAAGAGATTTAATTATGTCTAAAGAATAGTAAGAGAAAAATTGTCCAAATTTGGTAGACATGGCTGTGTTATCAATACACAACATCTGTTAAAATGAAAGTAGGAGTGGATATGTGTGTTTCACATACAAAGACAAAATAGATTTGTGTATAAATAGAGAACGGCAACAGCTAACAATATCTGTAAAAATACATAGATTTCTGTGTACTTGGTGAATGCTAACAGTAAGAGAAAGGCGAATTCATGTAAACCGTAGTTGCGATACTACACCAACTACAACACCGCATTGTGTTTTATTTGTTGCTTTCGTCGATATGTCAAAAACACAAGCAACTTTTGACATTTTTCTCTCTAATTACGAATAAAAAGTAGCTCGCTCAGTTATGCTTTCAACGCCAGCTGAAAAATAGATTCGCTTTGAGTAACAGTATTCACACTTTGTACAAATAGCTTCGTAAACAATGCACGAGCTCCGGGGTTTAGAAAAAATTCCTTATTTTATTTTAGAGGGTAGAGAAGCGCACTGGGTTAAGCTAGTAATTTATAAATTTTAGTTTTTACTATTTATCTAAAATAAACTTAATAAAATACCAGTAGATTAAATCGGTTCATATATGGCTTAGGTATAGACGAATAACTTCAGTTTTCTTTCCGAAATAAGGGTATTGGTACAGCTGTGGAAAAATTTGCATGGACACCTGCCCTAGGGGGTACTCCATGTAGAATCTTAGCCATTGGGTGGCAAACAATGCGTTTAAGAACCACCCGCCGAGTTTGAGTGCAACTAGCACACCGATGTAGCAATTCGAGTACATAGTCCTGCAAGGATTTACACTCGCTTCATGTAAAGGAGTTCGAGCTATCTAACATCCACTGCTTTTGGCAAAAAGCTTGCAGTATGTTGACCTAATTCGGCGCAGATATTTCTTATATTTATATCAATAGTATTATGTATTTCAAGGAGGCAAATCTGACTATTTGTGATAGGGAATGACTAGTGTTTCAATACTATAGTGAATGGAGTAGGTATATTTAATGGACGGACGGACTTATTTACTTCTTCCTAGAATTTCGCAACGACCCAGATTGCACAAATATATACATTTATTTATATATATACTTTATGGAGTTTTCAATGATGATTAGGATTAGTAACAAATATAGTTAATATTTACCTACATGGCCTCGTTAACATTCTGCCTAAAAACATTTAAAGCCATGCCTGTTCTCTAATGCCAAATAGTCATGAAAAAGTTTGAACTAGAAATACAAGAGACGGTAACTGTTATAAGGGAAATACAAAAAATTATTTTAAAACAGTTTTTTTGTGAATAAAAAACCAAAATTACATCTTAAAAACGCGTTTTTCTTTAAAAAAAAAAGAATATTTTTTCGTCGTCATAAAATAAAACTCTTTCGTGGAGTAAAATACAGCTCATTTAAGGAGTTTTATTGTTTCCGTCAGAAAAGAAAACTCATTGGAGTTTTATTTTTCCCGCCAGAAACATATTTTCACATAAATTGTTTATTCTTAGTCTATTTTTCCATCAAATAATTGTGATAATTATTTAAATTTGTTTCTGATATTAAAAAATATTTTCAAATGGTGTGTTTCGTCATCATTTACTTTGAAAATTTGATTTTTTTAACTCAACCATTTAATCAAATATAACTTGGAAATTTTTGTTTCTTTTTTCTGAATTATGTTTGTTTTAATCAATATACCAGTGTGGCCATTTTGACATTTTTGCAGCTAAATTAAGCATTAAAATTTTTATTTACCTGCAAAATTTTCATTTAGCACTTGGCCTTTTATTTAGCATTTTTGGAAAATGTTTTAAGCTTTTTTTAAAGTCTTGGACGAATTGTTTTATTAATTTTACTTAATTTTTTTTTCAAAATTATAATAAATTTTGACTAAAAATAGTTGTATCCAAAATGAAATTTCGTATGAAAATGGACAATTCTTATATTAAGAAACATCTTACCTGTCTTGTTCAGAAAAAAAGAATATTCAGGGAATATTAGAAATGCCCTCATCATGCTGATTGTAAATATTATTTGCCCTTTGATATTACGATATTAAAGTACAAAGAAATTTCACATTGTATTTAGATAAAAATTCCACAGTGTAAAGATATGTTCACACCTATCAAATATTTGACGTCCTACACGTAACTTCTTGTTTTAATAAAAAAATTATTTGCTTTTGCCAAGCGTTTGGCTAGATCAAACATTATTTAACAGTTTCTAAATTAGATTATACAATTCTTAGATTACACAATTTAAAATAAAGTAAAGTGAATCAATAGAATTTGTTAAAAAATAAAGCCAAAGTTTGATCAAATTACTGGTCATGCTTTTTTAGATTTTTGTAATGTATGAACATACCTTTACTGTTTTAAAAAATTTTTTGCTCTAAACTTCTGGAAAAATAATAATTTTAAAACATCAACTTCTTTGCAATTTTCAACAATAAGAAATAAAATTATCTAAAAAAAATTGTATAACATAGAAAAAAAATCGTTTAAATGTTGCATGTATCAGGGGTTTGCGGGCCCCCTAAATTTATGCTCAACCACCTGTACTACATATTTATATGTATCAGATGCTTTACCAAAATCTACTCTGTTGTTTAAATATAACAATTTATTTAAATTTCGTTAAACAATAAGTCACTAAAATGTATTTAGTTTCGAATAAAACTTCAAACTGGTAATAAATTTTTAACAAAAATTTAGCATTATTTTTAGCATTTTTTTAAATAATTTGTAGCATGTTTTGGGCATGTTTAATGTCAGATTTAGCTGTTAACATTTTTAAGATCTGGTCACACTCCAACATACCCTCTGCAAAGAAGTTTTATTTTGCGACGACGCACAGTGGCGCCCGTAGAGCAAGCGAGGTTGCAAAAATCAAAATTTTCATGAGTGCCGACGAAGTTTTGAATAAACCCATGTTATAGGAAACTTTTCAACGATTTCAAATATGCCACTCTTAATAATATCACTTTTTTAGTTTAGAAGATATAACCGTTCAAAGTTGACCGACTTTCGGTTTTCAAAAAAACACACAATTTTTAGTCAATTTGTTGCGATTTCAGGTGTAATATCACGAAAAATAGGTAACGAATCGCCTTATTTTTTATTTGTATTGATTGATGTATTTATTAAATGTATAATGATAAAAAAAAATTAACTGTTTGCTTTGTGTTTCTCCTGGTAAATCACTATTTAAAAACTATCCGTTTTTTCACTAATTTTCAACTTTGACGGAACATAAAAAAAAATCTATATTTTTCTATATTTGCCATATTTGCAAAACCTGTTCTTTGATTATTTCTTTACATAATTCAAAAGGTTTTATCTGCCCGTACGTGCCCGTTTGGCTTCTAGAGGTAAAAAAGTTTAAAAAGACATGGTTGCAGAAATTGTATGGCGTCCATCCCTTATATGTTTTGACGGACTGTAGTTTGATCTAATAGTTTGAAAAAAACTACTCATTGAAATTAGCAGGTACGTACCTCACATAAACAATACTTTGGCGTACAAATGGTCAGGAACAATATTGACTTATGGTCCCTACAGGTAGGCACAAATCTTATTTGGACACTGGCATAATATCAAAATTGCATTATTCAGCCTAAATCCATATGTATGCAGGGAACAGGTAAATTTTTAGGCATGGTAGCATAAGCCTATATATTGCAAAATAAGCATAATGCCTGGATTAGTCTACGCCTGAAAGTTGGCGCAACAATTACTGAAACCATTAAACAATTTAAGTACTGAAAACATGGCGTTGAACAATTTAAAATTATTTGAACTGTTTAGAAAGTCAACCACACCAAAGTTTTTCACGGAAGTGAAAATTCTTCCTGAGAAGTTGACAGTGATCAGCAAATGGGGCTGCGATGGATCATCCGGACAAAGCGTTTATAAGCAAAGGATATCTTCCGATGACGCTACAATATCGGACGGAAATATGTTTATGGCATCTGTTGTTCCTTTGCGGCTTAAATCGGATGATTCCCTACACTGGAAAAATCCACGTCCGTCATCAGTGCATTATTGCCGACCAATAATGTTTCAGTTTGCAAGGGAATCGGCAGAACTCATAAGGACTACGGTGAAGGACATTGAAGAACAAATAAGCAAGATTAAGCCTACAAAGCTGCAAATTGGAGAAGGAAAATATATTGAATGCAATTACGAGTTCCACCTGACCATGGTTGACGGAAAAGTCGTAAACGAACTGACAGGAACAACCTCAACAATGTCATGCCCGATTTGCAAAAAGAGTCAGAAGAACTTTTTTCAATTCAATTCAATTTATTTCATATATAATATGTTACATCTCAATTTTATATAATTAGTTGTAAAGAGTTTAAGATTAGTATCTTTTTCTGCTTAATTATAACATATTTCAATTAGTTATCATATACATATATATAGACAGAATTATATTGGAGGTAAAAATTTAGCAAAAACCTATTTAAACCCCTTTTTTCGTTTTATTTTTATATTTTTTTTATCGATTTTATATTATTATTTGTCAGAAGAACTTTGGTAATTTAAACGATTCTACAAATGAGGAGAATTACGAATATGGAATGTCACCATTGCACGCAAGGATAAGGTGTATGGAATTCTTGCTAAAACTGGCATATACCCTACCACAAGAGGAAGAAAACTTCGATGAAAATACATCAATAAAGGATAAGGAGAAGATCAGAAAGAAGCAAATACAGGATGCTTTTTTTAAACAAGTTGGACTAAAAGTAGACTGTCCCAAGCACGGATACGGTAACTCAAACGATGGAAACACTTCTAGGAGATTTTTTGAAAATGATGAGGCAGTAACTAGAATCATTGGAATTGACAATCAAATCGTGAAAAGATTGGGAACGATCTTGGATGTTTTAAACTGCAAAGAAAATGTCAATTCTACAAAATATGGAGAATATGCGTCGAAAACTGCATCTCTTTTAGCAGAAATGTATCCACAGAAGAAGTTGACCCCGACCGTCCATAAAATATTGGCGCATGGCAAAGATATAATTGAGTACCAGTCTTTGCCAATTGGAGAGCTTTCTGAAGAAGCACAGGAGTCTCTTAACAAATTTTATAAAAAATATAGATTGCAGAACACATTCAAAGCATCAAGGGTGAGGCAAAATGAGGACCTCTTCAACATGTTGGCAGCATCTTCCGATCCACTTATTTCTTCCCTGCGGCAAATAATTATAGTTTAGAAATGGTTAGTCTTTTAGATATACCTTCTCTTACGAATTGTGATGAATATTTTACAGAAAATTGAAAAAATAAATTTAAAAAAAAAAATAATTTTTTTTTTAATTTGTTGGGTAATAATTTAAAACATAAAACCCTTAAGAAAAAAAATAAAAACAATCTAAAAATGTAAAAAAAATTTTTTTTAGTTACCATAAAATTGATTTTTCTACTAATTTTAACTTTGATAACCCATAAGTAGGCCCCTACAAAGCGTAGCACCCTTTCCAAACGCTCATTTCATAGGCTGAACAGTTATCTATCATATGCTGTTTAAACTGTTCAATTATCTTATTCGGTTCAAAAGATATGATTTTTGCAACGAAAAAACTCAAATGGCGCCACTGTGCGACGGCGAAATTTGATATATTATAGAGGGAAAAATTTAGCTCGTTAAATAAGTTTTATTTTAGCCGGAAAAAATAAAAATCCTTAAATGAGTTCTACTTTAGGCGGTAAAATAAAACTCCTTAAATGAGTTTTATTTTAGACGCAAAAAATAAAATATTCTTTTTGAGAGTTTTATTCGACCTTTTATTATTACGTTGAAAAATAACTCTTAACTGTGGAGTTGAGATCGTTATTTTAGATCACCATAGATTATAAAGAACTCGTCAATATGAAGAATCTATTGGTATACGACAGTACAGTACCCATGTTCTGTAACTTTGGTGAGAACTTCTCGCATCGAAAAGATGTGAAACAAAATATTCCATCGTTTCCCGAAAAGTGAGAAAAAAGTGTGTCTGTAACTCATGTCGAAAACTATCAAAAGGGATTACGTTGTTACGTTATTAACGTCATAATATTTCACTCGAAGCCGATATGAACTTGCAGACGTTGAGAACGCCAGTAACACATATCGCTGACGGCGGCCAAAATTATTTAAACTGAAAAGTTTTCATGACGGCGCACTGTGGCTGAAAATTGAATTTCATCGGCCAAAAGTCCAATTTTTTGTCATCGCCGATTTCAAAAATTTTAATGCCATTAGATAGCAAACATATTAGAACTAAGGTATCAAAAAAACTAGATTAAAATATTCGTAATTGTGGCTGTGGCATGCTGCTGGAAACAAATATTTTATTTTGTTTTAGAAAAAAATTAATTTTTGTAAATTTGATCAGAACTAAATTATGATTTCTCGCAAACCGTTATCAATAATTGGTTGAAATTTTTTTTGTTATATTAATGGGATAGTAGTCTTTAAGAAATGGATCATTACATCAATGTATCATTTATACCTGATGTGTTATTAAATGTTTCCCCAGGTTCTATATTTTAGTTAAATCCGAATTTTAGAGGAGTAGAACTTGTTAGGGTCAAAAGGGGTCAAAGAGATTTTAGTACCATCAGAAAGCTGAAGGTGTCCTCTTTAACCCCATATATACTTGTGCAACTGTTTGGAACTGTTTGTTGAACACTTTTTCATTTTAATGAAATTACTCGCAACATTTTTTTTGCTCTTTTTATTTAAGCTGCTCATATGACTGAAATATAACACAATGGTTAACGAGCGTTTTGTTTTGAAAAATAATTTTGCTTCTTATGAACGGCTGAACATATTTGAATGAAATTTTAAACTGTCATGGCCGGGTAGCTTTTGTGTTGAATTTGAAGAACACGGGTCCATGGAGAGTCGGGAGAGTGACTTGCGGACCTCTAAAATTGGTAACCTCGGAAATTCAAACTTTTAAAAAATTCACCAAAAATATATTTATGGATTGCCAAAAAAAAAAATTTAACTTAAGCTGAGTTACAAAAAATATGCTTAAATGTTTAGGTTATCTCCTTTGCTTTTGGAGATATTCGGATAAAACGCATTTTTTGGCTTGATTTTTATTATGTTTTATGTCAAACTGTTATCAATAGTGGGTTCAACATTTTTTATATTGGTAGTAAAGCAGTCTTTAAACAATGTTATGTTATATTACTGTACCGATAATACCTGCTGTGTTATTAAATATTTTTTCAGGTTCTATATTTTAGTCAAATTGAAGTTCAGAAGAATAGAATTTATGAGGTCAAAAGGGGTTAAAGAAATTTTACTAGCTGTAGGTAGGTGAAAGTATCCACTTTAAACCCAAATGCACTTTTGTAGTCAATGGAAAGTAGAACATCGAGACTTAGATGAAGAAGCAAAAGGGCTGCTACAGGATTGACGTAATACAAAACCAAATATGAAATATTTGGAGGCAATTTTCCAACCGAATGAATAGTAGATATAATTAACTTTTATAGTTATTTAAGCAAAAAATATGTTTTTTGTCCTTATTGTTATTTAAATAAAAAAGAAAATAAACATTTAATAATTTACACTTATTTATTTTTTTAATCTAAAAAGTATTCCAGTGGAACTGGTTCCAATTGAACCTGTTGTAGAGTTGATAATGTAGAAACCTATTCACAAAATGATCATAGGTATTATTACATGCCTATGCCTTTTTTTTAAAGGTATAATGGTATATACGAGGCGAATGTATATGCATATAAAGGTAATACGAATACTCATTTGTTCTTTCGCTGATAAAAAAATATTTTCTCCAGAAATAAATAAAAATGTTTATATTTTTCGAAAGAAAACATTATGAGTATGCTTGTAGAAGCAATTTTTAGTCGGTTTAACATCTTTACTCCCATATGACCTATTCCAAATCAAATTTTTCAAACAAAAAAAAAAAAATAATTTGAGTAAAAAATTCTAATAATTCAACACACCGATTTTTATACAATAAGAACAGTAATGTTTTCTAATATGTCCATTATTTTCTAGAAAATTCTGATCAATATCGAGTGGTAAATTGTATTGCCTTTTTTGAACAAAAAAAAAAAAATTTAAAGCCGTTTTCCGGGATTGGGAATTTGGGTATTTCTTAATCAAAAATGGGGATGTTTTTCAGTCCAATGTTTTAAGAACTTTTTAATCTACATAACTGCCAAAATTCATTATGATACCTTTATTCATGTTAGATTTATAGAATGTCAAACATTAAAATTAGTATTTATATAGTGTAAATGAATAAAAGGGCTTTCAACATGAGTAAAAAATAATAATTTTAAGGTTTGACATTCTATAAATCTGACATGAACAAAGATATATTAATGAAACTTGGCAGTTATGTAGATTAAAAAGTTCTTAAAACAGTGGGCAGAAAAACATCCCACTTTTTGAATAAAAAATACCATAATTCTCAATCTCAATCATTAGCATTTTCATACTAAATGCTAAAAAACATCAAAAGTTCGATTTTAACAAAATTAACACTGCAAAGAAGTTCAAGAAGTCGTCTCTCCTTCAAAAAAAAAGTTGCAAAATTATCTCTATCGGTTCAAAAGTTACAGATTTTTGGCCGATGAAAAACGATTTTCAGCCACTGTGCGGCGTCGAAAATAAAACCGTCGGCTATATCAAATAATGTAGACTGCGCCTTTAATTTTTATTGTTTAAAAAATAGTTTTGAAAATATTCGTATATTTTTCAAAAATGTTAAAAGCAAAATAATTAAACAAAGAAAAAATCAGTCAAAAACAAAATACTTATCTCTTCCATGTTATTATTCATTGCATTTTGCATATTTAATATATTTTTTAGTGGTAATATTTTTTCTCACTCCGTTTTTATGCGTGAGTTTATTTGACAGTTCAAAGCGGGAACTTTGTCACAAAAATTTTACAAACACAATTTTTCAGTATATTGGCGAGTAATTTTCTTACGTGACAGCTATTACTCGCTAAATATATTACAAACGCATTAAAGTGAGAAAAACAGTTGTTTGTTTCAATTTATGGCATTTTTGTTTCATTTCTCGCATTGCAATCGAAAAGTTTCTCGAAGCGAGAGTTACAGAACATGGGCACAGGTCTCCGTTGACTCCAACACGAAGAGCTTTTAAGTTTAAATTGTCTGGATAACTATAATTTAGGGTCCCTGAGAACTACTATTCAAATTTAGTTTATAAATTATTCCATTTACCTTGTATTACTTTCAATGATTAAAAATAAAGTTCAAACTGTTTAACTTTATTTTCATTGCATGAACAAAATGCTTGATAAATTACCTATAAGATTAGTTTCAGTGTAAGGCAGCAACAGGCAACAAAGCGCGAGTGCAGCAATTAAAGTCAAAAGCATAGACATAAATTGTATTTTTATTTCTTTTGGTTAAAATGGTCCTGCTTTTTTATTTAAATTTTTTTTTTGTGTAAGACTAACAGTAGTAGAGTACTTTGGTACTTTGTTTGGGGCTTTGTTTTTAGCTTCCCTTTTTTCTTTTTCTTTTTTTGTTTGATTTCAACAGCTTAGAAATGTTTGTGGGGGCTTAGTATGGTACTCTCTATATGAAGAAGTTTTATGTTGTTCTGTAAGTAACTGAGAAAAAACCCGACTTCTTTTTATGACTTAATTATAATTTCTTTGCTTTTTTCGCCTTTTCTTGCATCAGCCTGCATTAGAGCCCAGTTAGTGCCATTAGCAAGTTTAAGGCAAAATAAAAAAAAAATGTTATTGCAGGATTAAGAACAAGACAGAGATTGTCAAATGAATTAATGGTGCTTCATTTTTAAATTTCTCTCCTACTTGTCTGTGAAGACATGTAAGTTAAAGTTCTTTTTGCCAGCCATTAGCAGAAAATCTTTATTTTTTTCTTTAATATTTGCTTTTAAGAAATGTTTGCTATTAAATTAGTTTTGGGATATAGAAAGGCATTAGAAAAGAGAGTTTTATTAAAAAAGCACTTTAAGGTCGTTAAAAACAATTTGAAAAGTAGGAGAAGGAAATATTTTCGTTTTATTTAAATGAAGTTGATTTAAATATTGCATGCTGTGTTATGAATTTCTAAAGCACTTTGTTGTTTTCTTTGAAATCACTTGTATTTTAATTGCTATTACTATTTGCCACTTTAGACTTATTTCTAGTAATGTTTGTATTGACATTTTAAACATTGTATGCAAAAATTTCTGTCACTAATCTCAATTAAGTGGTGCAATAAAATATGGATCTTAAAGTGAAAATAATATTTTGTAGCCAATAAGAAGGGAATACGGTTTAAAAAAAGTTTTATATTTTTTTTTGTTAGATCTAATGATTTCAAAGAAACTGGAGATCAAACTAAGCAACTTGTTCAAATCCCTAGAGCGATTTTTGTACTTGTTCTATTTTTACAAATCCCAGGACCAGTCTGTTGGAACAATTGACACAAATTTCCCGCAGGGATGGAACAACTTGTTTAAATATACAAAAATTGCTCAATTCACAAGCCTTTATTTGAACCTTCGTAATTGAGTCCTTATATAAGTAGACGATTGTATGGGGCAAATAGTTAAACGGCCCAAGTCTTTCTTTTGGCCATATCAATAATAAAATCTACGAAAAGTTTTTCCTAGCTCATCCCATTAACCTAGCTCAGCCCTTCTTTCGGAAGATATTTTTATGGGGGCTGGGTGCAAAAATGGACCAATTAAATCTTTTTGACTAAAATGTCTAGCGCAATTGTTATACTAATAAAAACTTGTATATAGAAAATCAAATCAGGGGGCTAATTCCGGCAGACGTGATCGAACACTTACTCGATTCGAACGCAATTTTAATTCTACTTCTTTCAGTCGCTACTGAACGAATCAAAATAATTTTTTCAGCGCTGTGAATACTCAAATAAATGATTTGCAACACTGAAAAAATAATTTCGATTCGTTCAGTATCGACTAGGCCCTAGTCACTAGGGTATTCATTCGAATAATTACTACCCGATTAACTGGTCGGTTAATTTAAAATTGGCGTTTTTCGATTAACGATTAAACCGGATAATTTCAGCCGATTAACCGATGTAACAAAATTTTAAACTCTTTGTTGTATTATAACATATTCTTTGTGCGTTTAATTATTTGTTTCGTCTCATATTCAAAAGGACTGTGTTTACGAAATATTTTTTCATACAACCAAAGAAGGTGTTCAGTGATCTTCATTTAAAACAAAAACAACAGGTTTTTGTTTCACGCACTTTTTATGTGTATGTGTTAAGTTATTAGTTTCTTCTCATATCAATCTTTTAACAGAATTAACCGAAACAATTAGACGTGTTTAAAATTTAATAAAATTAAAACAGGACCCTAATGGCATAATGGAAGATTTTATACGTTAAGGAAATCCAGGAAAAGGACTGAGGAATTGGATATTCTGTTTTATGGGTTGCTTTCGATTTTTCCAACATCAGAGTCCTAAACAATTAAACCAAATCATTTTTCTTCAACATGTTTTACTTTTCGAATTTATTCTATGAGCTGCTAATTTTCAGTTATAAAGCTTTTTTGTAATAGTTCTATTCCTTAAATTTTTAAGAATGACTTTATTCACTACCAGACTATTATCTTGTATCATTCTGTTTCATTTAACCTTAGCTATCCTTTGGATAGCAATGAAGTATATTGTATTTTTTCCACGACATAGCCCTCTGGAATCTCCCTAAGCAAACTTCCACAGTATATTCTTCAGACGCGATACCTTCCAATAAATCCATCCTTTTCTCTAAAATGTTCTCCAAACAGTTAGCCAAAAACTTTGCTTCATAATTTTCGCACTCCTCTTCCGAAGATTCGTGCCAATCAAAATCCGAAACAGCTTCATTGTCCGCTTCACAAAGTCCCTTGCGTGGTTTACCCATGACGTCAAGATAATGGTTTTGTGCCTCCAAAACTTACTTATAAGCAACTTTAATAAACAAAAAATTATAACTCTTCTAATATGAACCTTTTTAATATATTTTCTTTTTTTAGTTTTTTGTTTCACTTTTTATTGTTAAAACTGCGTTTTTCTGTTTTGAATTATATTTTTTTAATGTTTTTGTTTTTCTATTACTTTTTGCACTAACATTTCCACACCTGCGTTTATCTCGACTTCACACTTAATAATGCATCACAAATTTGTTGATCGCGACACTGCTTATAGTTTTTTGTTGTTTTAATACCCTTCACCGAAGGTAATTTAATTTGAGTTTGTTTCGAATGGTTTAAATATAATGGGGCTCAAAATCAAAGTTGCTTGTAAGCAACTTTCGGGCCGAAAGGGTTAACACAATAAAAGCGTTAACATCTTTCACCCGAAATCTGGTATCAATTTATAAATCAGTTAAGTTAATTCAGGCCCAAGCAGAAGCTGCTAGTAAAAATCTATTTTATGGATAAAATAAAAGAAATTCATTGAAAAAATTAAAATGTTTTGGTGGGTTTTTTTAGAAAAATGGGTGTCCCCACATTGGGACAATTGGCGTTGATTCGCAACTGATTTTCTATCCTTTCAGGATGATGCTGTGCCCGAAAGCCAAAATATTTGCCATGGGTGAAGTTTTCTCTGAATATCGTTTGGCATATTAGTTGGAACTCTTCCAATTTTAATGTTAGTTTTAAGTGGGTAAAGAAAAAACAAATTAAAAACAAAACCAAATTGCTTTTATTGTTTTCACAAGAAATCAAAATAACAACTACATGTTTTAATTTTTAAGCATTATTTTTTTTAATATGGTCACAATATTTCTCTCTCTTTGCACAAACAGCAATCAAGTTTCTGAATTATAAAAGCTGCTTGTTAAGGCTGAGTTAGGCAAACGTTGCTGTACCCGTAACTTACTGTAACGGACTGCTTGCACGTTGGTGCACTTATGGAACGTCTAAAAACGTGTCATATGTTTTTCACATACATAAACATAAAAGCAATAGTATACATAAAACAACACACACAGTGATGGGAAATCGAAAGGTTTAAATGTTGACCGCTGTGCAGAAAAAGTACCAAGTGATTAAAATGGTATTAAAACAGTATTTAGTGTAAGTAATAATTTAATATCTGATATTTATATTATAGATTTACAATAAGCAAATATGTATTTTAACATACATACAAACACATTTACATGTATTATTTTGTAAATGTGCATAGACAAAACAATATTTTGTAACCATTTAAAGCCTTTTATATATTTCTCATTTCTATTGCTTATTTTGTACATCTAAGCATATATATATTTATTTATATGGAAATATGTTGTATTGCAAGTCGTTTTGTCGAAAGTCCATAGATATACTGGAAAAAAGTACCAAAAAAAAAGAGCGAAAATACCCACACTCAATTTAATATACAAGCAGGCCATCACTGCTTTGCAACTGTCACGTACCGACGGCATGAAATTCTAATTTATACAGATTGAGACGTTCCGTCAACGTGACATTTAAATTCGGTAAGCATTTACATAGTAAGCAAATAACAAAACGGACCAGACATTTCGTTAAGGGCTAACTCTACCCTTAGTCGTCATTATTGTGCATCATACGACGAATTAACTCAGCGAATTTTACAGAAAAATTCGTCGTGTTGGGCGAAATTCGTCGTTTGCCCCAGTTGTGTTCTTAGCAAAAAAATGTAAACTTGTTTTTTTGTAAAAAAATAAAACAACAAATTTATTTACGAAAAAGAAAATATGATATTAAATTAAGGCCCAACTATAATATGCTTATGTCATGAATAAAGACATTTTGTTATTTTGTTATGTAGTGATCAGCTGTTTGTGTGACGTCGGCATAGAGTTTGTGTTGTAAACAAATTACATTTGTGTATCAAGAGAGCTAAAGAATTTAATTAAAAACGTAAAAAATTAATCAAAAATAAAAATGAAGTGTGCAGTAGGTTGTCCCAAAAAAAATAAAAATTTGGATTTTCTCGGAAGATCTTTCCTAATTTGGATACTCATAAGGTAAAGTATTTTGAAAATTTTATCAGATTTTTCGGAAGTGCTTTAGAGGTCGCGCAAACTGATTTTGTACCAAAAATCTAGCGTTTTTGACTTTTATTGAATTATTATTGAAAATTGCTAAAAAATCGGTATTTTTTCGGCTTCTGAGTAAATATTCTTAAAGAAAATTTTCCGATCTTTAATTTTATGTGCATAAATAATAATTTTTGTCAGGGATTTTCCACATTTTGATACATTATATATCAGTTTTTCGTAAATTTTCAGCAAATATGAAAAAAAATGCTTTATAACTTTTAAAATTTGTATTAAGACTAAAAAAACTAATGATGCAGTTTAAAAGATTATGAAGTTTTAAATAAATTAGCAAAAAAAAAATTAATTTTCTCTCACCGTTCTCGAGTTATACCCTTATAAAGCTTTGTACACATTGTATGAAATGTATAATACTATAAGGTGTGAACTAGGTTTGCATTGCTTTAAACTTTAAATAATTGGATTTAGAAAATGTTTTACAAATAAAATAATAGTTACTTACCAGTCATACATAACAATAACATATGTAATTATTACAAGAAGTCCCGTCTTTTTAATTAAAATATTTTGTTAATGTGAAGTTTTATTGCTCCGGTAAGTTGAAATTATCATAAAGTAGTCCAAGAAATATTGGGTAATATTTTTTTAAAATAGATATGCCTTTGTCGAATACAAGGAATGTGTGGTGTGTGGGCAAAATGATTGATGACCTTGATACTGCCAAACCGCCGACAAAAAACCAAATACTGCAAAGATTTTTTAAATTGCATTTAGTGGAAAAGTGCACTATTTCCAAAAGCGCCAGAATAATAGCAAAGAGTTTGAGAGATTTGTGGAATCCAAATCAGGAACTATGCAATATTTCTCGCAAAATAATAATATTGCACTCGAAGTGGGCAAAGTTATGTAAGGGTAAGTCTAGAAAAACCAAACTATAACAATTATAACAATTCTATTTTTCTTTGTTTTTATTATAATTGTTATGTATGAGTGGTAAGTAACTATTATTTTATTTGTAAAACATTTTCTAAATCCAATTATTTAAAGTTTAAAGCAATGCAAACCTAGTTCACACCTTATAGTATTATAC
Source organism: Pollenia amentaria (assembly GCA_943735925.1). Taxonomy (NCBI): domain Eukaryota; kingdom Metazoa; phylum Arthropoda; class Insecta; order Diptera; family Polleniidae; genus Pollenia; species Pollenia amentaria. The sequence continues at coordinate 47,663,503 of OX031010.1, read as the reverse complement.
ATTTCATACAATGTGTACAAAGCTTTAAAAGGGTATAACTCGAGAACGGTGAGAGAAAATTAATTTTTTTTTGCTAATTTATTTAAAACTTCATAATCTTTTAAACTGCATCATTAGTTTTTTTAGTCTTAATACAAATTTTAAAAGTTATAAAGCATTTTTTTTCATATTTGCTGAAAATTTACGAAAAACTGTTATATAATGTATCAAAATGTGGAAAATCCCTGACGAAACTTATTATTTATGCACATAAAATTAAAGATCGGAAAATTTTCTTTAAGAATATTGACTCAGAAGCTGAAGAAATATCTATTTTTTTACCAATTTTCAACCGAAATTAAAAAAAACCCCAAAAAGGTCGATTTTTGGTACAAAATCAGTTTGCGCGACCTCTAAACCACCTCCGAAAAATCGGAAAAAAATCTCAAAAATTCTTAGCCTTATGAGTATTCAAATTAAGAATGATCCCCAAAATTTTTTTTTTAATGGGACACACTAGTGTGCAGTTAATAACTGTAATAATGAAAACTATTCAAAAGCGTGTAAAACTTTACCAAATCTTTGAAAAAAAAAACAATAAAGATCGTCTTCTTATAAAAAACAATTTTGTTTAAGATTTAGTCAAACAGGCTGATCATATTTAATGTGATGAGAAAGTTAAAAGCTCTTTTTTAGGGCTAGAATGTATTTTAAAATTAGAAAATCTAGAAAAAGAACGTTTAATAAAATAAAAATTAAATTCAATTTTATACATTTTGCTTCTTTTATTTTGAATAAAAATTCAGTTGTATACAAAAGAATATGTTTCTTATTTAGCAATAAGGAGGGCAATGTTCATTATAAATTTCCCCTCTGGAAATATTTACAATAACCAATGAAGTAATGTCTGACAAAAAGCTCTATAAGAATTTTTATTCCACCTAAAAGTAAAATTTTTGTAGCCCCAAAAAGCTCTTCTTATAACACAAACTAGCCATTTTTACTCGATTACTTCTCATTCCTGTCAATTTAAAATTTTGTTCAAATCTATGCACCCGTTTAGAAGTTATGTAGTTATTTCCAGTTTTGCGCCAGAAATCTATTTCATTTTTTACAACAAACACCCATTTGCATTCTGTAATGAATTTTTTTGAACGGCTGAGTGCGCAATCTTGTTTTCTTGATTCATGTGCTTATGTTGGCTTAAGCAACTGTGCGAATACATGTAAACCATATGTGTTGCACCATATTAAACTTAAGGAAACTTTTTGTAAAGTTTTATGAATATGTAATTTGCTTAAGCAAAGTGCGAAACAGATCTCACTTTCCTTACGGAATCAAATGTTTTTTGGTTTTGTTCATTTAATGCAGCAGCTTAAGCAAGCTCATGCATATTATAGTTGGGCCTTTATTCATAAGACAAAGCCTTAAACTGTTAACAAAAAGTTGAATATTTAAACGTTTAAACAAAGACTGTCTTATGGTATAAATGAAATAATTGCTATTTCTTTCTTCAACCATTATTTTCCATATTTATTATATTCTAATCAATATTCCCCTCTTTCTAATCCATAAAGTGTTTGTAAACTATTTAAAATAAAACTGCATCATCAAACACTTTCAAAACCACAATCACCACCACAAACGAACGACTAGAGCTCATCAAAGGCATTTTGCCTTTATCATCATCAAACATTCATCGAGCATATTTCCTATGCTCAACCTTAAAATATGCAATCAAAGCAGCTTAAACAATTTAATGATTGGTTTTAAGTTTAAAATCATATTTTAATCTACATATCATTAATACCAATTGTAGACTTCTACACTTTTAGTTGGCTAACGAAGACGGTTAAGTACAATGGTTTGGTTGCATGGTTAGCATGAGTTGGTTGGTTTGATCTAAAATCATTTACTTCCTTTTTAGAGTTAAATACACAAATACATATTTATAGAAAACGCCTTGCAGAGAACATGTTAAACAGAGATGGGAATAGGGTGATTTTAAAATAGTTATGGAAAGTAATTTAAATAACTTCAAGAGAAGTATATTTAAGCGATTTTTAATAAAATCTGCAATATCGTCGTATCAGAGCCAAATTTTCAAAATTAAAAGTGTATAAAAAAGCGTTTCTTATTATAAAGGATATTTTAAAGTTCAAATTTCAAATTAAAAGGGTATGTAAAGCTTTCTTTATTTTAAGGGAATTTTTTTTGCGTTTAAAAAAATTCTGTAAGTTTTCCTTTGTACTTAATTTCCCGTTCCTGCATAAAGGAGTATCTGCATGAATACAATATATATTTGTAATAATACAAGCGATTTTCATACCCTACTGATTCTACCAGTGTAGTTATTTTGCTTTTCAAATGATTCCAGCTGTAAAAAACCCATAAAGAAGCAAAACTTTTTTAGTAAAATTGGGAAAGATGGAAAATTATAATAGATTAGTCATTGGTGTAAATGGTATTCTTTTAAATATCATATAATTCTAACTTTACCAACCCACTCTTAGCTCTTTTTATTTCTATACGTTGCAAGAATCTCAAAGGCCTTTTGGTTACATTCTATACTATTGAAAGGACCGAAAGTGGCAGGCCTTTTTGGATGAGTATCTCCCTTCTAATAGATTCGCTTCGTATGATATCCTGCCTTCTGAAGTATGCCCTCTAGAAGGTATACATTTCTTTTTGAAAGACCTTCCAAATATTCAGTACCCATTCGCTACTCCGTTCTATAATCAAATATATGCGAATGGTAAAGTTTGCTGTCATCTGCAAAAGAGTAGATTGGGTTGGAAGTTTGACATAGAAGGTCATTTAGACCAAAAAAAATGTAGAGTAGGAGAAAGAACGGAGCATTGCGGCACCTCTAAATGAATCATGAACTCGTTTAAAGAAACTCCATCTATAACAACTCGTATAGTGCGATGTCTGAGAAAGCTCGATATAACTCGAGAGAAAGTATCACCGACACCAAATGCAACAAGTTTTGAGAAAAGTGCTCCATACCAGCCTCTGTCAAACCCTTGGGAAATATCTAAAGCAATTACCTTAGATTCGCCGAAATGGTGAATGGAACTGCACCATTTTCCGATAGCAGGGCCAGTAAGTCTCGAGTAGAGCTACCTTTACGAAAGCTATACAGGGGGTTGCTTAGTAGGTAGTGGGGTATTCATTCGGTTATTCCGTTAGTCGGTTAACCGATTAATTACTACCCGATTAACTGAATGGTTAGTTTGAAATTGGTTATTTTCGATTAACGATTAAACCGATCAATTCCAGTCGATTAACCGGTTAACCGGATATTTTGTAGTATTATAAAATATTTTTAATGTTTTTAATTATTTGTTTCATCACATATACAAAAAAAAAATATTTTTTCATACAAAGAAGGTGTTCCATTTTAATTGTGATTTGCTGTCAACAGCTTTTTGGTTCACGAACTTTTTATATGTACGTCTTTAATTATTTGTTTCTTCTCATATCTACTCATATCAATATGTTAACGGAATTAACCGAAACAATTAGAAGTGTTAAAAGTTTTAAAAAATTAAAACATGACTCTAATGGCATAACACAGTACAACACATGATTTGCCAACTCAATTCTGTGAACTGTATGTAAATAAGACCCAAAAAGAAGAATTTCTGCATCATTCGTTTTGTCTTCTTACCTGCGATTTGAAGTTAGTATCGATTTGAAGTTAGTACTATCGTATAGGGGAATTTATCACGTTTTAGGCCATGTTGTTTGACATAGCTCGACAACCCCTAGCCCAATTTAGTTGAAATAAATTTTAAAAAATTAAGAATTACAATTCCCTTAATCTGTTCATATATTGTTTTCCTATACAAGTAACACTTTCGAAGTTAAAAATGAATGTATGAAGGGAAAAAATTATTTTTTGCCTAAAAATTTTAATTTTTTTTTTTAAAAATACATAAAAAATCCAAAATGGAAAAAAGTTTCAAGTCTAGTTATTTTTTCGCAAAGTCACATAATCTATGAGCAAAATGAGACAAAGATCATAAAAATCGATGCACGCGTTTCGCCTTTAATCGCAATTGATTAAAGGTATGAATTTCAAAAATCAGTTATAGCCACCACCCTTAAAATAAAAATAAAAATATAAATTAAAAAATTATCATGCAAAAAAAAACTTTATTTATAAAAACTTAATGAAAATAAAATAATATGCAATTAATACGCAATTATAATACATATGCATAAAAACAAAATTTAGAACATTTTTTCAATTATTGGCAATATCCATCCTTGTAGAAGTTGACGCTTGTGGTTCTGATGATCTTGTTTTCTTCGTAGGTTGTTCATATTCATGGTCTGAGTCAGCTTGGCGTTGTCGGTATGATGTTGCGCTGACATTTTGCTGTGTGAGTTTTCTTCTCTTCAAAAATGATGTCAGCCATTCGGAGTCGTGTTGTGATAGTCCCAGCTTGGCCACAATGTAATCCATTTCGATTTGTGGTAGCGGTTGTGGTGCACTATTTTCAATATCGGGTATCCAATCAGCATCATCCAAATCGGTCGGATTGGTGAAAACGGTTTCGGCTAGCAGGGACACAGTATCCGCACTCGGAGGTTTAGGTGCATCGGTATCAGCAGGGCGTTGCACTGGAAGTGTGGCAGTAAATGCAGCAGTGTATACTTTTGTTTTCAATTGTTGTCTGTTTAATCCAGGACGAAAATTTATGCATGCATAGCACCTGGATTCATCATGTCCAGTTGTGTCTTCCACCCAAATTACTGGCTTCATAAAAGATAACTTTCTACTTTTTCCGTGAATCCATTTTAAAAGGGTAGTATAACAACTGTTGCACACTGTGTTCGGCGTAAAATTTGCACCACTTAAATCTGCTTCATCGAAATAATTACAATACGCGGTTTTGAATTGCTCAGTAAACAAATTTTTTCGATCTTTTTTCTGTATTTTTCGGACGATATGACCACAAACGTAACAATATTCATCCAAATATGGGCACTTGTTGTTTTCCATATTGATATATTTTATGTTTTGTTGTTATTCACTTTTAAAAAACTGGAGAAAAATCACTTTTACTGTTCGCGTTCGTCGGCACTGGCTGAATGCCAAAAATCGATCAATGCACACCTATAAATACTACGTATTTTTGAATATTTTACTGCCAGGTACTTATAAATGAGCGCATATTTTAAGGGCGGCTGGCTATATACCTGATTCAGCACTTGTACGTTTCAAACTGAGCAAAACTTTCCAAATAATGACCACCCTTAAATGTGGGTGCAATTTCTGTAAAAAAATCATATAGGTAGCCACCGGAAAAACCCAAATAATAAAAAGGTCCACTTTCCGTTTAATTGTCCACGTACATTTATTACCGCAATCATAAAAATCAAATAACCTTTTGTTTATTCCTTTTTTTTTAATTCTCAGAATCATGAAAAAGGTGTCAATGTTTTCTCCAAATAATGTTGTGCATATCTCGAGCAAATTTTTGAAATTCATACATTTACTCAATTGCGAATAATTGCGTGCATCGATTTTTATGATCTTTGTCTCATTTTTCTCATAGGTTATGTGACTTTGCGAAAAAATAACTAGACTTGTAACTTTTTTCCATTTTGGATTTTTTATGTATTTTTAAAAAAAAAAATTTAAATTTTTAGGCAAAAAATAATTTTTTCCCTTCATACATTCATTTTTAACTTCGAAAGTGTTACTTGTATAGGAAAACAATATATGAACAGATTAAGGGAATTGTAATTCTTAATTTTTTAAAATTTATTTCAACTAAATTGGGCTAGGGGTTGTCGAGCTATGTCAAACAACAGGGCCTAAAACGTGATAAATTCCCCTATACGATAGTACTAACTTCAAATCGATACTAACTTCAAATCGCAGGTAAGAAGACAAAACGAATGATGCAGAAATTCTTCTTTTTGGGTCTAATTTCACATACAGTTCACAGAATTGAGTTGGCAATCAATTAACTGAAAAATGTAGTACTGTGTAATGGAAGATTTTATGTGGTTAGAGCAGTCCAGGAAAATGACTGGAAAATTAAATATTCTTCAATATACGTTGCTTTCGATTTCTCAAACATCTACGACAAGTGAAAGAATTTTTCCATGTCAAGTTTTATCAAAACAAAATAAATAAATATTTTTCGAAAAGATTATTTTAAGATCTCTTTAAACTATTGAAATAACTAATAAAATGATCAAACAGTCTCTTTTTAGGTAAAACATAATATGTATTAGGCACAAAATATGATTTACATATTAATGAATTATTTTTTTGTTTGCTTGTTTTGGTTCAAGAATTGTTATATTTGTTATGTTCTGGTGTTTTTACTATTAAACTTCAAATAATAAATAATTTATGCATTTTTATTTAGTGAAATTACTTAATTTATAAAAAAAAAAACTCAGCCGATCCGAATCGGTTAACCGATCAATAACTTAATTAACCGATTATAACCCTATTAAACCAAAACCTCGGTTAATAATCGAGCGATTAACCGATTAAAGCAAAAGGCCGATTAAATGAATACCCTAGTAGGTAGTTTAACTTTTGACAAGATTGTGATTTACAAGTACTTTGGAAAGTGCCGAACAAATTGGAAATGGGCGATAATTTTCAGGGTTATTTGCCACTCCTTTTTAATTTTTCAGAGTATTTTTTTACCTCTACCTTCACTATAGTAAACCATTTGGTTTTTGCAACCACACCTTGATACACTTGCGCAAATTGTTGGTCTATAATTCTCTTCAGTATTTGTTTGTGACACTTCAGCATAGAGTTTGAATATTTTCAAAATATTTGAATGTGTATTCAAATGGAATTGTGCAGGCCTCTAGTCTATGGTCTAAATATTTAGACTGAAATACTTTGCCATTATTTAACATCAATAATTTTTACAGGAGTATTTTCTTTTAGTCGTTCTCTACCATCGAATTTCTTACCCTTTCAATTTAATTTTATTCCTCTATATATAATTACGCTTGAAGACATGTGTTTCAAACACTTTTTAACGCCACCGATGAAAATCACTTAATGCTAGAGATCGTCATTATCATCGACATCATTATTGGCGTCGGCGACGTCGACACTATTATGGGGCTGTAGAAAAGCTCTTCTTCAACAAGTGTATACAATAAACAATCTGCCACAATAAAACAACATGAAATATTGAAGTGCATACTGAATATTTTCTAGTTGCTATAAAATTTTTTTTTTTTTAATTCAAAGCAGGCGCGTTAAAATCTGCTAGAAGTCTGCACAACAAGTACTCAAACCAATGAAGTTGGCTCATTATCATTATAATAATCACTTGGCGGCAAAATCATGATAAAGATCTGATAAAAAAAAAACAGTATAAAGGACACGCCTTTCGAGGTAAAGCTAAATACTGCAAGTACAGAAAAAGGTATGAGAGAATTATTAACAATTGAATGGAATTATCTTAAAAATAATGCATTTAACTCTTTTAGTTTATAATAAATTATATAAATCTCCCTAAGAAAAACGAAACGTGTTTACGTACTTTGTTTTAAAGCTCAAGGAATTTTTTTTATTTTTCCTTTAAATATTACCATATAAATTAATTATAAAAAAAACTTATTTAAAAATATATATATTTAATAAATTTGCTTGTAAATTTTACTTCTATGTTGTTGCTTATAGATTTAAATTAGAGATTATAATATTATCGTTGTATTATAAATATTTATTGTTTTAAATTTATACAAAAAAAACGTATATATTTTTTTTAAATTTTTAAAATTTATTGGTTAAATTTACATGTAGCAAATGTTGTTGCTTGAATATTCCCATAAAGTTAAAAGAAAAACAGATACTCACTAATAACGATATCTCAACACCATCTTCTTTTAATGGCCAACATGGAAAGAACATCATCTACTACTACTAGTGCTATAAAAACATAATTCTTAAATATTTTAGCAAAAACTAAAGAACAAGGGATAGTGAGTAGAAATTGTACTAAGTAGAAAATTTAGAGAGAATTGAAATTTAGGTTGTATTAAAATTTGAATGGATACAAACTAGGAATGCCAATCCCGATCCCGAAAATCGCGGGATTTTTCACTTTTTATTCCCGGGATTTTCTTGACTTAGTCAATCACGAAATCGTTAACTTGATTTTTTGTTTCACCTTATATTATAAAAAGAAATTCATCATGCCATTCTCCCTTGAGAGGATAGGGAACACAATATTGATATTTTGTATTTATTTTTGTGTTGTTGATTATGGTAACACTGTCATTAAAAACGAAAGAAAAAGTTAAATTTTGCTATTCTTTTAAGCGTGTTTAACAATTAGAAAGAAATTTCGATATGACAAGTGCTGAAAATAATTAAAGCAGAAAATCAATTGAAGTAAGAAATGTCTTTTGAAATACACATAACATAAAGAAAAACCAAAAGTTAAGTGTGGTTTTATTTTCTAATTGATTCCACTGGTGCACCCACCAAATGCAAATTTTACACTTTACATTCTTAGGCTTATTAAAGTTTTTTTTTCGAAAGTGGGCATGGGACCTGCGGTAATTTACGAAGCGATTTTACCAAAATAAGTAGTGTCATTTAAACACTACATAATTCCTACCACCTGTTGGTAGTGGGTATACAAAACCGTTTTTGTTAAAATAAGATTTTTATGGTTAACTAAAAAAATTGATTTGTTAATTAATATCCAATATAAATTTCAATTATTCATCTTAACTGTTTTTATAAAAATTTTGATAGAATCTTACGAATAAATCAATTAATAGATGGCTCTTTTCAATTACTATATTAATTACTTAATTGTAATTTTAATCAACTGAGGTAATTGAATAAAATGTAGATTTATGTTAATTATTATACCCTTCACCACCACTGTGGGTATACTAAGTTTGTTATTCCGTGTGAAACTTTTTTATTATACATTTAAGACCCCATAAAGTATATATATTCTGGCTCCTTGAGTAATTCTAAGTCGATTTAGCCATGTCCGTCTGTCTGCCCGTCTGTTGAAAACACACCCACTTTCGAAAAACGCAAAGGAAAAGAAGAAACTTGGTCTCAAATTACTTGTAGTTATCCTAAGCAGTTTGGGATTGAAAGTCAGCAATATCGGTTCAATAGGATCAGAGCTATGAATCAAAATGTGGAACCACCACCCTAAAAAAATTGATAATTTATATACAAATACTAACATAAATGGTGGAATAATGCACGAAATGACAAAATTTTGCACGAATTCGCTCTATATGACTGCAAATCATACTGTTGAATTGCGTGAAGATCGGCCTATAATTGACCATAGGCCCATATAAACCCTTCTCGCGGAAAACAGTTTAGTACGCCTAATAATAACGCTAGCATACTAAAATGTGGTACGTCACAGTTTTATAGAACCAGAAATCTCATTGAAATGTTTTTTGAAGATCGGTCCATAATATACACTAGGCTCCATATAAACCCTACACCTGGAAAACCGTTTAGTATGCCTTAAACCTTAATAAATAATGCTAACGAGAAATTACACTGCGAAATTTCGGGAAGATTGGTCCATAATTATCCTAGGCCCCATATAAACCCTAATCTCGGAAAACAGTATATTGCGCCTAAAACCAAATAAAGACCACTTTGGAAAAATAATTAAATTCGCCTAAAACCATCGCTGATATAGATATTGCGGTAAAATTTCTTACTTAAGTTCATATGACCAGAAAAAATATCATGCAATTTTGTGAAATTCGCTGTTAACGCTAAAACTAATTACACTGCTGTACTGAAATTTATTCTAATTTATTTTTTGTAATACCAGAAATCAGTGTTCAGAATTTTGGGATGATTGGTCCATAATTTACCATACGTCCAATACGAATTACCCTCCTAAAAATCATTTAAGTGCGGCTAAAACTTTTACGAATCATGATATTTTACTTAAGCCTGTTCAAAGTTCTAACAAGAAACGCATAAAACTTTCTTATTGTCGGTCAATAATTTAATTCATGTCTAAACCGCAGCCAATTTTAATGCTGACGTTCGTTTTTGTGAAGATTAGTTAATAATATATATGTATTTATCATATAGAGCCCACTCCTGTCGGTGGAGGGTATCAAAGATTCGACACAGCCGAATATAGCACTCTAACTTGTTTTTTAATTGAATCAATTAACACATAGTTGGAAATCATACTTTTTTTATCATAGAGCAATTCCATATGAAAACGATCAAAATTGGCAAATTTTTGGACGACCCCTCTCCGATTTTAAAATAAATAGTCTCAATCGATTGCCCAGCAAAAAATAATGTACCTACATATTTTTTTTTTTTTTATAGTGACTGGTTTAGTGGTGGTGTACACCACTGTCATGTGACAAAATTGAAGAATTCTTCATAAGGGACCTCATTGTAAGTTGTTTTAAAAAAAAACTACTAAAGCGATCGCAACGAGTGATAGCTCGTTGGAAAGGTATTGAATCAGGCTTTAATTGAAAAATAAAATTTTCCTAATTTTTCTTAGAAATTTACCTTTAAATTTTCCCAAGAAAATTAAATTTTCCGATTTTCTACAGAAGCTCCTAAATTTTCCGGCTAATTTTTTTTTTTTTGGATTCCTCATAATTTTTGCTTTAAGAATCAGCAATAAAAAAATGGGCCCCGACTCCTTGTTTGGACAGGAGAAGAGCATTTAAGAGACCACCTTGTTAAAAATACATTTTAAAAATTATTTTACAGTTAAAAATACATTTATGAAGAAAAAATCTTTCTTATTTTGCTGCTTATACTTAATTACAATATTTATTAAAAATTTCAATTGTCTTGGCATCATTATAAAATTAAAGTAACTTTAAATTTAGCACGTCGGCAGACGAAGAGTACCGCTTTACATTAATTGACATATCAGAAATATTTGGTATGAAGCAATGAAACTTTTGCGTTCCAGTTATAGTTTTGACATTATTATATCTGTTTTGAATTCGTCGCTCCATGGCATCGTGTTCTTTTTGAGTGCATAAAACTGTGTTAATGGCAATTTCCTTGCTTTGAATCCACGAAAACAAATGTTGTACATTTAAGATCTGGTCAGTATATGGCCTTTGGAAACTTGCCTTAGTCGCCATGCGTTTTAGGGTTCCCCCTAACGCATCGCATGGGCCCTTACTGTGGGACGTCGCGAAAAAGTGCCACTCGACCTTGCAGTTTTGTTCTTCTTCAATTATGCAAAGATTGTAAAAATTTTTTTTATTCTTGTACTGAGAAGCCGCGCCGTCTGAGAAAAACGTTACTTTGTCGATTGCATCGAATTTTGATCTTAAGAATTCAAACAGTTTCATTTGAAATAAATAAACGGACACATAATTATGAGCTAAACTCTCCGCGACAACAACAAGGCTTACGGTCTGTAGTTCGTTATCTTCGTTTTTGAAATAAATGCAAAAAGGATGCACCGTGCACTGGTCGTTTGCCCAGTGATAAGCCTGAATTTCATCCTGAACGAGAAAAGTGTAATTCTCGGCGAGAAAAGTGTAAAAGTCGCTTATCACAATGAATTCATTTTGGGCTAATTTCTCCTTACTTTCCTTTAGAAATTTCGATTGCATCTCGGATATGAAATGGTGCGCCTTCAGTTCATTCAACTTGAATCCGAATTCCTCGATGAATTCCGGAATCTGCTTTACCACGGTCTCAAGGGAACATCTGCCGCTGCTAATTATCCACTGTTTGAAATGCACCTCCTGAATTAACAGCTGTTCAAACTTTTCCGCCAAATATTGCTCTAGCTCGTCAATCTTCGGACAATTGTCGCATTTGGACAGATTACAATTTTCCGTGGGGTATGCGCACAACGACTTCGACAGGAGGTCCCTATATGTTTCAATTTCCCCGTGAAATACTTTCAATTTCTTGCATGGAAAGAAAATTAATTTGATGTTTTGATGAAACATGCAAACGCAGACTGAATGCGTTCCGTGCCTGTCTAATGCCAGCACGCATTCTTTTGGTCGTAGGATGGCAAACTTAGAAAATCCCACTTTTTCTGCTGGGTATTTCTCATTGAACTGATGGTATGCTTCGGATAGATTACATAATAATAATCTGCGCTGCTTGTGTACTTTTTCTCCATCTTCACGTGTGATAACATAGTCACGTGTACCTGGGCAGGCGCGGCTGTTGTCATCATTGCAGTAAAAATCTTGAATCAATTTCACCGTTGCTTCGCTGAGGGTCCTTGAGCCAAATTTCTTGGTGGGAGTCGCCAATATGCCCTTCTGTCGAACTAATTCTTTGCTTCTTCTCGCGATGTAAAAAGATGTTTGAAACTGTTCAGAAATCTTGCGTATAGACCATGATTGAGGCAGCACAGATAAAATGAGATATTTCTCCGGAAAAGTGGTCGCTAAATTGAATTTTCTTTTCAACTGCTCAATCATTTGTTTGCCGTCATCAACGTCATCTGCTTGACTGCATTCGTTATCAGAGCCTTCATCAAATATTGTCGCGATTGCACTCATAACCTTGCCTTTTTTCTCTTTCCTGTATGTTTCACTTCGCAACTTTCTTTTTCTAATAGGCGTTTCACCTAAAGTGGTAATAGCCTCATTCAAAGGACTCAAAGACATATTGACCATCGGAATGTCTGCCTCACTATCAGATGAAACATTTTGTTCACTTGTCATTTCACTCTCGGATTGTGGCTGCATTTGTTTCAATGCATTTGCTTGTTGAGACAAATCGATTTTACACTTGGGGCAAATGAATTCTGCTTCTTCACCGTATTGTATATTTAATTCATTCATGTATCGCTTCGAAACACCAGTTAATTTTAATACTTTTATCTTTTTCGTACGATGTCCACTCTTGTTAAACGGATTGCAGCAAAATTTATTCATTTTACATTAAATTGTCTTTACAGCTTCACTCTTTACTTTACAAAAAAAAAAACACTTTAACACTTTCACGTTTAGTATTCAACTGAAATTTGACTCAGAGTGTGTGAAGTATTTATATTTATTTTTTGGTAAAAAATAGGTAAAAAAAAATAAGCGATATTTGCTTTTCTTTAATAGGAAAATTTGCGTGAACTACTGGTCATAAAATGTGTTTTAAAAGGGACTTAATTGGTTACTGCCAATAAGCCGACCACAGGTCATAAAATGTTTTGCAAATTTTTTAAATTACCATTTAATAAATATTTCGCCATATTTATGGAAAATCCGTGTTTAATGACTTGTTTCTGCACGTGTCATTTTAGGCGAAATATTTATTACCTGGTAATTTAAAAAATTTACAAAACATTTTATGACCTGTAGCCTCAGTCGGGTTTGGTGTGCCATTACATGCCACTGCTGCTATTATCCATGGATTTATGACCGATCTTGTGAAGGCAGGCAGACCATATTCACTACACACTCAACTTGGGGCTCTTAAAAAAAAATTGATTTTTTCTTCATAAATGTATTTTTAACTGTAAAATAATTTTTAAAATGTATTTTTAACAAGGTGGTCTCTTAAATGCTCTTCTCCTGTCCAAACAAGGAGTCGGGGCCCATTTTTTTATTGCTGATTCTTAAAGCAAAAATTATGAGGAATCCAAAAAAAAATTAGCCGGAAAATTTAGGAGCTTCTGTGGAAAATCGGAAAATTTAATTTTCTTGGGAAAATTTAAAGGTAAATTTCTAAGAAAAATTAGGAAAATTTTATTTTTCAATTAAAGCCTGATTCAATACCTTTCCAACGAGCTATCACTAGTTGCGATCGCTTTAGTAGTTTTTTTTTACGAAACACAAGTTAGAATGTTTTATTCGGCTGTGCCGATTCTTCTATACCCTTCACAACAGTATTGAAATGCCCATTGCCAATTTGTTAGGGCTACGGATACCAATCGGGACTGGTTTTCGCTAATCCCGATTTTTTTGAGATTCGGGGTTTTTGAAAGTAAACTGATAAATGCTTTTTATAGATATTTATTAAAAAAACGTCTCTAAAAGAAGTTTACAAACAAAAGTTTTATAGTTCATTTAATATTACATTTATTTAATATTTAATATTAGGGTGCCCCGGTAGGCTATCTGGTAGTGAGCTAGTCTATCAGAACGTGCATAAAAAACTGAACTAAAATTTTTTAGGAGAACGTTTCCAGATGCTCTGGTCTAAGCAACCAGTGAAATGCGCATCAGTATTTTTTATCAATTATAAAAAAAGGGAATTAAGCACAACAAATAAAATCTTTTAATGGAATAAAATTATGTATTCCCAAAAACAACTTTTTTGATAATAAAAATTTAATTCAAAATATGATAAAAAACAAATCACGATTTCCAACAATGTGTTAATTAATTCAATTAAAAAAGAATTAACATTAAATCTATATTTTATTCAATTACCTCATTTGACTCAAACTAAATAAACAAATAATTAATACATTAATTGAATAGAGCAAACTAGTAATAGATTCTAATAAAATTTTTATTAAATGAATTAAGATAAATAATTAAAATTCCAATTCGAAATTTATTAACAAAATAAATGTTTTTAGTTAACCATAAAAATCTAATTTTAACAAAAACACATTTTTATACCAACCACCACTAGTGGTAGGAATTATGTAGTGCATAAGTTACACTACTTATACTTACACTACTACTACGTGAAATCGCTCCATAAATTACCGTTGGTCCCATGCACACTCTCGGAAAACACTTTAATAAGCCCGAACCCGTAAAGAGTAAAGTATAAATTTTGTATTTGTTGCACTCAGGTCCCTTATGAAGAATTCTTCAATTTTGTCACATGACAGTGGTGTACACCACCACTAAACCAGTCACTATAAAAAAAAAAAAAATATGTAGGTACATTATTTTTTGCTGGGCAATCGATTGAGACTATTTATTTTAAAATCGGAGCGGGGTCGTCCAAAAGGTGATCGCTTTCATATGGAATTGCTCCATATATTTACAAATTTTAATAATCAATATAATATTATATTAAACTTTTTAAAATTATATGAATTATTTGTAAACCTTTTTTAACGTTTTTTTTTTTTTTTTTTGAATAAATACATACATATCTATAAGATGCATTTGAATTTTAACATTCATAAAACCCCGTATTCCGAAAAAAATCCCGGCATTTGCGAAAATCATTTCCGATCGGCATCCATAATACAAACGTCATGATCACAAAATTAATAAGAGTGCCCAGAAAAAATTTAAAATGGATTTTAATCAGCAAATTCGTAGAACAAGCAAAAAATTTGTTGATCTGGCACCTATTACCAAAATGATTATATTGATTACTAGAAATTTTTTTTTTCAATAAATGATATTTTTAATTTCAATTTGAACTAAAAAATAATTATTTCAATTATCACATTTATTAAATTTAAATACTTTTTAAACAATTTTTTTTATTGATAAAAAACTTTTTTCTATGTAGAAACTCTTAAATGTTGTTTCATCTAGCCAAACTTTTTGCAAAAGCAAATAATTTTTTATTAAAACTAGTGTTTTCGTGCAGGACGTCAAATATTTAATATGTGCGAAAAGACCTTTCGCTATTTGTATTATCATGTGATAAAGCAAAGATAGCTTATTACGACTAAAGGGTGAACATGAAATTTTCATTAAAAATTTTACTTTTGGTGATTTTTTCCAAACAAGTTATCTATCTTTTTTTTACTCAGAAAAATTAAATTCTTGTAAACACACAAATTTAACTAAAAACCAAAGTTGAAATGGGGGCAACCGATAACTCAAAGAAAAAATTCGTTATGTTGCCGTTTCAAGAATTTTATTAGAATTTTATGACAAATCGAAAAACATTTCCCAGTTTTGCTAAATATTTTTAAAAGTCTCCCCATATTAATGATATCCAAATATCTGTCCGTCTTTTCCCTAAAGCCATTTTTTTTTAGAAGAAAATCCCTACGAATGAGGATTTTTCCCTGCGTATAACATCATTGATCCTTATACAATGTTATTGGGTAATATTTTTTAATTTTTTCTTTTATTCGTTTCTTTTATTTTGCTTTTAATTCTAAAAAAGTTGTAATTTAGCAAAAATTGTTTAAAACATATGACTACAAACGGTGTTGCCATATATTTGCATTTTGCAGTTTTTCTAAATAATTTTATTTTTTATTTAAATTTTATTACTCTTAATTTTGTTATATTATCTCTTATTTATTAATCCACAATCTTACCTAATTTGCTTAACAAACGTTCGAAAACCTGTGGCAAGCATTAGGAGCCAAATAAACCACACAAACAGCTTGGGGGACACTCACTTTCCATTTATAAATTAACTTCACAAACATAATTATTCATTTTTCAATCAATTCTAGTTAACAAATTTTTATCCTCCTTAATTTTATGTTTTTTCTGCAAAACTTTCACTAAAATAATTAATTTTAAGTCGGACACTGAAAATGTAGCACAAAATTATAGACATTTTATTTATAAAAATAGAAACGGAAGTTAAAAATTTATTTATATTGTAATAGATCAAGTTTGTATTAAAAAATATTTTTTTTATATTCAATTACAAAAATTTTTAATTTAGTCATTTTAATTGTTATATTGTTAAGTTTGTGAAGAATTTGTGAAATTTTTAAAAGAAAGAAAAAAACCTTGAAGAAGGCACTCAACGAAGTGCCGAAATATTGGATGTAATAAACATTTAAAGTTTTTTATATAAAAACCCCTTAACTTCGATAATTTAATTATACTATAAAATAATTAAATATAATAGTTCTTTTAATTTAGCACATGCTTTAATTGTTTGCAAAATATCCCAATAAAAAGCGCAAATGGTTTGTACAAACGAACAATTTTCAAGCCGTTTTTGTAGTTTACATGGATTTTGTTTCTGAAAATTTAATAATGTCCCCATTTACATTGAGTGCTTTTTTCGCTGATACTTTGGCTTTTCTCTTTTAAAGTTGATTTTGAGTTTATGTTGTGAAATTTTTATTGCGGCAATTTTTCGTATATGTACACTTGACAAATAAAAAATTTGCGCCCAAACAACAATAGCCAACAAAGTTACGATTTTTGTTAATAATATTATTGATTTTTTTTTTTTTTTTTGTTACTCGTATCATATATACTCGAATCATAAATTTGTTTGCTATTTTTATGTGCAGTTTTTTTCAGTAAAAATTAGGTATTTTTTATTAATACAGTTTTTTTTTTTCAAAAAAAATTATGTCAACGCTGACTGACAACAACCAACGATTATTTTTTTATATTGTCCATATCTGTACAACATCTGTGGTCAATAAGATAGTCGTACTTAAAATTTCAAGCGACAAAAATGTGACACATATTCACTTATCTATTAGATAGTCATTAAATAAGAATACGAAAAGAAATCGCCAAAACTAATTAGTTACAGAAAAGTTCCATACTATAAAAATAGTCATGTTTTTATCTTTTAAAACTCGCCCAACATTATCCAAGCCCCAATGTGGAACCAAATTCTCATTTATATAAATATTTTTCTAATTCTTGGTCAAGGACATTAGATACAAATTAAGGTATGTATGTATTTATAACCTATTGGGTCTTCAAATCAATGCTAACTTTCTAATCGTATTTACGGTGCACCAACTGTTTAACGTACGAGTGTGGTTCATTTAAAAAAAGGAATACATGCGGTATAGTGAAAAATTATAAATAAAAACAGCAAGACTAAAAGCTAAAATTATCTCACACAAACTTTCATACTCAATGTACTACACACATGTATTTACTTTTACTTACTACATACATTTTACAAATACTTGCCTCTTAGTTGGCTTATGCCAATACGAGTAAATACACATTTTATTTGCAAATACGCTTTGCAATTTTAACCACGCATTGTGGTTTTAAGTCAAAGACTTAGGCTGATTAAAAAAACCAACAAACACACATTTTAGTCTCTGCTGGCCCCTTGAATGCCACCCAATTTATTTCTCTGGGAAAGGATGTTAACAGGTGGGTGGTAAATTTAACTTATGAGTTTAGGATTATTGCCTCAAGTTGTTTATTAGGCAGCTGATATTTTTTACTTACATATTTACAATTTAACTCTCTCTCGCCTTCTCTGACAGACAGTTAAGGTGATTTTTCGTCATCAAGACTTCATTAGTCTTTTTTATGACTTTTTAACGAAGGCGAATATTCCTAACCCAATGTTTAAGCTGATTGGAGTGGTTTTTCTTTCGGTTTTAATATTTTGCTATGAATAATTTATTTATCTTGCGGTTGTTGTTGATTGATTTAATTAAAAAAAATTAGGCCAGATTTATATTAATTAGTAGAAATATACAACTTCGTAACAACATTTATTTATTAAATTGTTCATAATGTGTGTTTATACTCTAAAGCAAACAGAGGTGAGTCCAGCTATCAGTGGAAGGGGGATGGGGTCGTACCGTGGAAGTACAGTAGGGACAGCCTTTCCAACCCAATTAATAATTTTAGAGTAGTAGTGGTCGACTAGCCGAGGGGGGTTATGACCCATGTTATGGTCCGATCTTTGAAAGTTGGAAAGCTACAAAAACAAATCAAATTTTTCACAAGCAAAGCAACTTTTTTACAAAACAATTGGGTTGTTCACGGAAGGCTGGTTATCATATTATATGGTTATTTAGTTTTGTTCACAACAACAAAATAAATTTATTTAATTTTTTTTAATATATTCTGTTGGTGTATATAAAATCCACATATCCATATAACTTGACAATCCGCCTCTCGTTAACCACCCAATTGTTGGATTGGATTATCAGGTTATATGGTTATGTAGCTATATTAAAAGCAACAAAATATATTAAAAACAAGTAAGAATGCTATATTCGGCTGTGCCGAATCTTTGATACCCTCCACCGACAGGAGTGAGCTCTATATGATAAATACATACATATTATTAACTAAGCTTCACAAAAACGAGCGTCAGCATTAAAATTAGTTGCGGTTTAGACATGAATTAAATTATTGACCGACAATAAGATAATTTTACGCGTTTCTTGTTAGGACTTTGAACATGCTTGAGTAAAATATAATGATTCGTAAAAGTTTTAGCCGAACTAAAATAATTTTTAGTTGGGTAATTTGTATTGGACCTATAGTAAATTATGGCACAATCATCCCAAAATTGTGAAGACTGATTTCTAGTATTACAAAAAATAAATTAGAATAAATTTCAATACAGCAGTGTAATTAGTTTTAGCTTTAACAGAAAATTTCACAAATTTGCATGATATTTTTTCTGGCCATATGAATTTAAGTAAGAAATTTTAACGCAATACCTATATCTGTGATGGTTTAAGGCGAATTTTATTATTTTTCCAAAGTGAGCTTTATTTGGTTTTAGGCGCAATAAACTGTTTTCCGAGAGTAGGGTTTATATGTGGCCTAGGGTAACTTATGGACCAACCTTCACGAAATTTGGCAATGTGCTTTCTCGTCCTATAAAACTGTGACGTACCGAATTTAAGTGTGCTAGCGTTATACATTGCGGTTTTAGGCGTACTTAACTGTTTTCCAGAAGTAGGGTTTATATGGGGCCTAGTGTAAATTATGGACCGATCTTCAAAAAATTTTACAGTGTGATTTCTGGTCCTATAATACTGTGACGTTTCAAATTTTAAACTGTTTTCCGGGAGTAGGGTTTATATGGGGACTAGTGTTAATTATGGACCGATCTTCAAAAAATTTTACAGTGTGATTTCAGCTCCTTTAAAACTGTGACGTACCAAATTTAAGTATATTAGCGTTATTTATTGCGGTTTTAGGCGTACTAAACTGTTTTCCTCGAGATGGGTTTATATGGGTCCTATGGTAAATTATAAACCTCTCGTCACGAAATTTACCAGTATGATTTGCAGTCGTACAAACCAAATTCGAGCAAAATTTTATGTCATTCCGTGCATTATACTACCATTGATGTTAGTTTTTGTATCAAAATTATCAATTTTTTCAGGGTGGTGGTTCCACATTTTGATTCATAGTTCTGATCCTACTGAACCGATGTTGCTGGATTTCAATCCCAAACTGCTTAGGATAACTACAAGCAATTTTTTGAGACCAAGTTTGTTCTTTTCTTTTGCGTTTTTCAAAAGTGAGCGTGTTTTCAACAGACGGACAGATGGACAGACGGACAGACTGACGGACATGGCTAAATCGACTTAGAACTACTCAAGGATCCAGAATATATATACTTTATGGGGTCTTGGGTGTATAATAAAAAAGTTTCACACGGAATGAAAAACTTAGTATACCCTCATTCAGCACAGTGGTGGTGGAGGGTATAATTATACTGCTAAATCTGGCATTAGAGATGGCTAAAAAAAAATGATTTAAAAAATGCTAAAAATAATGCTTAAATTTTTTAAAGTTTTTTTTTTTTAATTTATTACCAGCATGGAATTTTATTCGAAACAAAATGCATTTTAGTGACTTATATATTAACGAAATTGAAATAAATGGTGGATTTAAACAAGTGGGTAGATTTTGATAAAGCATCTGATATATATAAATATGTAGCCCATGTAGTTGACAGTTAATTTTAAATTAAGGGCCCAGCAAACCCCTGATACATGCAAAACTGAAACAATTTATTTTATTTTTTATAGTTTAACAAAAGTTGAAGCTTTAGAATTATTATTTCTTTTAGCCGTTAAGAGCAAACAATTTTTTCAAACATTTACACCATTGAATTTGTATTTAAATACAAAGTGAAATTTCCCTGTACTTTTATACCGTAAGATCAAAATGCAAATAATATTTACAATCAACATAATAAGGGTATTTCTATCTAATATTCCGTGAATATTCTATTTTTTTTTATCAAGTCAGGTAAGATGTTTCCTAACATAAGATTTCTCCTTTTTCATACGAAATTTTATTTAAGTAAATCAATAAAACTTGTCGTCCAATTTTTTAAAATAAATAAAGCTAACAACTTTTTCTAAAAATGCTTAATAAAATGCCAAGTGCTAAATGAAAATTTTGCAGCTAAATAAAAATATTTAATGCTAAATTTAGCTGCTGAAATGCCAAAATGGCCACACTGATTATTAATGTTTAAACTCGTTGCATAGAGCGTATTCGAATCTTTATTAATACCCCAATAAAAAATTTTCTTATTTTGCGAAGCACTAATGGTACATTTTAAAAAGTAAGCACACATTTATACGCTACGCAATAAGACATACGGAGATGCAGTATGGTAAGTGAACGAATGCTTAATAAATTAAAAAAAATATATATAAAATTTGAAGCAGGTTTGTAAGAGAGCATATTAAGGAATAACGGTAACAAACAATTCAGTGTGCAAAGCTGATCATTATGTTCACCAATTTTTTTATGCGCTGAATAAATTGCTTTCTGTGTCAAAAATGTATTGCTTCAAAGTGGGAACTCGCCATATAAAATTCATCTCGTAAGCGATATGGTAAGTGAAACTTTGCTGTTTCTCCCTTACAAACCTGCATCGTTGGAAGCTCAATTTTTAATTGGGATATTATTAATTCATTTCGACCAAAAATGTCAGTAGTTTCCTTTCTAAACTTAGCGATTCAAATGTATTAATTGTCATTAACTAAAATAAATAAATTTTGTTATATAAATTAACAGATTTCATTGAAATAAATAAATGGTTAAGCTCATTTTCAGTTATTTAACAACTCATTAGTGTATGTTATTAAATTTTGATGCAACTGGTTAAAGTCTGTAACTGATTCAGTAAATTTAAAAATAATATTCAATCAATTTACCAAACATTTTAAATTTCTTTCGATCTGACAAAATTCTAATTATTATTTTTATTTATTTAATTTCAGTAGCCTCTGCTTACAAATTTCTACTTAATTAAATGTTATTCAAATCATTAAAATCATATGTATCCTTTCATTTAAAATGTTCGTAAGATCAAAGAAAGTTTTCTATTTCTATCTTCATAAATCTGTAAAATAGTTGTAGTACACCCTATAGGATTTGGTTCAGTGTATCCAATGACCACTTAGTCATATGTCGAAACGACCTTACATTTTAGAAAAATACAAATACGTCTAGAAAAAATGTTACACATTTTTAAAAATAAAATTTTGTTTAGGCATATGACAAATGCCTTTTTATATGGTCCATTATGTATGACTAAAGTGAAACATATTGTTGCATGTTTTTCAAGTTTTCTTCTTAAAAAAAAATACTCCAATATATCATTCACAACTCTGAACTGGACTATAAGTTGTAGATGCTGATTATACAAAACGTACACACTGCAAACAGTGAAACATGAAATCAAGTGAAAAAATCATGTAACGATTATTAACTAGAAAAAAAATAATAATTGCATCAAAATTTTTCAACAGACACTTTCTGAATCTGCACAGTGGGTGTCTGTATATTTTTAGACAACATGATTTTTCAAACACATACGGCCATGTTCTGTAAATCGAGGGAAATTAAAGTCGATAGAGATTATCGACTTAATGGAATGTATTTTTACCTGATTTTAATAGTACGAGTAGTTTTGGTTAGGGATGAGCAAAAAATTTATAATCGATATATATCGCCGATATTAAAAATACCGATATATCGATACATCGTTATTTATCTACGACTATCGAATTCGATATTTTTAAGATCACTTTATAATAAAATTCAACATTTTAACCGTTGCTCAACTGCTTACAATACTGTTGTTTTTTAAGAATTGTATCATAGGTTTTTTTAACTAATATTACGAAAATAAAGGCGTTTTTCATAGATTACACAGGTCAGTTTTGTCTTGGTTTTTTAAGAGATGACAACAAAAAAATAAGCGCGGAAAAAATATTCTGGAAAGGGTTCCTAGAATTATGCAAAGAATCGACTTATGAAAGTTGGAATGTTAATAAAAAAAAAAATATTTTTTTTTTTTTTTTATTTGAGCATGTTCTTATATATTAACAATAAAATATTGCACAGTTTACTTGTATAGTATGTGTTACAAGTTTTGTTTACCGGCAGTATATAATCCGGCATTATATAATCCTTATTATTGTTTTTAAATTTCATATGGCGAATAAATAAAAAATTTTTTGTATTCTTTACTTTTTTTAAAATTTGTTTGTAATATGTAATACGTTTGTGCTTATGTAAAAATGTATTGTCATAGGTATATTAAGTTTTTAAATTTAGTAATAATTTCAGCTTAATACGTTCGATACATCGATATATCGATATTTTTAATTGATATATATCGATACTTTTAAAAAATATCGATACGATATATATCGATATATTTTTTCAATTTGCCCATCCCTAGTTCTGGTAAAGCGAATGAAATGTAACTGAGGGAATATTTTTCCAAAACGTGCCTGATGATATCGTTTTTTTTCACAATAATCCAATTTTCACACAAATTATGACTTTTTTACTTTAAGTGTGATGAAAAAAATTATTTTTATATTAAATAAAAAATTACACTTCTTACAAGAAGTCAAATTTTGCACCAAAAGTCAAATTTTTCCGATAAAGTCTCTTGTTTAAAAACGAGACTTATTTACAAAAACCAAAGATAATTTTACAAAATGACACTTTTTTTAAACAACTTTTTTATAACTATCCTCAACAACTATTTGTGAAAAGGGTATACTAAGTTTTTTATTCCGCGTGAAAATGTTTTTCTATTCATTAGAGACCTAATTTTAGGTTAAGTTAGAAATGGCAGTCAGTCTGACACTCCAGGTCAACGCCAGAGATAGAATAAATCCATTAAAGGTGGCGGATCCCATTTCGGCCAGTCGCTTTCTTGTCAGTACAGGCGAGTGACAGAGAAGGTTCCAACGTTTTCCTCCTCATTTTCATCAGCATAGCTGCGGCAGTTATCATAGTGTCTGGCTGCCAGGCGCTGCACATGCCTACCTAAAAGACAGTGTCCCACAGTTTTGCTAAATTTTTACTACTAAAAATGGCTTAAGTTTTTAGTTAAATATGGCTAACTAGTGGCAAAAGATTTTACTACGAAAAAAAAGCATGAATATTAACACGTTCACCACTCAACGTCACATATTTG
Organism: Pollenia amentaria; assembly: GCA_943735925.1. Classification (NCBI taxonomy): domain Eukaryota; kingdom Metazoa; phylum Arthropoda; class Insecta; order Diptera; family Polleniidae; genus Pollenia; species Pollenia amentaria. The sequence continues at coordinate 47,639,463 of OX031010.1, read as the reverse complement.
TGACATGGGAGTTTACACATAAACTCATGTCATAAATATGTGTCGGATTTTTAGGGAAATGTATTTGCCTCTAATTTGTTGGAAGTATTTTTCTTGTACGTTGGAGTCTCTGCTACAATGTGATGTAACTAAAAGTGTTGCGGTATGTGTCTAGGCTGAGTAGTAAAAAAAATAATTTTTGTTTGTGTCATGTCACATATGTGTGACACATATTATTTGTTCCTGACTTTGGATAGAAAACGCAAAAAACTGCTGAGTGGTGCACGTGTTAATATAAACGACATACAAAATTTTTTTACTGCACTGCAATTGCCCGTAAGGCTTTATTTAGTTTGTATTTATAAATTTTGAAATTTATATATAAGAAAATCTTGAAGAAAATTATACATAAAAATGGCTTAAAAAAATTATGTTTTCATGGCTAAACGAGAATAAAAATCGCGCCAATGGACGGCTAAATTGTCACAAATGGTGTGCCGTGACAAAAGTTACCAAAAGTGATTCATGCTGGGCCCCAATTGTCTGGCATTCCTGCATCTGCCAGTGTTCGCTCAATGAAAGTCGATCGCCGAATTTCGAAATCCAGTGGTTATCTCCCTAATATTTTCGAGAATATCACTGTGCCATGTGACCCATATGATCCTGATAAAAAACTGCTCAGCCATCTCGTTTATAGATGACCGGCAGCCAAAGGAGAATAAATACAGAACTATAACGACGGCACGGCTTTCAGTGTCACTATCCAAAGTAGTTTTCGACACAGCAGATAGTCTCATCCAGTCTAGAGCATCCTTGGTCGCAATTATCTCTGCCTGGAAAACGATACAGTTATCTGGAAGTCTTTGCGATAAATTAAGGTTCAACTTACTTAAGTGCACTTCGAAGCGCACTAGTATTCGTGACATAAAGCCATCCATGTTTCTCAATGGTATAAGCGTTATGTACCAATGAGCGTGAACTAAAACTGGGGTGGTGTGATGGTGTGATCAATCCTTCAGTTTGAGACTGTCGTGTTCATAACCCAGCAGAGTCGGGAGCCATTTCCACTTCACTGATGGCACGATTTCAGGCAAATTGCCGAGCTCATCGCCATTTCTTTCCCCACCAGATCCCAGGATGATAGATGAAGGATAATATGCAATACATCGGTTGGAGTTGTACGAAGAGCCCCACTACACCTTCCTCAGTCTTCACAAGTGGGTCCTTCTATTCAATATTGGCCACCAAACGAGTATGCTGTATAGAAGGATTGGACGAACTATGGTCGCGTAGATCCAATTGGCTATCCTTGGGGCCAATGACTATTTTGAAGAAGTTCATGACAATCTCGGCGTTAATCAAGCTAATTTGTCGGAAGTCGGGTATCCCACACTTCCGACTGAATGGCACCAGATTGGTCTTCCACGGACTTACAGCAAGTCCTCAGACCCAATTCTGCATTCTTGCGTAAGTTGTTTTAGCCATGGCAATCTGATTGCCCATCTGTCTGTCCGTCTGTTTTAATTACACTCACTTTCCAACGACTTTAAACAAAAGAACAATATTGTCGCCAAATCGTTTTAAGTACTCCTAAGATGTTTGGGATTAAAGTCCAGAGCATTATGTTCAGTCGGAAATGAGTTATAAGTCCAAATGTCGGACCAATCCCCCTTACAAAATTTACTCTTATATTATAAAAACTACCATTAGTTGAAACTTAGCACTTACTCGTTTTTTTTTACTAGAAATCAAACTAGGAAATTCCCTGGTGATCATTCCACAATTTACCATATAAAGGCCACCTTCGGATAATACTTTTATACAAAAAAGTTTATATATAGTGATAAAATTAGTCCAATTTGGCTTTATTTGTCTAGAAATAACAATATTGTGATAATCGGTTCAAAATTTACCGTATGTCGCTTATAAAGCAATTTTGGTCGTATTTAGATTATTTTATATCAAAAACTTATCTAGCGAATTTCGCAATGAACGATCTATAATTTACCATAGGTCCAATGTAAAATCAACTCCTGAAAATCACTCTTAACAGCTAAGATGATACGATCCATAATATTTTATTCAAATAAGGTAAAATTAAGGCCCTAAAGTCAAAAATATTTTATAATTTTGTTGTTGCCTTTACAGAAATTCAAACGCTGCATATCTTGTGGCGTTGAACATTTTTAAAAAGCAATATGAATTTCTGTTGAATGCAACAACAAAATTATAAAATATTTTTGACTTTATTTATGCTTTCAATTAAAATTTTTGGCGTAGCGTTTCGTTTTACACAATTAGGCTTTAAGTTTTCTATGACTAGAAATAAATTTAAATCATGTGAGGTCAGTTTTTATAAAGCGTATTTTATAATTTATAGATCTTATTAAAAGCCCAAACCTAAAATGTTCTTTTAAGAAAAACTCCTTTACTAAAGAGGCACTTTTTTACAAAAATAAATTTAAAAAAAAAATTTTACAAAGACACTTTTATCAAAAAAAGTCTTTTCGTATCAAAAAATGTCTCTTTTATCAAAAAAGTTTCTTTTATCAAAAAAAAGTCTCCTTTTTCACAAAAAAACACTTTTTCGAACAATGTCTTATTTTAAAAGGTCACGCACTACTGTCTTCTTTTACACATTACTAAAAAATTTTGACACCACTGTACTTGGTACTTCAATTAAGTTTTATCCTCCAGTTTTCTTCATCATTACTAAAAAGTGTTGATTACGTTGACACTTGTAACACTTTCAAATCATAAATTTTCAAGATTGTCTTACACATATTTTCACATTTAAACACTCATAAGATGATTGAAACTAAAGCAGAGGATGACAAAAAAAACTTGAAAAAACACTTAAATCATTTCGTGTTACATTTTTAAGTTAAAGAGTGAAATTTTTTGTTAAAAAAAAAAATAAATAAAAATATGTAAATGCAGCAGCATCTTTTTGTAATATTCATTAATGGTGTCATTTCTTATCAACAAACTTTTTGGAAAACAAAAACACAAAACAAAGAAAAACTCCAGCCTCAAAATAAACTAATTTATATGCCCATTTAAATAAATACAAAATACTGTTTGTTAACAAATTTTTTTTTCCAATATGAATGATTATAAAGACATATTAACTCTTATACCACAACAAACGGAAATCGTAATCAATAAATACTTTTTTCAATACCACTTAAAGAATGCTCAAACAGCAATGCCATCGTCGTCTTCAAGTCACAGCAACCGTTCGTTCTCTGTTTGCCGTCGAGTCTTACGAAAGAGCGTTTGTTTCGTAATTTGTTGCTGTTTGTACTTATCTTTGTGTTCATTTTAATGTAAATAAAAAATAGGTTTAAATATTTTTAATTACTTTTTTATACTTTATATGCTTTTGAACTTTGAGTTTTTCTTTTTTCTGAAAGAGATGGTTCCCTACTGAAACAAATCTTTGATAAAATATGAACGAAAAAAGTCACATTTTGCGAAAAAAGTAACTTGTGTACAAAAGTCAGATTTCTTAAAAAAGCACTCATTTAAAAAAGAAATACTATTGTAAAATAAGTTATATATTGCGAAAAAACTTGGTTTCTAAGCATCGCTTACTTTGTTTAAAAATGCGATTTTTTTGTGAAAAACTTTAATTTTAATGAAAAAATAAACTGTATGTTATTATTAAGAAAAAAATATATCACACATTGCAAAAAGATGCGAATTTTTGTTAAAGAAGGCGACCTTTCGTTAAAAGGTGGATCTTTTCTAAAAAAGTTAAATTTGGTAGAAAAAGGTACTTTTTACTAAAACTAAATCCTATTTTGTTCTAAGTGTGACTTTTTCTGACGAGAAACCGACATTTTATACACAGAAAAAAAATAGATTTCAATTAAAAAATTTGTGATATTAATTAAAAAATTAATTTAGTTTGCACCAGCAAACAAATTAATAGTTACAGTTAAACATTTAATTCACTTGATTAAATTTTTGATTAAAGCTGATTTGATTTTTGATTAATGCTTTAATTGGTGAAAAACTTTGGATATTAAAGGTAACTTTAAGTTTAGCACATTTTGTACAAAAACTGACATAAAAAAAGCAGCAAATTGTTTAGATAAAGACGTCACTGAAAAAACCGTCGCATTTCTAAAAAAAGTGTCATATTTACTGAAAAATGTGGCTTCTTGCAGAAAAAGAAAAGCTTTGTGTAAAAGGTTACTTTGTACGAAAAAGTAACATCCCAATAAAACATTTTTTCTTGTCTTTCGAAGCACTTATTGTACATTTTAAAAAGTAAGCACACATTTATGCGCTACGCAATAAGACATACAGTGATCCAGTAAAGGTGAGTGAACGAATTCTTAATAAACTTAAAGAAATATACATATATAACATTTGAAGACATTCCCTTACTCAAAGCAGTGTCAAACATGTATTGCTTCAAAGCGGGAATTCGCCACATAAAATTTATGTCTTCCGTAAGCGGTATGGTAAGCGAAACTTTAATGTTTCTCTCTTACCATAGTTGGGGGTAGTGCATTAAATATGGATTTCAATCTGCAGTGCACTACCACTAAATAAAACTGCAAAAAATTAGTTTGCACTTTTTTTTACCAGCTTTAGTGATGATTGCTATTTTTAACTACCACTAAAAATGGAAAATTTTTCCTTGCAATAAAAAAAGCTGCATATAAACAGACTCTCACTAAAATTTTAAGAATGCCATTTTGTATGAGCATAATTTTTGATTCATGTTATGATATGCATAAGATGGGAAATTACACAACATGTCAATAATTTGTCAATAACGGAATATCTAATGGCTGTTATCATGAACAACAAGTTTTTTGTTTGTAAATTTAGTGCAAAATTTTAAGCTGCACTCAAATGAGTGAAGAGCAAAAAAGTTGCAATAAACTGATGATTAATTTTTCTTATATCAAACTATTTTTTTTTGCATCACAATTTTTTGGCATCCCTATCAATCATGTTTAGTGAGACAAATTTTCCATTCATCACTAAACATCAACAAAATTATTGCAATAATTTTGCACTATCACTAACTGTGAGTTGGAAGTGCAAAATTAGTGCACTACCCCCATCTATGTCCCTTACAAACCTACTTCGTTGAAAGTTCCATTTTTTATTGGGATATTTAAAAAAAGTTGATTTCTTTAAATAGGTTTAATTTTTAAATGAGGTAAAAATACGATTTTTAGAAACCCGCGACTTATTCGCCCCTATTATGAAAGTCCACGTCGACACAAGTCGAAGGCACCGGAACAATAAATAAATTTTCTTGCTCATTATTAACAACAATCGATAACTATTGACCGTTATTTGGTATTTTCTACGGCGCTTTTAAGTCGACGCACAGTGCGACCGATTGCCAAAAAGCTGGCCAAAATTCGAAAATTCAAGTAATTCACTCCAAAATGGAATCTTGGGGGTGGAAATTTACCCCCTTCACCCCTAATCGACCACCCCCTGGGGTATAATATCATGTATTATTTGTCATAATCAAGTAACATATCGTTTTTGAGGGGGTTCGGGTCGCTGATTACGAATTTTCTGTCAGAATTATAAAATTCGAAATGAAAAATACAATATGGCGTCACCCAGGGCATTTTAACCCCAAACGAGCCAACCTGACATAAGTCAGAGCCTTGAACTCAAAATAATCTTCTGACATTTGCCCGATAGGTAAAACTGAATTTTCAATAATTTCTGGGCCATGAATTAAAAGCTTATGCACTAAAGTATGCATGTTATACCACTTGTAAGTTTGTACAATTTTTTTATTCAAAAGAACAGTACAATATATTGGCGAAAATTACACTGCGGAACAGCCATTTTGCGGCCTGGAACTTTGTGTAATTTTTTTACTAATTTGAGGTCGCTGATTCCAAATCTAACATTCATTTTTCTCTATCAGCTCCAGTTTTAGAGACTAAGGCACCGAATTGATAAAAATTGCGATTTCCATAAAAAAAACGTATTTTAATGTGTATGTGTGAACAAAAAAAAAAAAAATATACATAAATAAAGAAATAAAGCTCATTTCATTCGAAATATGTTGAACTAAATGCTTTTAGACCCAAACTGTGACTTTTGTTGCACATTTATTTTTTATGAATTTTTAAAGAACAAAAAAATTTTTTTTTTCTTAAATTTTTATTTGTTTTTTTTTAAAAACTTTAACGATATCTCTAAAATTACTGGCCAAATTTAAAACAATGTTAGTACGTCTTAAAGATTGTTAGCGAATTTCGGTTTTTTTGCTTAAGGGAATATGATGCACCATTTTCATGTTATTTCAATATATGTGCTGAAAGTACCTTAATTTTGGACATAACGGTATATCTCTAAAACTGGAGCTGATAGAGAAAAATGAAGGTTAGATTTGGAATCAGCGACCTCAAATTAGTAAAAAAATTACACAAAGTTCCCGGCCGCACAAAAAAAGTTCAATTTTGTTCCGCAGTGTTATCTGTTTTTATTTCATAACCACTTGAGAAGGCTTGCAATATAATATAAAAACGATGTATTATATCTTCATCGATGCTAGTTATTTTCGCGGATTGTTGATATTTTTAAAAAAATGTCGAGCTGTATTGCCATCGTTTGAAGTGCCACTTCCAGCTTTCGGCTTATCTACATTGAGGCTTATCTACATTGAGTTTTTGAATTTTATGTAGTACGGAAATTTCAATAAGATTAAATTTTTGACTGTGAGGTTTGGGCAAAGCATCCTTAGAAAAAAACCCATAACAGTTCAAGTGGCAGGAAGTGGCAGCTGAATTTTGGCTTAATCGATAGTTAATACTTTTCCAAGTAACCTTCAAAAGGTAAGAAGACAGCATTCGACAGCGTTTTATTGTCATTTGATTTAAAAACTCAAATTTATTACGAAAAAAAGAAAAAAAATGTACCCTTATGGTTGTGCTGCTAATTATTTTCTGTCAAAGAACTGACATTTACAAAATTTTTTACGTATTTTAATAACCTTCAAACTTACATTCCATTTGGTTTTATTAGATTTTCTTTGCTGAAAGCGCTTACACACCTTTAAAGGGTTTGCCGAATAACTATACCAATAGTGCGCTTGAAAAAAAGGCCAATAATCTCAAACTGAAAATAAAGAAAGATTTTGGGGTATAGGATGTTACTCTTAAAAATTATTACTTCTTATAGGATCCCTCTAGCCAACTGCATGCTAAAAAAATCATATCTAGACACTTTTATTGTTCGAGTTTTGGCCAGCTTTTTGGCAATCGGCCGCACTGTGCGACGTTGAGTAGAATTGACACTGTTTTAGACGACAGGAATTTTTGTAGCGGCTATTGAATTAAAGACATTTCAGGCAGAAAGTAAATATATATGTCTATATTGAATAAGTTTAAAATAAAAATATGAAAATTGAAATGAACTTATGAACACAAATATTATTATTTATTGCTTAAATTTTATGTTTTACGGAGTCCAACGAACGTTTACGAAACATCTGAGTTTTAAATACGGGTAATTCCATGTCAAATCGCCCAAGAGTGTGACCCGACCCCTTTCGATTTGAATGAAATACGATGAGAAGGTTCCTTTCATCCTCTAAGGAATATATATATGAAAAAAATTTTTAAATTTTTTTTGCAAAAGTGGCATATTCAGAATGTCATAATTTCGGCGAATTAGCCGAATGTGTTGAGTTTATTTTTTCAATATCTCAAAAACTATTGCACATACGAAGATGATTTGTATGTCATTTTAAAGAGTATACTTGCGGCTACAAACAGTATATTTAAAAAAAAAAAATTATTTAATTTCTTAGAGACGCAACGTGACAAAAGTTGTTCTTTTCTTTGAAAGTGCCCACATTGAGCTCCAATAAAAAAATGCAACAAATAAACTGATCAAAGAAACGTGATCAATGTCTTTACTTTTTTTAAATCAAACAAATCAGCCTTAATAAATACTTATAACTCAAAATTACAATATGAAAATTTTACTTTAACATGGTTTTTTTTACAGGTTTCGTAAGAAAAAAAAATAATATCTTAAAAAAAAACACCTCCTTCAAAGTTTCCGGATTTTTAAAGAACAGTTTGAGGTAGTATATAAAAAATCAGCCAAATAAAAAATTAGGTTTTTGACTTAGTCCATTTTTAAAATTTAATATTTTTAATAATATTTTTTTTTTTAATATATTGTTTGTAGCCCCAAGTATGCTCTTTAAAATGACATACAAATCACCTTCGTATGTGCAGCAGTTTTTGAGATATTGAAAAAATAAACTCAACACATTCGGCTAATTCGCCGAAATTATGACATTTTGAATATGCCACTTTTGCAAAAAAATTTTAAATTTTTTTTTTATAGATATATGATCCTTAGAGGATGAAAGGAACCTTCTCACCAAATTTCATTCAAATCGAAAGGGGTTGGGTCCCACTATTGGTCGATTTGACATGGAATTACCCATACATAAAATAAATTTTAGATTTCTGCCAAATGTCCACTATCGAGTAGAACTTGATTATCTGAATCCGTCAGAATGAATACTTTACCTTTAATTTTTTGTTTACTTATAGTCAGTGATGGAAAATTCAGTACTATGGTACTTTTTTCAGTACTTTTTCATTTAAAAAATACCACGGTACCCCTACGTCAGTTTTAGTACCCTTTTCTTGTTATGCTTTTCTGTTGAGAAATTTAGCGTTTCTATTTTTTTTAACATTGACAACATTGCGTACACAAAATTTATTGTTCTAATTTTCGTTCATGTAAGCAAAATTAAGAACGAATGGACGAATTTATGTTTCCTGATAATTCACGTATTGCTATTGGAATTTTGTCAATATCCCATTTATCAGCAGCAGTTGAGCGCACGTTTTCAGTGCAAGATGCTATAAAAACGAAAAAAAAAGAAATAGTTTGCATGTGCAAACTCTTTCAAATTTAATTAAAATTCAAGATCTATTAAAATCAAATCATTCTTGTTGTTACAATTATAATATTACTAATGATCTCATTAAGTTAATTAAACAAATTGCCTAACAGTCCTCGACATCTAAACGTGTGTACCTTATATTAAATCATAAGCAAATACATATATATGCAATAAAAAAAATCTTTGAAAAAAGTACCAAAATATTGAAAAAAGTACCATTTAAATTTTTAAGTTTTCCATCACTGCTTATAGTTGTCCCAAAACAGACTTACTAATTTAATTTATTTTAATAAAAATTTATTAAAAACAGAAACGCCAAACTTCAGAAAAAAAATAATAAGAGATTTTCGAAAAATTGTCGACATCTACACAACATTCTCATGTAGTCGTCGATTTGATGTGACAACAACTTAAAATTGACGTCGTTATCGACAGCGACTTATATCATAGGGCTGAATAAAATAAGTAATAATTTGCAAAAATTTAATTTTTGTATAAAAAAAATTTGAATTTATGAACAACAGAAATCGAATTATGTAAAAAGGGGCTTTTTGTTAATGGCATTAAAAGAAAGTGTACAATTGTACGTTTTGTCAAAATAATGACTTTAAGTATGAAAAAGTCACAATTTAAACAAAGTCCAAAGAAATGTTAGTTATAAGACATGTTAATGCATGCATTATTGTGTTTAAAAATGACAATAATTTGGCAGTTGATTTAAAATGGTGGTTCACTTTACTCAAATAATTAGTTAATTTAGTAAAAATAGCCCAATTTAAGAATATTCTTCAATACAATAAATTTAATTAAATTTAAATATTTTTGAGCTAAAAATTTGATATATTAAAAAAAAAACAATTTTTTAATTATTTTTTCTTAAGCTACCCAGCAAAAACTTACATTGAAAAGTAATGAGTTAAAAAGCTATTATAACTACTATTCACTACTTATACATTGGCATTTTAACTCATTATTTTAACGCGGTGATGTCATTGGAGGCAAGTACTTACCACCCACGCTAAGAAATAGGGAGTTAAATAAGTCATTACCATATTCGCTTACAAATAGGGAGTTAAATAAGTCATTACCACGTACGCTTAAAAATAGGTACTTCACATTGGTATCAACAAAACTGAATTTGCCACACAAATTGTGTTTTTAATTTAATTTATAGTTGAAAGAAAATTAATAATATAATTTTGATTTAATTAATATTTAAGTTGTTTTGAAATTAATTTTTAATTAAAATATTAATTAAATATCAAAAAATATTAATTGACTTTTTCGTTTTAAATAAAATAATTTAAACTTGAAAAATTGTTGTAGGGAATTGTCAATATTTAATTAAATAAATTAACACATTGTTTGAAATGTCAAAGTTTTTTGATAATTTTTTTAATAAAAATTAAAAATATCATTTATTGAAAAAAATATTAACAATTTTACAATTTTTAGTAATCAATATAAACATTTTGGTAAAAGGTGCAAAATCAACAAATTGTTTGCTTGATTCTATGAATTTGCAATGAATTAAAATCTATTGCAAATAGTTTTTTATTTATAAGAAATAAAAAAAAACTCTAAGAACAAATATGTATTTAAAATCAATTTGTATTAGATTTGAATAAATAAAACCTCAAATGCATTTTATTATGAATTAAGTATAAATTTTGTTAATCAGCTAATAAGCAAGTGCTTATGTATTAGATTATATGTCAGTCTTAACTAAACTACTTCTATGTAATGCAGATGGCAATAAGTTGTCATTGAAAAGTAAGTTGTTCAGTAATTGCAAGTGATTACCAAGTTTTTGCTGGGTATATTTTTATTCGACCTTTAAAATTCAATATTAAATGCAAATGCTCCAGGAAATGTTGTTTGTAAAATTACTTTATCTTTCTTTATTTGTTTCCAATATTTCGATATTCTTTGAATATTATCATCAGGGAATGTTAATTAAAATTTACATAAACCACAATAAAGTAGTAATAGCTCTTCACGTTTTGGCATCAAAAACTACAGTGCAGTATTGGAGACAAATAAAGAAATGTTGCATATAACGGACCACGAGCTGTAGCATTTTCATATACTATTCTTAAATTTTTTTTAACAAATTTTTAAATAATAGTTTCCAACAAAAATAAGAAAGCGCTTTTATTCATATTAAACAATTTTCGTCATTTTAACAAATATGTATATTAAAATGGAAATTTTTTTATCACAAATTTTAATCAAGTTATTTGCTAAGTCAGATTTTGGTTATTCAAAATTGCGATTAAGTAATTGTCCAGACTTGCAATTTTTGTTGCTGCAATTATTGAGTTTAATGGTGAGAGGGGTGAGAAGATTGGAAAGGGATACTCAGTTTCATGTACTCTGCAATTCAATTTTGTTATTCTTACACTTTTTAGTTTGCAGTTGGCTGTAGGTGTATCAGTATTTATGTATAAAATATAGAAATATAGAAAGGAGAATAGGAAAGACAAGATAAAAATATAAAATAAAAATACAACAATTGCAAAACTATGATTTCATAATCTGGAAACTAATAAATTTTCAAAGTAAAATTTTAAAAACTGCAGCTACAAAAATTTTAAGTCTAAATAATGACTAACTTAAATTTGTACAATCCTCACTTTGATTTGGATTATTTGTTCACTTTTTTTGGTTCAGTGTACGCGTAAGTGCGTTTGTTACATACAATGCGTTGTAATTTGCTTGTAATTATTGACTCATATCGATTTGTTTGAATTAACATGCTGCAGGCAGCAGCATCGAAGGCGGAAAAAAATTAAAACATAAAAAATATTAATTCATTCATTTGTACATCCATTCATTCATGCAGTCGCGTATTCGTTGTGATAATCTTGTGCATTTAACACATGTTTCTGTAGGGGTCTTATCTCTGAATATGGAAAAATGAAAATTTATGGCTGGAATTTTAAAAATATTTTGTTGTTTGTTTTTCGTTTTTATTAACAACAAAAAGGGCATATTTCTGTTTAATGTAATTTCGTAATTAACACAATTTTTACATAAATCTTTTATTTTTTAAGATATTTGATTATTTCATAATTTCTTTACAAATAAGCAAATTATTTGTAAGAGAGGAAGAAATGTAAAAAAAGAGGGGAACAATTTTATAATTATTAAGATATTTTTAATTTAAAAACAAAAATTTAGTGTTTATTTTTTGTAATTCTTTTTAGAGAGTTAATCTTCAGAAGCTTGAAGTTTTGGCCATATTGGTTTTTTCCAAGATTTACTTTAAATAAACAAATGTTAAAAGTCGCTAATTCTGCAATAAAATGCTACAGTCTTCAGAATAAATAATTTGCTTAAAACAAAAACTTATCCAAGAAAATCTTATTTCAAAAAGGAACGCTTAAAATTAAGTCCTCTAAATATTCAAAATTATACAACTTCAAAATTTAACTTTAAAATTTAATACAAAATTTTAAGAAGCAAACCAAAAATTGGCTAAAAAAAATCTGAAAGGAAATCATTTTAACCAGAAACGAAAAAAGAAAAATAGCTCCTTTCAAAATAGCAACGCTTAAATACTTAAATTTTTTTATATTTGAAATAAAAAAAATATTAAAAATTTTGAAAAATCTAAAAGAGGAAAAAACCTGTAATTTGGGGAAAATGTTTGAATTTCGCAAAAAAAGTCAAACACTGAAAGAAAAATAATAAATCGGCAAAATTAGAAAACTAGCCAAAAATCGACCTTTGCCCAAAGAAGCTGTGTCTCAAAATGTATGAAAATTGATGAAAAGGAAAAAAATGTATACAAAATATTAAAAGATGAATCACATTGTTCGGTCATATTAAACATCCTATTAATATAACTAAAAACTTAAATACACATATAAAAACTTATTACACAAATTTCAAATATTGATATATGATACAAAACAAACATTTTATGCAAAGTACATATTTCAAATATTTTAATTCATTAACTCTTAAGTAGATACCGAATTTGTGTGGCACAAGCTGCCGCCTGGGCCTGGCTTGTATTTTGTATGGAGTTTTTTGTGGTTATCGCTAACGAACCCCTGGGCCTACTTTTATATGTATGGAGTTTTATGGCTGTAGCAAGAACATTTTGTTTTCAACTAGAATTATTCTTCGAAATTAAAGTAAAGAAAGAATTATTATGGGTTGCGTATGCTTTTTGATACGTTTCGTTTTGATTTTATTTACTACAGTACATATTTAATAGAGCAGAGTCTGGCTAGGCCCAGGAGGATACAATATCTACAAAACTTACATTAGGCAAATTGCCACGCCCACGGTGTTTAAATTTTAAACGTTTTTTTCGGTTTCTGGTAAAAAAACACTTTGATTGAGGAAAACATAAAGTTTCGTTCTAATATAAATGGTTAAATTTTAAGGGCCTCTGTTGATTTTGAATAAAACACAAATTATTTAGGAAATTATTGTCATTTCTTTTTATTATGATAATACTGGTAGGGTTCAATTATGCATGGAACAAAATATCGGCCAAATGGCCGCCGGGACCACGGGGCACACCTCCATCCGATAGTCCAAATTTTCGATGACGCTGAGGCATAATTGAGGTTATATGTGCCGAATACTCTCATCCTTTAGCTCTTGAATTGCTGATGGCTTATGGACGTACAACTTTTCTTTCAAATAACTTCAACGAAAGAAGTCCAACGGTGACAAATCACATGATCTTGGTGGCCAACTGACATCGCCACCACGTGAGATAACACGGCCATTGTTTCGTTGGATGTGTGGCAAGTGGCACCGTCCTGTTGAAACCACATATCGTCCACATCCATATATTCCAGATCGGGCCATAAAAAGTTCGTTATCATCTCACGATATCAAACACCATTCACAGTAACTGCCTGACCGGCCTCAATTTGAAAAATGCGGCCCGATGATGCCGCAAGCCCATAAACCGTACCAAGCAGTCACTCTTTGTGGTTGCATTGGTTTTTTGATAATCACTCTTGGATTATCATTCGTCCAAATGCGGCAATTCTGATTATTGACGAATCCACTGAGGTGAAAATGTACCTCATAACTGAAGATGATTTGCACGATATGTATTTTGATTTGAACGCCCATTTTCATAATAAGCCTGAATAGCTTTAACGCGTTGCTCGATTGTGTATCTTCCATGGTTTAAATTGAGTTAGTCTGATATTGAGAAATGTCAAAGGAAATGCAGAAAACAAATTGATGTTTATGTGTGGTTCACATTCAACATCGGTCTTTAAAAGTTAACCACCCGTTATTTAATAATTATATGAAAAAAATAGTCAAAAAATGCCTGGCCAGATACAGGTATACACTTAAGGGTTAAAACATAAACATATATAAATTCAACACTTCATCTTGTTATAATTGACTTATATTCAAACAGTTTTGCAGAAGTCTTAATTTTGGGTTTTGTCATCATATCAGCAACTTAATATTCGGTAGTTACTTGGGATACTCTCAAAGTGACTTCAGTAACCTTTTCTCTAATAGAAAAATATTTTATCACAATATGCCTAGTTCGTTTATGAAACTCAGGATTCTGTGCTAAACGTATCGCTGCCGTATTGTCAATTTTAATTACAAGAACTTTGTTATAATTAAAAATATCCTTTAAAAGTCTTTTAAGCTAAATCAGTTCTTTTGCGGCCTCAGATGCAGCAACGATTTCAGCCTCAGTAGTTGATGTTGTAACCATGGGTTGTCCTTGACTTAACTACGAAATTGCTCCGCCAGCATAAGATACGACAACACCTGAGGCTGATCGCCCTGTTGTTGCGCCTTCACCAAAATCTGCATCCCTATAACAATTAAGCACCTTTGGTCCATTACCTTTGTATATAATCCGAAAAAGTGATGTTCCAGCGATATATCTGAAAAATCGCTTTACCTTTTGTATGTCTTCTATAGTAAGCTTTTGTAAGCATCTTGATAAAAATCAAACACTATACGACAAATCTGGTATTGTTCTCAACATAAGATACATTAAAGATCCTCTAGCTTGGCGATATGGGAATTCATTTACGACTTCCTCTGATTTAACTTGGTTGCTAGCTTTTTGCATGAGTGTTGTTACCGGGCGACATTCAGAAAAGCTAAACCTCTCAAGTATTTTTACAGCAAATACTTTTTGATGTATTTTTATTTCATGATTTTTTTTCTCAATTTCTAAACCAAGAAAACATTTAACATCCCTAGCCACAATTTTAAAATGAGATTTTGAATCATTTAAGAACTCCTTTAGACCTCTTTCAAAATGCATCTTCATATTGATGAGGCCCTTACATCAGAATTGTGACATCAATGTTGTTAAAAATGGCATCAATGAGGCAAAAAGTGACATCAATCCAATGACGAACGTCATCCTAAAATTTTGTTATATTTTATGCGTCATCTACGCTATGATTACAGTGATATAAATCCGACGCCACATTTTGTGTACACTGATAGAAAAGACGTCATAACGCTGATGTATTTTGACATCAGTACAGACAAACTGTCATCAGTGCGATGACATAATATATAATATCATCAGTGTGATTACAAATTGTCATCACTGCGATGACATAATAAATCATGTCATTAGTGTGATGACAAACTGTCATTAGTTAAATGACAAACTGTCATCATTGCGATGACAAACTGTCATCAGTGCGATGACATAATATATCATGTCATAATATATTATTAACATTATTTTCATGTTTAAAAAGTAAAAATAGAAACAAAAATTCCCATATTCTATTTTTTTTAAATTATTTATTTAAATACATTAAATTTTTAAAGTAGAATTATTACGAAAACCATATCGGGCATGCTGGGGGTGTTCTTCTTTTAACAAAGGACAGAATACAACAAAAGTGAAATAGGCATATGTAACGGGGAAGTAAAGAATGATATTCTCAATTACAATGACTCAATTTGATGACAGTTTGTCATCGCACTAATGGCATGCTTTATAAAACCGACTCCGATTCGCCATTTCTGTGATGCCAATGTGTGATCCCATTGATGACATAATTTAAATTTTTTATCCTGATGACAAGGCTGGCATCACAATGATGTAAAGGTTATGGGGTCAAAAACGAAGACACTTGTCATAGTACTGATTTCAAAATACGTCAGCGTTATGACGCATTTTCTATCAGTGTATAAACTCTTATCAAGAAGACAAACTGTTTTTCATCTCTTGCAATTCCCTAATACGCACAATTCCCAATACTTAGAAGTGATCGTATTGTTGTCATATTTGCAACTGGACTAAAAGTTTGATCATAGTCTACACCAAATTTGGCTTAAAACCTTTAATAACAAGCCTTGCTTAACATTTTTCTACCCTGCCATCATAATTTGTCTTTAGTTTATATACCCACTTTCCTGGAAGTGGCTGTGATCTTTTTGGTAAATCTCTAAGCGTCTACGTCTTGAATTCTTTTAATTAACTTATTGCCGACTGCAGGGCTTTTATCCATTGTTTTGCTCAAAATGAATTTGAAGCCTGAAAAAATAACAAATCGCTTAAATAAGATATTAATAAAAATGCCAAATTGTGAAACTCCCGATAAAATTAAATTTCTCAAAATATTTTTCAAAATTTGAAAGCTTGAAAAAAGATCTTAAAATGCTTTTCAAAATCTCTTTAACTGGCAGTGTTGCAAAATTGTACCAAAAAAAAAAAAAAAATAAAATAAGTTTGGCTAAATCAAAAAACATTGTCTTAAAGGTATACATTTAGAAAAACTCTAATTTACGATAAAAAAAAAACAGTTATAACAAGTAAAAGTGATATGTTCGTGTGTACCGAAACTTAATACCCTCCACCGAAAGTAAGAATATTGCTGGAGTGGACTTTATGCGGCAACTTTTAACTATATAAAATGTTTACAAAAAATTACCCCACAGTATTTTAAATCATCGGATATTTCGGCGTTTTGGACATCCCTAGGGAAAATGAGACTACCACCAAACTTGTCACGTGATAGTTCTTTTTTACTTTAACATTGCGATATCCTTGGAGGGGGTTATTTGGCACCTTATTGACACTTTATAACATGTCACTAAAATTATATAAACGGACACATTAAATTTCGGTTAAAATAATGCCTGTCACAGATATTGTCCCGAGTGAACCATATTAACATGATAGATGTCCTTCATATAAAGCAATATAAACATGTGGGGGATTTCATGTCAAGTGACGCAACTTTTGAAATCGATGTCTTCCGATTTGGATAAAAATTTGCACCAAGTCCTATTGGAAAGTACTTTAGACACAAATTTTCAGCAAGATCGGTAAAAAAAAGTTTCTGAGTTAGAGTGGGTCAAAATTTAACATTTTGGCCAACCAGGTGTTCTTTCTCATCGATGTAACTTGTTACATATTGGTGTTAGCGAATTTTTCCCAAACAAATTAGATAGCTATTTCTTCAATGTTTCTAAAAAAAATTAAAAAAAATTTTTTTTTTTAATTTTTTTTGAGAAAGCTTATTTCTTTTCCTTTAATGTAGTTTTGGTTGCTTAGTGGACTGCAAGTGGGGGATATGTATATAAAAAATAATTTCTAACTCAAGACGAGGGCTATGCACTATTTTGAATTTTTTTCCTTTTTGTGTGTATGTGTTTCTAAAACCTTAAACATAAAACTTATGCTGAGAAACTAGACTTACACAGTACAACATTTTTCAGGTGATTGATTCGGGACTCAATTCTGATAATTGTTAATGAAAGTAGACCCAAAAAGAACAACTTCTGCATCATTAGTTTGGTCAAGGTACATCCAAAAATAATTTGAAAATTAATTTGAAGTTAGTAAGTATCTTATAGGTGAATTTGTCACGTTTTAGGCTCTTTTCTTTGTCATAACTCTAGAACCACTAGTCCGAATAAGCTGAAACAAATTTAAAGTAACAGGACTTGACACTTTTTTACCGTTTTGGATATTTCATGAAATGAAAAAAAATTTCAATTTTTTGGGCAAAAAATATTTATTTTTAACTGCGAAACTGTTGCTTATGAACAGATTAAAGGAATTGAAATTCTTAATTTTTTTAAATTTGTTTCAGCTTATTCGGACTAGTGGTTCTCGAGTTATGACAAAGAAACGAGCCTTAAACGTCACAAATTCCCCTATAAGATACTTACTAACTTCAAATTAATTTTTAAATTATTATTTGATGTACCTTGACCAAAGTAATGATGCAGAAGTTCTTCTTTTTGGGTCAACTTTCATAAACAATTATCAGAATTGAGTCCTGAAATCATGTGTTGTACTGTTTTATGCTGAGAAACTAGCATTTTATACCTTCGATACTGTAATACCCACAATATGTTAATCCCAGGAATAAAATCACTTTTTTTCTACAGAAATGTTGACAAATAAATTTTTTTTTTTTTATTTATTTGTAATAATAATTAAATTAATATACAATTATAATAATACAAATAATATCTAATAACCAGGGACCGGATTTTTGTGCAGTTTAAATAACGTTTTATGCGCATAAAACATGCAATACAAATAGATAAATATGCGCTAAAAATTGGAAAAATATGCACTTGAATTTTTTTTAACAC
Source organism: Pollenia amentaria (assembly GCA_943735925.1). NCBI lineage: Eukaryota > Metazoa > Arthropoda > Insecta > Diptera > Polleniidae > Pollenia > Pollenia amentaria. Next base: position 47,620,964 of record OX031010.1, on the reverse strand, counting down.
CTTTATTAATGAAAAAAAAATATTTAAATAACAAGAAGAAAAACAAAAATAAGATAAAAACGTAAAAATTCAGTCTTATAAACGAAAGTACGTTACAATAAACACAAAAGTAGAAGTAAAATTAAAGTGAAGCACAAAAATATAAAGAAATTCCACAAGCAAAATAATCCTATAAATTAAGTCACTTGTTAGATAGACGTTTTGAGAAAACAGTGTTTTTTCAATTAAAAAAATAGTTTAAAAAGTATTAAAATTTAATTAATGTCATAATTGAATCAATTAATTTTTTAGTTGAAAGAAAATTAAAAATTTAATTTTGAATTAATTAACATTTTAGTTGTTTTGAAATAAATTTTCAATTAAAATTTTAATTAAATAACAAAAAATCTTAATTGACTTTTTTCGTTTAAAATAAAATAATTTAAGCATGTAGAATTGTTGTTGGGAATTGTCAATATTTATTGAAATAAATTAACACATTGTTTGATATGGCAAAGCTTTTTGATCACTTTTTTAATTAAAATTAAACATATCATTTATTGAAAATATTTTTTCAAAATTTTAAAATTTTTAGTAATCAATAAAATCATTTTGGTAATAGATGCAAAATCAACAACTTGTTTTCTTGATATTATGAATTTGGAATAAATTTGGTGATTGGAGAAATTTAATAATTTTTTCTGTATACATATAAAAAGAATTAAACAATAAGAAAAAATAAAAAAATTTATAAATAATTAATATTTTCAAATGTAAAGTAAAGGCAGCTTAGCTTGGCTTCAAAAAGCTTTTAAGCATTGAAAATTACCGTTAAACGCGACGGAAGTGATCGGTACATGATTTAATGCTGATAGTTCCTTTGTGCAATATTTATTTTCCAGTACGCTGTTTTCGTAAAAATTTAAATGAAATATGCCAGCAGTTTGTTTTATTGTTTTGAATCCTTATTTTTTCTAAAAACTTTATCAAGCTTGATACGAATTGGTTTACTAAAGTTACCCCTACTGCATACATTTTATTTATGGCATTGTCAATTAATTTAATTTGCTTTCTCAATGGATTAGATTTCGCTAATTTCACAATAGTCTCAGAGATAAACCCATAATTTAACGATACAATCATTATCTGAGCTTTTTATATTTGATAAATTTGCTTTTTTAATAAAACTGCATCACCATCGTTAAATTCTTCCACCAAATCCTTGAATTGCTCAAAATGTTCAGCATAATAAATAACTGCTTTCAACCACGTTTCCCACCTGGTTGTTATAGGCTATGGAGGAACAAATAAATCAGGATACTTCTCTTTCCCATAAGAAATCAATAAATCAATATAATCGCAGTTGCATCTTATCTCCTCTGCAACACGTTGTATCGCAGGATAAAACAAACAAAACAAGTTTTGCTTTTCAAAATATGCAACAAAAATATGCAATGTCAGCAATATATGACAAAATATGCATTTAAAGCAAAATATGCAAAAATATGCACAAACAAATCGATGCCATTTTACTTCAAATTCCATGATTCGCAAAGATATTTAGTTTATGTGGATCTCAGACTGACGACAACAAATATGCATTTGCATAAAAATCCGGGCCTTGCTAATAACAATATTAAAACTGAAAATATAAATAATTTAATAATATTTAATCCAGCCACTTGACTAGTTTTGTGTCAATTGCCCTTCATCTAGAGTAACTACACTTTAAACAATTTATCACCAGTTAAGTAATATGTCAAAATGGTTTTAAAAGTATTTCAATTTAATTAATGTGATAATTGAATCAATTATTTTTTTAGTTGAAAGAAAATTAAAAATTGAATTTTGATTTAATTAACATTTTAGTGGTTTTGAAATAAATTTTCAATTAAAATTTTAATTAAATAACAAAAAATCTTAATTGACTTTTTTCGTTTAAAATAAAATAATATGAACATGTAGAATTGTTGTTAGGAATTGTCAATATTTATTTAAATAAACTAACACATTGTTTGAAATGGCAAAGTTGCTTTGATCACTTTTTTAATTAAAATTAAAAATATCATTTATTGAAAATATTTTTTCAAAATTTTAAAATTTTTAGTAAGCAATACAATCATTTTGGTAATAGGTGCAAAATCAACAACTTGTTTGCTTGATATTATGAATTTAGAACAAATTTGGTGATTGGAGAAATTAAATAATTTCTTCTGTGCACCTAGCACAATTCGTTTCTTTTTATTATAATATTGTGTTCACTGGATAAGTGCTTTAAGGACAATTGACACAAATTTCCCACAGGGATATTTTAGGCGTCTATGGTAAATTGTGGTCCGTTCATCACAGAATTTAATGATTTTTTCTAGCTATAAAAAACCTAATTTTGCGTTTTATAAATAAAATACCATAATTTAGTTTTTGAAGTATTAAAGTCATTTTCATATAGTCCCCATAAAAAAAATAGAAAGAAATAAAGTTATATTCTAAAATACTCAGTGTTATAACGGTTGTAATAAGGCAACCATTATAAGGCTGACTTTTCTTTTTGACTTGATATAAAATGTTTGAAAGGATAGCATGGCATCAGTAATACATTTCTTGGTTCCACAAGGCATATATAGCGTTTTGGAATATCTGAACTTTCTAAAGTTAAAATAGATTTTTTTTTACATTTTTTGCCTGGTTATGTAAATGTCTTACAGAATTTAGAGGACAGTGTTTATAACACAATAAATTTCTCCCCTGTAGTATAGCAAGACCCGGCTTCGCCAACTGAAGCTTATCTGCATAGACGCCCTTCAGCCGGGTGCAAGGATATTCTCCTCTATGGTATCAAAAACCGCGCCTTCGCTTATTAAAGCCTCTAAATTCGGTATTTGATATTGGTTTTTTTTAATTTGGGATTTCAAAATTTGGATTTATAAAGTTCGAGATTTCGAAATTCAAAATCCTGAAATTCGGGATTTAAGAAAATTCGGGATTTTGATACTATAACAAATTATTAAGTGGTGAGTTTGTTAAATTTTTAGTCCTAAAGCTTGACAATAATCTCACCAACAGCTGCATAGTTAATTTTAACATTCAAAAAATGTCAGAATGTCCATGAACCATATAACATTCCGTTTTTGGACCCTATGACACCTTTATAAGTGTCATAAAGTCCATGGACACACCGGCTTCGCGAACAACATTCGCCTATCAAGGCGAATTAACTACAGATTGTCTTAAAAGCCCTGATAATAGCTATTTTAATTTTATAATTTAATTTAAAATAATTGTTGGGAGTCAACATTTTGTTTATTATCTTTGTTCCTATTTTGTTTTGTTTCTGTTTTTGACATTGTACAATGATTGAAAAAAATTACTTGTGGTTTTTGTCCGATTTGTACTTGTTGTAGTACCGAGATTACCTGTAACGAATTCGCCTTGATTCTTATTTTACCGAACTTTACAAGCAAAGTAAAGAAACAAACCTATTATTTTCTAGATTTGTATATAGAATCTTTTTTTTTTTGCCAATATTTTTCAAATTATGTATAATAAATGTCAAAAAATTTATTTTAAATTTAAGAAACAAACGATCATCATTAAAAGCACAAAACCTTGATTTTGTCACAAGAAAATGTCATTCGATAACTTTGCTGTTTTCTGGGCTCAAAAAAAAATTACATTTTTGTTACAAAGATACAACCATCCATCCATCCATCCATCCATCAGAATTCAAGTATCTACAAGTGTAGCAACAAGATGTTAAACTATTGTTAGCAGTTTTTTTTTTCTTGCAAAGAAAATGAAAACAAAATAAAAACTGAAAAATTACCGGAGTTATTTTGTTCAACATGATGTGGCAAAAATGCTTTGTCGTATGACTGTAATTGTTTGGTTGACTGTTTACGGTGAATGTAAACCGTTTTTGGTTTATTTTTTCTGCGATTTTTTCTATGTGGCATTAAAAATATCAAATTATAATAAAATTGAAGATTAACTGTTGACTCGTTAGAGAAATCACTTTAAAAAATTAAAGAAATAATATAACAAAAAAAAAAAAATAATAATAATAATAACAATCAAAACATTTTAAACGGGCAACAGCAACACATGAGAATTGCAGCTAGTTGCCACAACAATATAAAAACAATTTTCTAACAATAAGAGACGACCAACTAACAAGCCTTTAGATGGATCGATGAATGTTTTTTTTTAGGTAAAATGAATGGATAGATGATGGCTTGTTAGTTTAGTTGCATGAATTGTTGAATTAAATTTGTAAGCAGCAGCAAAAAATTACACTGTGAGAGTTTGTCGCTGGGTAAAGAATGAATGGCACAAAAAAAAAATAATAATGATCAAATTTAAGAACAACATTATGAACAAACAACTAGTTAACAAGTTTTTCCATGATTGTTACTTAACTTTTCTCCTTTTTATTTATTTATTTATTTTAACAAACTGAAAACTTTGTCAAAAATATGTTTGAGACGCAACTTTATAAATTTAATCAACAGCAGCAACAACTAGTTGCAAGGATGGTATACATATGTATGTTTGCCTGTATAAAGCAGTGGTATTTTAACTACTAAGATTAAGTCATCAACATTTACAGTTGTCAAAGCTACTAACGACAACATCAAACCACATCAACAGCAACAGTCATAGAGGCAGCATCATTCTCATCGCCGTCATCATCGTCATCATTGTCGTAGTCGGCATTCTCATCATCGTCATCAGTAAAAGCAGCATTAAAAAAATAAAGTCAGCACTAGCCCAACAAGGGTTCCTAATTTCCCGTACTTTTTTCCATTCCCCGGGGCACATTAAATCATTCTTTTTGCACGGAATCTTTAGTGTTAAATTATACAAAAAAGTTAATAAAATGCAATCAATTACACTGTACGACAAAACCGAATTTTATGTTAAATAACCAGGTTCCAGCGGATGATTCTGATAGGGGAGACCACACGTGTATTGGCTGTTTTGGTTGGCACATTCTTATGATGAATCGAAAGATGTCTTTAGAAGATTTATAAAATCTCTACGATTTACATTTCTATGAAACATTGTTACCCTCAAACTCTACAACGTATGGGTTTTCTTTGCCTTTTTTCTGAATCAGGTCCAAAAAGTACGCTTTAATTGAAATGTAATTAGTTTAAACGTTACAAGAAAATATTTCTTATAAAATTTTTATATAAGTCTCTTAACAAAGCTCAATATTCAACTTAAATGTCAGAATTCAGCAAAAGAATTAAAATGTGTTTCTATACTTTTGTACAATTAGTGCTAAATTGTCGCAAAAAGGCCGATTTTTTGGCGCTTCAGATATGTATAAACAGGCATACACTGGAAAGAAGGCCATTCTAGCGCCAGAAAATTAAAATCTTCTAAACTAATTATCTAATCCAAAATAAATGTATGGATGAATTATAGGCAAGGCATAAGGTTATTAGCCCCGTTTGGAAGCTTTTTCTAATACAGTGGGCGCTATATGTTGTTATATAAAATCAATTTTACCGATATAATTCTTTAGTCGGCGGAAAACTCATGTCTTCCAAACTAAAAGTATGATCCACAAAAAAGGTAATAATGAATTATATAGATTGTGCACGCTTTAAGCTCGCTCTTTTGACGATATATTTCTTATGTCGACAACTGTATCAATATTTAATTTTATTTCTTTACACTCATAGAAAAATGATTCGTCAGGGGGGTGCTTTAAAACCATGTGAGATAAGTCCATGATGGCTTTATCTCTCATTCAATAGGGAGATAAAGCCTTTTTTCATTTGAATGGGAGATAAAGCCATCATGGCCTTAGCTCACATTAGCAATATTAGAAAAAGGCTTTATCTCTCATTTCAGTTTTGAAGAACTTTTGCATTTTACATTGATTAATAATAGATTTTCCCTTTTACGAAATCTGGCTTCGCATACTAAAGTTTTTCTGCGTGGCGGCCTGCGGCCGTGCTCACGGGTTTTCTCCTCCAGTAGGACGTGGCAGGTGGCTTCGCTGAATAAAGTTTTCCTGCGTGCGTCACAAGAATAAAAAAATTCTTTTCCCGGAAACGCTAAAGTAAAGTATTGGAATCTGGCTTCGCATACTAAAGTTTAAAATATGGCTTTATCTCTCATTTGCGAAAAAAAAGGATGGCTATATCTCTCATTTCGCAAAATTTTAAATATGACCTTACCTCTCAATGATTGGGCAATAAGGCCATTATGGCTTTATCTCCCATTCATTGAGCAATAAAGCCATAATGGCCTTATCTCACATGGTTTTAAAGCACCCCCCCGATTCGTCATACTGATGATGCCCTAACATCAGAATTGTGACATCAATGTTATTACAAATGGCATCGATGAGGCAAAAATTAACATCAACCAAATGGCGAACGTCATCCTAAAATGTTTTCATAATTTATGGGTCATCTACGCTATGGCTACAGGACATCAATTGAATGTCAAATTTTGTGAACACTGATAGAAAAGGCATCATAACGCTGATGTATTTTGACATCAGTACATACACTGTTATCAGTGCGATGACAAAATGTCATCAGTGCGAGGACAAACTGTCATCAGTTCGATGGCATAACATATCTTGTCATCAGTGCGATGACAAACTGTCATCAGTGCGATGATATATAATATCATGTCATAATATATAATTAACAATATTTTCATGTTTAAAAAGTAAAATAAGAAGCAAAAATTCCAATATTCTATTTTTTTAATTATTATCTTATAATTGAGAGTTCTTCTGTTACCAAAGGGCGGAATATAAGAAAAGTGAAACAAACATGTGTAACGGGTAAGTAAATAATGATATTCTCTCAGTTTGACTTAAGGTCAATTACAAGGACTCAATTTAATGGCAGTTTGGCATCACACTGATAACAAGCTTTATAAAACCGACTCCTATTCGTCATTTCTGTGATGCCAATGTGTCATGCCATTGATGACATAATTTAAATGTTTTACCCTGAAGACAATTTGGCCAAGTGATGTGAAGGCTGGCATCACAATAATGAAAAGTGTCTTCCGCTCAAAAACGAAGACACTTCGTCGGCTGATAATTTAATTGTCGTATGTGGATTCCGATAGTTTCGAGTAAATTGTGTTTGAAGTTTGAACTCTTGTAAAATCCACATACGACATTTAAACAATAAATCAATTTTTTGGTCGTTTTATATGGAAATTTGTCGTATGTGGCAGTTACATACGACATTTAATTTGAAAATTGCTTCAGCAAATACCACATACGACAAACTCAACACTCCATATCTCGAAACCCGTATTAGGTATCGAAAAACTGATTACGCCAAATGAAAGATCAGGTCGGAAAACCTAAGGAATCGATCTTAACTCAAAACCGCAAAAAACATACGACATTTAAATTATCAACCGACGACTTGTCATAGTACTGAACAAAGCAAACAATATAGCGAATTGCGCAGGTCCGTTATCTTTTTACTCTCATTGTGATGTTATTTTTATATCACTGTAGTAAAGAGATTTAAATGTAAACAAACATTCAGCATACCATATACACGTGTCTGTGATCATGTGTGTTCTCATTTACTACTATGACGTTCATGCGCAGATATATAACTTTTTTTTCAATTTAAATGCACTATCTCGTTTTCTTTGTTTCATGGTACTGATGTCAAAATACATCAGCGTTATGACGTCTTTTCTATCAGTGTAATTATCTTTTTATTGCTTTTACAAATTATGTGAGTGCCTGGAAAAGCACCCTAATATATATCCTTTTACCTTCGGTGAAGGGTATTAATATCACATGCAAATTGAGGGAAACTTATGGAGCAATTTCTAAAGAAAGAGTGACAAAAGCCCGCCTAAAAGAATTGCTAGAATACGCTACTAGCCTCTAAACAAAATAAAGCTATACACATGATATTTATCAGTTTTTATATTTAAGAAAGCAATTGCTCATGACTTTTTTCTTTGAGGTCTAGACAATTCTATATTGTTATAAAATGTTTCAGAAAATAAATTGTAACTCAAATGTTACTCTTCAACATTTGCTTGAAGTCAGAAGATTTGATATTGCTTTTTTACTATCTTAAATACTTAATTAAGAATTGACAGTTATGGCTAGTAAGCCAATAAAGTAAAGCAAAAAAAAAACTTACTTAACAAAGTGTCAATTGTCAAGTTCCATAAGAGAGGTGACATCACCAACTTGAAGGGTGCCCTGTGCCCCATTCTACAAGCCTTGGTGTTTCGTAGATTCAGTTACCCTGTTGACCAGTAGATTTCCAAAAAATCTACAAGTGACATCGTCAGCACCCAACTCCCTCATTGATTCCAAGATGGAATTAGGTCTTATATAACTGAAAGCTCACTCAATATCCAGAAAGACTACAAGCGAGTATTCCAACCCATTAAGGGATTTCTGAATATAGTCAACTAGTGTGTAAAGCGCCGTACCCACACATCTACCCTTGGTGTAGGCATTCTGCGAGGGAGAGAGTAAGTATCTAGAAATAGACCTCCTCAGATCAATAGCAATTACACTCCCAAGGGACTGGAGAAAAATATCGACAGGCTGACTGGCCTGTAGTCCCAAGGTTTAGTGTGAGCATAAACTTTGCGAGCATGGACTTTGCCATAGTCGCAAAGATTTTGATTTACAGGTTTGAAACCAACAGCAAAAACACCTCTCTAGAGCAAAAGACTTTAACGAATTAGCAAAGTAAACTTTGTCAGTGCGAAAGCAATGATTGGAATAAGTTACCTGTGGTCCAGTCAGACCATAAAGTGCACTTAGCGAACTTTTTCCTTTGGGAGGTTTTTTCTGCCTTAAATGGGAGCCAAATGTTTTCAAATTTGTTTTATTCGATTCAGGATAACTTACTTGTAGAGTTCATAGCTTTTGTAACTTAAAACTTTTGCAACAAAAAAAAAAAATTTCATATGAAAGTCAAATATGGTCTGGCCAGAACATCTAGGACATCTAAGGTTAAGTTTACGTCAAAAATGTTAAAGATTCCTGCTAAAAATGGTCGATATTTTTGCGAACAGGAACCCTAATCTCAACAAATAAAACTACTTAATTTTTGTGGAAAAAATGCTTAACTATTTGCTTTCTTGTTGTTTTACGAATAACCACAATGTAACATTTTAGTTATTTACTAAAAAGGCTGAAATGTAAAGGAATGTAGTCATTGAGAGTTCCATCCAGTTTCAAAGGTGTATAAATATACAATTTTTTTTAAGTTTTCGAATACAAATTTTGAAAAACTGTTGTTAAAAAAAAAAAACACATATCGAAAAATTTATATTTGCAAACTTGTTTAAAGCCCGGTTTTTCCAAACTTTATAAAATTATACCGCAGTTGAGTAACAAAACTAAAAAATTTTTAGTAGACAGAAAAAATTAAAAATTGTCTCTAATCACCAAATTCATACCAAATTCATAGATCAAGCAAACGATTTGTTGATTTTGCAAATATTCCCAAAATGATTATATTGATTACTAAAAATTTAAAAAATTTAAAATTGTGAATATATTTTTTTTTTTAATAAATGATACGAGTGTTTTTAAATTTAATTAAAAAAATTATCAAAAAAACTTTGCCATTTAAAACAATGTGTTAATTGATTTCATTAAATATAGCTCAGGTTTAAACATTTTCCAACAACAATTTTATAAGTTTAAATTATTTTATTTTCAAAGAAAAAAGTCAGTTAAGATTTTTTGGTATATAGTTAATATTTTAATTAAAAATGTATTTCAAAATAACTAAAATGTTAATTAAAACAAAATTCAATTTTAAATTTTCTTTCAAGTTTAAAAAAATTGATTTAATTATCACATTAATTAAATTGAAAAACTTTTTAAACAATTGTTGTAATTGATAAAAAAAACTATATAATAATTTCTTCTGTGTATGTTAGGGAGATCGAACGGTTATTATTCGACCGGTTTTAACCGGTTATTTTAGATTTGCCCAAGTCGGTTATTTTAAAATGCCTATTTTGCGAATATAGAATAAACCGGTTATTTTGGTATAATAAACCGGTTATTTTAGTAATGTGTAATTGATATAACATTTTCCTTACTCTTGTTGTAGATGTACCCATAATTTAAGTATTTTCTAATTGAATATTGGCCAAACTTAAACTTTTTATGAAGAATGTCAAAACAAAACGTAACAAAGGTCAAAAAACATTATGAACACTGTTAATACAAATCGTTTATAAAAGCGTGTGTTCTTGTAGAAAAAAACCAAAAACTATTGAAAATTCTACAAAAACGTGTGCAGTTAAAAAGTAAATAGTAATTTGTGCAAGAACATTTTAAATATTAAATATATTTTTATATAAAGTTTATCTCTAGATATTTTTCGAACGCGATTAATAAGACAAATTTAGTTGCCTGAAGTGCCCTAAAATGATAAGTTACAAAGGTTCTTCCATGTCACTTATTAATCACCTTTAATTAGTATACATGCTTGACATTAATGTGATCCAAATGAAACTTAACTCCGTTCGAAGTTGTTCTAAGGGGATGACAAATAATACTTTACTAAAATGCGCTGCAAAAAAAAATAATCATTGGGTAAAATATTAGCCCGTTGTGTTGCCGAGGACGAAATGCCCGTTAAAGCACTAAAAACTCTTAAGTAGATCTAGCATATCTTCATGCTGAAAACTTCAACATTACGGCGGACTGATATGGGAAAATTGTCTACCAGATTTATTTATTAAACCACCAAGAACTAAAAAACAAAATTGAAGAAACCAAGAAATGTCATGGAATGTTTTAAGTTGTAGTCGACGAATTGAAAAATATTTTACACAAAAAGAATGTTAAGTGCACTATTCGTTTATAAAATGCTGAAACAAAATTATTTGAAATAGATAATCCTGGCTAAGAGGTTTTGTTTGAAAAATTTTTGATTTATATAGATACTCGTAGCTTAACCACCAACAAATTAAAACTCATTAAAAAAATAAATTTGGGAGAATATTTCAAATAATAACTTTATAAAATTCCTATAATTTATTTGCTTTTGCAAAACGTTTCTCTAGATCAAATATCATTCAACAGTTTCTAAATTGCATTATACAAAAATCTTCTTACAAATAAAGTTTAGTAAATAAACAAAAAAATTTTGAAAATTTAGCTAAAGTTTGATCAATTTACTGGTCCCACTTTTCTTCGATTTTATCCTAAAATATTTGTTAGGTCTGATCTAAGTCATATCTATGTATTTTGTTGGTTCCTTACCTTTGAAATTGTTTTGTTTTTATTAAAATTAACGTTTTATTTAAAAACTTATTTGATTTTTGTGTTTTTAAGTATTCGAATTAAAACCGGTTAACCGGTTATTTAAAAATTGCTTAACCTAAAACCGGGTTTTTTTTAAATAGCAACTATTCGTAATATTCGAAAACCGGTTATTGAAAAAGTCGAATAATCGATCTCCCTAGTGTATGTAGAAGATAAACAATTTTTAGTTTAATATTAAAGGTACATGAAAAAGAATTTTTAAACCAACCGTTTCATTACAAAGAAGTAGACAAAATAGCACGATATTTTTACAGTGGATAAACATAAAAAATTTTGATCAAGTGCCACAAGATGTCACTTTTTCGATAAAATGTCAGTTTGTGTCATAAGAAGTCATTTTTGTATCTAAACAAAATAGAGTGCTACATTCGGCTGTAACGATATTTGTTATCCTTAACCTTAGGTTAGAGTATTTTCGGAGTGGGCTTTATAGCGGTCCTATGGTATATCATGGGCCGATCTTCACGAAATTTGTCAGAGTTTTTTATAGTCTTATAAAACTATGGCTGACTAAATTTTATAATTGGCATTATTCGTTACGGTTTTACGCGTACTAAATAGTTTTTTTCGAGAGTGTGATTTTTATAAGGCCTATGGTAAATTTTGGACCGATCTTCACAAAATTTGGTGGTATCATTTCTAGTTATGTAGAAAGAATTTGTTCAAAATCTAATAGCAATATGTGCATTCCGCTAATATTTATGCAAGTTTTTGTAATAAAATTATTAGTTTTTTAGGGTAGTTGTCCCACATTTGATTCAGAACTCGTTTTCTACTGAACCGATTTTGCTGGATTTCAATCCCAAGCTGCTTAAGAGAACTAAAGACAATTTGATACCAATATTGTTTTTTTTCCGTTGCATCGTTCGAAATTCAAGGACCCAGAATATATATAGTTTATGGGGTGTTAAATGAATATTAAAAAAATGTTTCACACGGAATTACAAACTTAGCACCTTTAACAACTAGTTGTGGTGGAAGTACATTTAAGTACGCAAAGTATTTTAATGAACGTAAAGTACTTTATATGAACTACTATTTCATATATCACTTTTTCGAAAATTGACACTTTTAGATACCTGCCTGTTACAACTAAACTATTCATCCTTAGATTTAGTAGTGACTTCATAGCAAAGTCATTTCTTCTATTTATGTTTGAACATAAACACAGTCATATACTACATATACAATCTCTTTAATATCTAAGTATTTATATGTCTCTATGTCTTACTCCCTGTCGTTGCGTTTGTCTTTCTGTTAAATGCTACTCACTTATCATCGTCATAATGTTGTTCGAATGTATGAATTGCAATTGGTGATGTTGTATTAGCAATAACAGCAACAACAAAATGATTCTTGTTTGTGCAGATCATGTGTGGCTGTAACATTTCAGCAGAAGCTCTAACATTAATGAGCTGCAACAAAAAACCAAACCGACTAAAGAAACTGTTGCATACAGGAAAAAAATATTAAAACGAGCGAAAAAATGATAAACAACAGCAAAAAGTTGTTAACAAAAAAAAAAAAACAGAAAAAATAGCAAAAATTGCTTGAACCACGAAAAAAAATATTGTTAATCATTATGATTGTAGACTTGTTGTTGCTGTGATTGTGGTGCAGGTTGTTGGTGAAAAATTGTGGAAAAAATAAAAATTATTTGAAAATTGTTAAGCATGATAATAAAATTGTGTTCTCAGTTTAAGTTATTTTTTTTCCTCGTGCATAATGAATTTGGCGCGTGTTAAATTAAAAATGACATTTGTTTTATTAGTTACAAATTCGTGACGGAAATAACGGTGTTGTTGAAGGAAAAAGATTATTACATATTATAAATTATTGATTGAAAATGTATGCTAAGATTTTGTTTGAGGTTAGAACAGAACTGTTTTCAGTTGCGAAAATGTTTGAGTGAAGAAATTTCATGTGATTTAAATAGATTAGAACAGTTTTCACATATTGTTTACAACTGGCAAAATAGGAACATTTTTTGTAAAAAAAAAAAAAAAAAAATAAAAACAAAATCAATCAATAGTTCATAAGGACGATTGGAGTAATAAAAATTTAGTAGCTTATACATTTACAAATAATAACACTGGGCACACATTTTTATTCGCGTTTCTAAAGGGGAAATAGAAACCCGTGTGTAAGTTTTTAAAGAGTAAATAAAAAGTTTTAGCAAAAAAAAAAAACAGAAAATTTAGTTAACAAGTGTAAAACAGGCTTGTTCTGAACATCACTTTTACTCAAATCACGCGATTTTAAATCACATAAGCCTTTTTAAACTCACACGTGTGATATTTTTCTATTCCGTTCTTCGTGTTTTTCGGTGTGTTTTTAAATTGCCGAAGGCACACCGAGAAACACAAAAACGAAAGGAGTTTCAGAACTCCACAAAAGCATCACGAGATTTTCTGAACAAGCCCGATAAAATATCACAAAAATAAATAGAAATTGTTCAAAAATAAAACCCTACCTGGCAGTCAAGTTTCGGAAACCAATCCAAAATTCGGTAATATTGTTTAATTCATATTTTTTCATATTAACAAAAACCTATTTTATATTTATTTATGGTATCAGAAGATAACGCAAAACATTACCCACAAAGTCTAAGTTTTGATAAAAGCCACCACGTTGCTGAGCCAGCACAAAACTTTTTTTATATAAAAAATATCAATGAGGCTCTAACGCTTAGACTCCATATAAAAGGCCGATTTGTTCACAATTGGTAAGTACTTGTTCTAATTGGAAGACAAAAATTAGCGTGGGTTTTTTTGTTAACATAATTGTCTGTTAACATAAATTTGTTTTAACAAAACAACTTATTTTTCATATAAAACAGTCAATGCATGCCCAAACATCTGTATGACAAATGTAAACAACAACTTAAATTAGAGAAAAATCTTTAATGATGCGAAATATTAAAATCATTTAAATTTAGACAGTAGTTGTTTTATGAAAAAACACATATTTGAAAATTAGGTTATAAATTAATTAATTATTACGTTATTTTGTTTTTTATAGATTGTTTGGAATTTAAAGTGCTCCAAGAAAACTATTCTACAATTTCAGATGAAAAATTAAACAATGGTTATATTATATCAAACATGATTGAACAGTTCACCATTATGAAATAAAAACTGTTGAGAACAGGTTCGAGTGGGAACAAATCGAAAAAGGTAATATTTTCGCAATAAATTTTTTACATTAAGCTATTGTTGTATTGAATTTCCTCCTTTCGTATTTGAAGATAAAAATAAATTTTTCTTGAAATATTATGGACCCTCCATTACTGTCTCCAACCTACTAAAAATATATATTTGGTATTTTTATAATTTAAAAAAATTTAGTGGTTTTAAGGGGGAAATTTCATATATTATATGAAACATATTTATTAATTCAATGACATTGTTTCATTAGCTTTCATTAGAGTAATGAAGCAATTTCATAAAAGTAATGAAACTTCGTCAATTAATGAATATCACAATCTCATTTTATGAATGTAACTTTAGGTTATTGATTTAATGAAGAGCATTCTCTTTATGAAAAAAAAAATCTTTTACGCAATGCAAATATTTCATCATTTTATTCCATGAATGAAAGAGTTTCATAATACAGCTTTAAAATCATGTCTTACTATATATAAAGCATAATGAATGTTCTCCATTCAAACAATGAAATGTTTCAGAACAAGCCAGATAATATATCACAAAAATAAATAGAAATTGTTCAAAAATAAAACTCTACCTGGCAGTCAAGTTTCGGAAACCAAACCAAAATTCGGTAATTATCAGTGGTGTTCTGGAAATCGAAAACGCAAAACGCAAGAATTTCGAAGTTCTTTTTAATGCACTCTTTATCCAATTTTTTATAATTTTCTTATAGAATTCTGTTTAATAGAGTAATATTTATATTGTATTGTATTTGTTTGTCTTTTGCTACAAAAATCTTATTAAAAAACGACTTTAAAATTCTTGCGTCTTGCGTTTTCGATTTCCAGAACACCCCTGATTGTTTTAATAATATTTTTTCATATATACAAAAACCTATTTTTATTTATTTATGGTATCAGAAGATAACTTTTAATGAAAAAACTCATAGATCCAATGACGAAATGTATGTCTGGAATGAAGCTTTTTCTTTAAGTGTATGTATTGCTTTAAATATACCTTGTACTTTGAGTACGACTTATCTAAATCAGAACTACTCTTAAAATTCGGAATACATACGGTCATTTCTTCAAATGGTAGCCGATAATTTTCATCGATTTCAACATAACTCGATTTTGATTTCCAGATTATGGCTGAAAGTAAAACCAATAGACTTTTTGTTCAATCAAAGTCTTCCGGATTCAATTCTCATGTCACCCAACTTCCTGGCCTTGCTGCTAAAGTGGCAAAATTTTCTAAAGTCTAACAACAATTTTCATTGTGCAGTTTCTCCAATTTATCATCTTTAAACTCTTTTGGCTGTCCTGGACTTTCTACGGTATCTTCTGTGTCAAAATCACCACTTTTAAAACGCACAAGTCACATTTCGCGCGTTTAAATCGATGAAACATATTCAAATTCAGAGCCGGTAAGTACTCGCTTAGATTTAGCTGCATATTGATATAAGATTTTGCACAAATTTTTTCTATATGGCTAGAAATCATACCACAAAATTTCATGAAAATCGGTCCATAATTAACCATATGCCCTATATAAACCCTACTATCGAATAACACTTTAGAACACCTAAAACCCTAACGAATAATGCTATTAAAATAAAATTTGGTCAGACATAGTTTTGTTAGAGTATAAACCAATCTGTAAAATTTGATTAAGATCGGTCCATAATAAACCATAGGACCCATACAAAGCCCACCCCTGAAATATTCTAACCGTCGCACACTGCGGTAAATCACACATATAGCTGGAAAAAATTAAAAAAAAAATGGCAGCCTACATTCCTTCTGATCTTTTAAAGAGCTTCTCAATACAATAGGTAACTGTAATTCATGTTTTATTTTTTTTTTTTTTTTTTGTTTTTAGCTCTAGGAAAAAGTAAGCTTTAAAGTCAGTTGTTGTCAACACGTGTATTCAGATCTCAAAGAGAAGCGTATTTTTTGTGTGACTTTGGTTTATGATTAAAAAGGCTATGGGGCTCAGCAAAAGCAGTATAAACAGAAATGTTCCTCGGGGGAGGGCCATACAGATGAAAGTTTATTAAATATTTCAATGGTTCCTATTCAAATGAATTTAAGTTCTACATAAAGAAAAATTACTGTATGTCAAAATCCTGCTCCATCATCTACAAGATTTTTTATCTTACATTTTTTTTCTTGACAGTGAGAGTTGTTTATCTTTTGCCTCATTTTATTAAAAAAAAAATCTTCTGTTTAAAAAAGAATTGATTTTTTTTAAAAATTTTTATATTTGAACTACTTTTTTATTTAATTTATAAGTGAGAAGTGAACCGAACGCGATTTATGAATGTTGTCCAGTTAGATTTGCGATCTACCACACTGTGCGTCGTTTGAGTGCATCAAAAATTCGGGACAGCCGACTAAAGCACTCTTACTTTTCTTTAAAACAAAACTATAGTTATTAGGGAATTCATTCGGTTGACCGATTGAATACTACCCGATTTACGGATCGCTTAATTTAAAATTGGCTATTTTCGATTGACGACTAAACCGGCTAATTTCAGTCGATTAACCGATGTACCAAAATGTTTAAATTTTTGTAGTATTATAAGATATTTTGTTGTGCTTTTAATTATTGGGACGAAACACTCATACACAAAAGGTATGTGTTTAGAAAATACTTTTTAATACAAACAAACAAGATGTTCAACAGGTTTTTGTTTCACGTACTTTTTATATGTATGAATTTAGTTATTTGTTTCTTCTCATATTTTCTCATATCAATCTTTTAAAGGAATTAACCGAAATAATTAGAAGCGTAAAAGATTGAAAAAATTATAACAGGACTCTAATGATATAAAGGAAGATGCTTAGAGAAATCCAGGAAAAGGACCGAGAAATTAGATATTCTGTATTTTACCATAAGGGAGATAATTTTTCCAAGTCAAACTTAAGAAATCGCTTAAATCCTAAACATTTAAACCAAATTATTTTTCTAAAAGATTATTTTATAAGATGTCCTTAAAAATAACTAATAAAATAACCTCACAGCTTATTTTTTAATTAATACATAATTAATATATATTTTATATTAATAAATTATTTTTTTGTTTGCTTGCTTTAGTCAAGAATTGTTGTTATTATTTTTTTTTTACTAATAAACTCCAAATAATAAAAAATTTATGGATTTTTTTATATTGAAATTGTTTAATTTATAACATAAATTATTTATCGGTTAGCCGATCAATAACAAAATTAACCAATTATTAACCGATTAAACACGAACCTTAATAAATCGAGCGATTAATCGATTAAATTAAAAGCCCGATTAAATGAACACCCTAATAGTTATATAACAAAAAATAGTCAAATGCTTTAAGTCGTTTTAAGTCAAAATCACTTGATGATATATAAAATTTTTTTTAAAAGCTCTGAAACTTTTTGTTTCGCTGCTCCTGCCTTTTCTAACAAAGAAGTAAAAAACTCCTTTTGTTACTTTACATTTACATACTCCAAGTATGCCATTTTTCTTTCGTTGACATACCCGTAAATCTTGAGAGGGTTGATGTTTTAACATTAATTTTTTTTCTTTTTTTTTTTTGTTATATTTTTATTAAATTTCTTCCATTACTACTTTACATTTGTTACATAAGAAAAATCATATAAATTTATAAGTTCTTTTTATGCTGAATTTATTGAAAGAAGGAAGTGGCTGGGATATAAAATTGCTGGAAGGTTAAATTAAAATATTTTGTTAAAGTAAGACAGTGCTCTAAGGATTTCTTTAATTTGTTTAAATCTTAACTAAAGAACGTTTTGTTGCACATTAATGTCCTTAATTTGAGTTATTTTGTTAAAGGTTTTACTGTATTTTTCTTTTCTACAACACAATTACAAGTATGTTGTTGTTTGTGTATTGCCACATTGAACTACTCGGTTGTACAAAAAACATACAGGAAACATATGCAAAATATGTGCACAAACATACTTCTACTTCTTGTACCAGCAGAGCTTGAAGTAGAATTGAAACATACAACTATAAAAACGTCTGTATATTTGCTATCTGTACAGTGGGACTTATTTGCAAAAAAACGTGAGTCCTTACAAAATACAAAAGTTAGTATAACAGTTTGTATAATTAATAATAAAAATTATTTTGTTTTAAGACATATTTCAATCTTTTTTTATAGCCTTTACCACCACGAGTGTAATTCATATATTTTCGTGACATAATATTGGGCCTATAGCTTAAAAATACGGAAACTTTGGCAAATTTAAAGCGTTTGTTGTTTAAAATTTTTTTAATAATTGACCATCGTTATGTATTATATGAATTTCGCGCCAAACTAACTGCTCAATTCTTGATTAAACAAATTTTGGATGCCGTAATCTAAGATGCAGCGTATTCCAGTAAGATGGGTCTGCATTCCAAGGAAGGACTGTCTGGTCTTTGAGATGAGTTGAGTAAAACTTTCAAACCATTATTTTCCTTTTACTTTTTAAATAGTCCTGCAATATATGACTAAGCGTTGTTGTGATGGAATATTACGGCCTTCCGTCTGTACTCATATTTTCGCCGTTTTTGGCAAATGCTTTTTTCAAACTAACATTTTCATACACTATTTCATGCGTTTCAGATTGCTAAATATACTTATTTTGTATTGCCCGTATTGATTTAACGACTTATGACATTCAGGTAACATTTCGGACATGAAAAATCTTCTTTCTTCATTTGTGGTCTACAACTAACACCTTCAACATTATTAAAGACACAAGTCATGTGTAAAATATGGTTAATTCCACGTCAAATCAACCAAGAGTGGCCCCCGACCCCTTTCGATTTGAATGAAATTTGGTGAGAAGGTTCCTTTCATCCTCTAAAGAACATATATTAACGAAAAAAAATTTTAAATTTTTTTTGCGAAAGTTATGTAATATTCAAAATGTCATAATTTGGCCGAATTAGCCGAATGTGTTGAGTTTATTTTTTCAATATCTCAAAAACTACTTACCATACGAAGATGATTTGTATGTAATTTTAAAGAGAATACTAGGGGCTACAAATTTTTATTTGACTGATTTTTTTTTTATATAATACCTCAAACTTTAAAACTCCTGAAACTATGAAGGAGGTGTTTTTTTTTTCTTTTTTAAGATATGATTTTTTTTCTTTCGCAACCTTTAAAAAAATCATCTTAAAATAAAATTGTCCTATTCTAACTTTGAGCAATAAGTATTTATTAAGTCTGATATGTTTGATTGATGATAAAGCTTCTCGGGTCCTACTCTTGGTCGAATTGACATGGAATTGCCCATAATTGCAATCTATGGTAATAAAGTAATATACTCAATTCCAAAAATTAGCATTAAAGTGCTGGCAGAATGAAAACATTGTAGTTAAATTTAGCATAAATTTAGTCAATAACTTTCATAATGATCGGTTCATAATATATTACATAAAGCCGCCTCTGGGAACAGTTTTTTAACCCCGCTGTAGTGTAATATTTTATATAACTAAAATTGTGATCTTTGATTTTTTAAATATATGTTCAGAATTTATCACAGATCCCATATAAACATTACTGAAGAGCAATTTTAATTTAAGGTGGAGGGTATAAAAGATTCGGCACAGCATCTTTGCTTTTTTCAATTATTAGATTTTTACATTTATTAAGTTAAGTGCTGCTTCAAACTTTTCAAGTTTTAGCCGTCAAGTCTTGAGTTTTAAAGAGAGAGAGGAAAAAATGGCATTCCCTTTTTCCTTCTCTCCTAAAAGCTCAAGACTTGACGTCTAAAACTTTAAGAGTGTGAACCAGCACTTAATTCCTGTTGTTTGATAACGAAGGCAAACCTCACTCGTTTAACTTACATTGAAAACGCAAACCAATTTTGAAATTTGATTTTATTTTAAATGTTAGTTAAACAATTCAGTTTTGCGCTTGTCATCAAAAAACAGGCAGCCATTCATAATTTTTTTTTCGTATTAAGACGGAAAGAATTTGTTAATATTACAAAAGTTTCTTCATCAGTTTCACTCTTAATATTGACCTTGAAAGCCCCACTGTCCTTTGCTTCATATTGCATGCAACAATTTAATTTTTTTTCATTTTTATTTTCAACATAAAACAATGTTTTTGCTGTTTTTCATTTGTTACTCTCGTACTATTTGTTTGTTTGGTAAATGTTTGTTATTTTTTCTTTATAAAAATGTAATATTTTTGTTAAATATTTCAAACAAACAAATGCCGTACAATACAAGAACCTTTCGTGTCCACTATTTTCTGTAAAACTTTTTATGCAAGTTTTGTTTTTATGCAACATAATAAAGTTGTTGCATATACAATTTTTTATGTGAAGAGTAAAAGCTAAGCAAGAAGTTGAAATACATTACGAAACAAACTTTTATATTCTAATAAGCTAAATGTGATGTACTCACCGACGAGTTTAGGGCACACAAAGTGATAAGGAATGGATGGACTAAACGGTCTTTTCAGTGATTCTGTATGTTATAACAACATTTTTAAAAGTTGGGCTTACATAAGTATGATTTTCTCTGCACTTACCCCTTCCAAAAATGAATAACTTAACTTAAAGCCCAAAAAGGTAAAGTTATCGATAGATTTTAAAAAGATTAGTATAAATATAATTTTTTTTTGATAGATTTGTTATGTTATCGATAAATTTTAGAGTTATCGCTAATTTTTTTATATATGTATTAGTAAAGTTATCGATTTTTCTTCAGTCAAGTATAGTTTCTTCTAACTTTTCTTTAAATTAATAAGGTTATATATATTTTTTGTAGATAAGTAAAGTTATCGATAGCTTTTCTATAGATTGGCAAACTTATCGATGACCTTTTTATCGATTAGTAAAGTACTTCATAAAATTTGTTATATATTGCTATTAAAAGTTTTCGATGATTTTTTCTATGGATTAGTAAAGTTATCGAGACTTTTCCTATAAAACTGCAGAGTTATCGATAACTTTTCTATAAATTACTAAAGCTTTCAAAAGACTTTTTTGTAGATAAATAAATTTATCAATAACCATTTTTAAAGCTATTTATAATTTTTGAATAGCTAAGTGAATTTATCGATAAGTTTGAATTAGTACTGCTATCAATAACTTTTCTATAGTCTAGTAAGGTTGTCGATAACTTTACCGTATATTACTAAGTTAAGCAATAACTTTTCTATTGTTTAGTATAATTACCGATAACTTTTCTTTAGAGCAGTGAAGCTATCGATATTTTTGTATATAAGTTAAGTTATCGATAACTTTTACCTAGATCAGTCAATTTGTCAAAATTGCTCCTATAGATTATTAAAGTTTTTAGAGATAAGTAAAGTTATCGATAGATTCTTCATAGAAAAAGGTAGTTATCAATGCCCTTTTTATAGATTAGTAAAGATTTCATCAACATGTCCATA
This sequence comes from Pollenia amentaria, assembly GCA_943735925.1. Lineage (NCBI taxonomy): Eukaryota > Metazoa > Arthropoda > Insecta > Diptera > Polleniidae > Pollenia > Pollenia amentaria. The sequence goes on along the minus strand of OX031010.1, from coordinate 47,599,108 downwards.
TAATTGTAAAAGGAACTATAATATTTCAATAGATTAGGTAAATTATCGATAAGTTTTCGTTAGATTAGTATAGTTTTCGATGATTTTTCTACAGATTAATTAAGTTATCGAAAACTCAATTCAATTTGTTATAGATCAACGAAATTATTAACAGTTTGTTTGTATACTGCTAAAGTTATTTCTCTGTTAGAACTTAGATAAAATTAAAATTATTAAAGTTTATTTTTATTCGACCTTTTTATTCTAACATAAAAGAAGTAATTAATTAAGCTCGAGCTTAATTAATTAAAATTAATTATTAATTTAAATTAAATTTTAATTAAAATTTCTTCAAAACGAGGACTCGAACCATCTTATGCCCGAACTATCAACCTAAAGTTCCAGAACTAATCAATTCCCTCCACCCCCTCTCAATAAAGATCTAAGGAGGCACAGTACTCTAGTACAGTTGTTCATATCATATGCTGTTGACATCAATTTTATTTCTTGGTTCTTGCTTTTGTTGCCAGCTTTCATTCTTGTTGTTGTTGTTGTTATTTTTATTATTGCTGACTGCTGTTAACAATTGTGATGTGATGTATTTCATGTAAATTTCACTTGCATTGCATTAAATTTATAAACGACAGAAAACAGAAATATACAAAAATGTAGTCAAGAGCAGCAGTAGCAATTGTAAGCAGTTGCAGTAGCAACAATAATCCATGTATGTCGTTGTAGTTGTTGTTGTGTAATATTAGTAAGCAAACAAAAAGGGTTGTTGCCACTATTGTCGGCACATTGAGAGTAGAACAAGCAAGCTTTATTATTATTCTTATTGTCGTTGTTGTTGCTGTATGTAAATAAAAATATGCATATTTACAACAAAATGAAAACACAGTTTTGCAACATAAAGCTGCAGTTACATACCCACACATACACACACACATTCCCAAAGAGCCTTTTATTGTTTTAGAGACGTAGTATGAAGTTACCCTGGGTTCTGAAACAACCGTTTGCAACAAAATATTTCTTGTTTACATAACTTTATTGATGACAAGTATAACAACAGATGCAGGCCTCGACAATAACCACAAATAAACTTGTAAATAATGGTTGGCCAATGCGATAGTAAATTTTGTTTCTGTTTTTTTGTCCCTCCACTTCTCTTTGGCATCTTCTGTTGCAAAATGAATGTTCCTGTAAATAAAACATCTCTTTTTTAAAAATTCATTTATACAAATAATACAAGTTCGACAGCACAAATCGATGTTTCCACAAAACAAAAAGTTGGGGTTGTTGTAAATATTAAATAATGTTAAAAGTTTTTTTATTGATAATAAAATTATTTTGTTTTTAAATGGATTAAAAATGTATGCCCGTATTCATAAAAATATTTGAAATTTAATAACAAAACAAATTTTGAACGAAAAATTTCTTAATAAATGTTTGCTAAATTTAACAATCGTTTCTAAATACGAGGGTAAGTGTTTTTAAATAAATAGACAAAAATGTAAATATCAAGTGTTGCAAAAAATACATAAAGAAGAATTATTTATATACATTCGAGATAAAGTTAATGTAGAAAAGCTTAAGTAAAATAATCGATTGTAAAAATACTTCGTTAGAAAAAGCTATCGACAACATACATTTTTTAAAAAAAAGTAGTCGTTTACATACACTTTCCGTTTAAAATAAATCGATTGGAAAAACTATCAATCAAAAACCCATGAAATTAAAACTAATGGATTACATAACTTTTCTATGAAAAAGCTATCGATACAATAAACTTTTTTGTGAAAACTTATCGGTAGCATAACTTTTTCTATAGAAAAGTTATCAATAGTAAAACTTTTATATAGAAAAGTTGTCAATCAAATAACTTTTCTATAGAAAGGGTATACCTGCCTTAACTTTTCTTCAAAAGAATTACGCTCAGTTTTCTTTTTAAATGTAATCATTGACTTATGTGCTGTTTTCACATCACACGTGATTGAACGTGTAGTAAAATTTAGCACTCAAAAAACTGAGTGATTTTCATATAAATTTTACTAAACGTTCAACCACTTGCGTGGTAAAAACCGCACATTAACTTTGCTATAAAGAGGTTATCGCTCAACTTATCTCTTCTACAGTGAAGTTTTTGCTGCCTTAACTTTTCTGTATAAAAGTAATCGCTGATTTAACTCAATTACAAAAAAAAGTTATTGCTGACTTAATATTTATTATGAAAACTAGTCGCTGTCTTAAGTTATTTATAAAAAGGTATTGCTGGCCTCACTTTTCTATAAAAACCAAATTACTGACTTTACTTTTCTATAAAAAATTTTTTCTATTGGTTAGCTGTTCCATAGAAAGTTTACACGAGGGGACAAAATTGAACGTTTTTGAGTAAATTTGCAGTTTTATGCAATTGTTTACTAATCTAATCTCAGTTTTTCTCCATCAGCTCGCATTTCGAAGGTAAAAGTACTAATCGTATTTTTTACTTTTTCCCAAAATTTTTTTTATTATAATTTTTATTTTTCCAATCTTAAGCAGAACTTATAGCTAATTAAACAATATAAAGCTAAATATATAGCTAATTAAACAATAAAGAATATAACTGTTTTATATGTTTACAATTCTTAACAAAAATTATATACAATTAAAATTTCGATATTTTAATCAGGCTTAAGTTCATTGAATTTTATTTTCATTAAATTATTTTTTTGAGGAAAGGAATTTTACAACATGAAATGAATTAAAATTTATTGATAATTTTTCATTCTTGACTGAGCTGGGAATTGAACCCAGGTTTTCACCATTAACAATTCAATAAAATAACCACAATATTAATTAAGAATTATTTACATTAACTTTTACAAACTGAAAGTTATATTTGAAATGGGAGATCTACTTAGTATGTGTAACCTTTTTAAACGTCTAATTTCATAACTATCATGGTTGCTCAGTATTTGTTGATATTTTCTACTGTAATTTTTAATTTCCTCTCTAATAAAGCGTACATCAAGATCACGGTGAATAGCATTGTTTCTCATAAGCCAAGGTGCGTTTGTTAAAAGTCTGTGGCCCGTTTTCACCACTTACCTATGGCTAAAGGTAGGATTTTATCGGCAATATAACAAGGGTTCCATTATTCCCACTTTACTTTAACCTATAGTGAGCAATAAGTTAAATGAAGGTTCATACTACCCGATAGGTTAAAGTTAAGTTTTAATAAGGGAACCGCCGATAAAGTCTTACCTTTAGCTATCGGAAAGTTGTGAAAACGGGGGTGAGTGTTTTAGACTGATATTTTTGAATTATATTAATATTCGAGTAGGATGCAGTTCCCCATAACTGTATTCGGTAAGTCCATACTGGCTTTAGAATCGTTTTATAGCGCAAAACCTTGTTGTTGACACTTAGTTCGGACCTAGGGCCAAGAGGCCAATACATCTTTTTTGTTTTAATTTCAAGTTGATTCCTTTTCAGTTTTATATTGTCTTTCCAAGTCAAGCGGTTGTCTATTATAAGTCCTAAATATTTTACATGATCGAACTTCGGTATAACAGTTCCGTCTAGGTAAAAGGGGGGGGGGGAGCATTCCCCTTTTTTTAGTGTAAACGTGACGTGATTGGATTTTTCCGCATTCACTTTTAAATTCCAATTTTTCAATCAATTGCTAGTTACAATAAGTTGTGTTTGCACCATATCTGCTGCTAAAGTGGTAGATTTGCTGGTAGCTAATATTGCGGTGTCCTCGGCATACGTAGCAAGCTAAACGTTTTAATTTGTAGGCATATCTGCGGTAAATAATGTATACAGTATGGAGCCTAATACGCTTCCCTGAGGCACACCTGCTCTTATTTTGCCGATTTCTGAGTTTTGTCCATTGATACTAAGAAAAAAGCTTAATTCATGTAGATATAATTTGAGTAAAAGATTATATTTTGCTTGCAAAAGTTTTTTTTTAAACTTAAACAAAAGGCCATTGTGCCAAACTCTATCAAAGGCTTGTTTGACGTCAAAAAAAAACTGAAGAACAGTACTCCTTGTTTTCTAGAGAATCTCTATTCTATGCACTATTCTAGGCACTGCTCGGGTGTTCCATGTTTGTGTCGAAAGCCAAATTGGTGATCAGGTATGATTTGAAGAGACTCTAGAACCGGTAGTAGCCTTTTTTGAAAAAGCTTTTCAAATAATTTAGATAATGTAGGTAGCAAACTAATAGGCCGATATGATTCAATACAATGTTCTGGCTTATGAGGTTTATTACCCTTAACATTTTTGTATGCTTCCACTGGGTAGGAAAATGTGATATCCTTAAAATAGCGTTGAACAAGACTAATTCTTTTTTCGGTAGTTTCCAAAAATCATAACTTTACTCTTCGTTAAACGATTTTCAAAATTTTATTTAACAGTAAGATTGGAAAAACATTAACATTTTTGGAAATCACGATGGCCCAATTAGTAGGTCTGTGCGAAACTACAACAATGCAACAATAGAAAAAACAACACGCATTTTGTTTGTGTAAATTATGTTAAAGATATCAAAACCCAATGCATTTGTTTGTGTAATAAATGGACAAGATGTCAAAAGCAATTGCTACAAAAACAATTGCACGGTAAAAATACAACTCTACAAAAAATCAGCAGGCGTTTCGAGCAGACCTACTAATTGGGCCATGGAAATCACAAAAAAAAAATGGCTGCTATGCTTACGTAAAAAAAAATAAAAAATTAATTTTTAAAAATCATGAAAAATATAAAACTGGAAAAAGTTAAAGTCTTAATACTGTCATTTTAGTCATATACCCTATAAACAAAATGAGACATAGATCATAAAAATCGATGAACGCGTTTCGCTTTTATTCACAATTAAGTGAAGGCACCTAAATTTTAAGTGAAGTAAAAAACGTCCAGAAAGAGAACAGCAGCAAACACACACACGCATTAAAAAAAAGTTATTTTTGTATGGAAATCGCGATTTTTATCAATTCAGTTTTTGCAGTTAATTGTGAATAAAATTAAAATGTGTGCACCGATTACAATGAGATAAAGCTCTATTCATTCGAAATATATTTAGCTAATAGTTTTTAGACTTTGTTTAAGTGATTTTTGTCGCATTTTTATTTTTTAAGAATATTTAAAAAACAAACAAAATATTTTTTTTTACGTTCTTTTTTTTAAACTTCAACGATATCTCTGAAACTACTGAGCAAATTTAAAACAAATGTAAGCACGGCTTAAACTGAATGTGGTGAACCGTTTTCAATTTATTCCAATCAGGGATGTTAAATGGGGGTTTAAATTTTGTACCAACTTCCAAAAAAAAAAAAAATTTACTTTTTGGACCTTCACGGTACCAGTTTTTTTTTTATTATTAATTTATTAATAGATATTGGGAATTATTTCTTTTTCATAAGCAACTTTATTATATTCAACATTTTTCATTTTTCGAATTTATTCTATGAGTTAAATTTCAGTTATGTATTTTATAAAGCTTTTTGTAATAGTTCTATTCCTTAAATTTTATTTTTAGAAATTACTTTATACACTACCAGACTATTATATTGTATTTTCTTGTTACATTTTACCTTAGCTTTCCGTTGGATAGCAATGAAGTATATTTATGTAAAGAAAAATTTACAATTATTAGACACCAGCAGAATGTAATGCATTTTCTGGCCCGCTACGGCCTTCGTCAGCATTCTTTGTGTCACACTGGATAGCGATACTTTATAAATTGAATGTATTTAACTCAACTATTTTAACAAATAGATATTGGGAATTATTTCTTTTTCATAAGCAACTTTATTATATTCAACATTTTTCATTTTTCGAATTTATTCTATGAGTTAAATTTCAGTTATGTATTTTATAAAGCTTTTTGTAATAGCTCTATTCCTTAAATTTTATTTTTAGAAATTACTTTATACACTACCAGACTATTATATTGTATTTTCTTGTTACATTTTACCTTAGCTTTCCGTTGGATAGCAATGAAGTATATTTATGTAAAGAAAAATTTACAATTATTAGACACCAGCAGAATGTAATGCATTTTCTGGCCCGCTACGGCCTTCGTCAGCATTCTTTGTGTCACACTGGATAGCGATACTTTATAAATTGAATGTATTTAACTCAACTATTTTAACAAATAGATATTGGGAATTATTTCTTTTTCATAAGCAACTTTATTATATTCAACATTTTTCATTTTTCGAATTTATTCTATGAGTTAAATTTCAGTTATGTATTTTATAAAGCTTTTTGTAATAGCTCTATTCCTTAAATTTTATTTTTAGAAATTACTTTATACACTACCAGACTATTATATTGTATTTTCTTGTTACATTTTACCTTATAAATACATAACTGAAATTTAACTCATAGAATAAATTCGAAAAATGAAAAATGTTGAATTAATTTATTAAAACAACAAAAAAAAGTACACAAAAATTCAATTGTACACAAAAAAAAAACAAAACTTAACATTAACATACATTACTGGGGGATTCACAAGGTGTCATAAAGTCATATGTCTTAAAATAATAACATGAAAAAATACGACTGTTGTGAGCAACCCCTCATAATTTAATGTGCTATTAATTACGACAGCACAATAAACATAGCAAGCAACGTTCTATTTATTTAAGACACTTTTTGTTTACAAACCAACAACAATATTTTTAAACCATTGTAAAATGTTAGAACATTATGACTGTTCAGGATCGATCAGCCGTTATCGAAGACGATCTTATCGATCTTGAAGATGATTTTATCGACTTCGATGACGGCCTTATCGACTTTGACTGACGGCCTCCAAACACTTCCATAACTAGCCTTCGGGGCGATGAAAAAACCAAAAACGAAAAACGAATGAAGTGTGCGCGCTCGACAGCTGCTCCTTTTAAATAAAAAACAAAATTAAAAACCAAATTAACAAAAAAGAAAAAACCCCGCACTCCCGGTGCAACAAAAAAAATATTGTGAAGTAATAAAACCCCAATTAATTTTTAAACCCAAAACCCCCCGTGTTTTCATAGAGAAAAAACCCAACAAGTAAGTAACAAATAAAATTTCTCTTGTTTTATTTGTGCCTTATTCAACGCTGTTGTTGAATTACCACAATTTCCAAAATAATTAATTGGAATTTGTTCAATGACAATAAACCATGATAGCACACCTTGTGAATACCTCATATATGTATAAATACACCTTATACGCAAAAGTCTTATAAATATATGAGATCAAAATCAGGCACTTATTTGTTTAGTTAATAAACTATTTGGAATTTTTAAATCATAGCAGCGCGAATTTGTCGATCTTAACCAATCCGTTGTTTGTATGAGACTTGATAATGTTGGCACATGTAGTCTGTTTCTTTTCTTAGTTTCTATTATTCCTGCCGAAAATTTGTGTCAATTGCTCTTAAAGCACTTATCCCGTGATCAGTGAACAAAAATTTATAATTAAAAGGAACGAATTGTGATATATGAAAACAAGACATATCACTTAACTGGTGATAATGTGTTTAGAGGGTGGCTAGTCCAGAGGAAAGGTAATTGGCACAAAACTATTCATGTGACTGGATTTTGTGCGGGTAGTGGCTGATTCTCTCTCGTTCTATTACTTTATATGAAGGGGATATATCATATTGATATGGTTCATTTGGGACAATATCTGCGACATGCATTATTTTAACTGAAATTGGAAGGTTAATCCAGTGACCTGTTACAAAGTGTCAAAAAGGTGCCAATTAACCCCCTCGTAGGACATCGCCATGTTAAAGTGACTTGTCACGTGACAAGTTAAATGTTAGTTCCCTTTCCCGTGGGGATATTTTGAAAAGAAAAAAGTTTTTCCACATTTGCAGACGAATGTGGAATGGATAAAATTCCAGCAACGACTCTAGAAATGTCAGGAAACAAAAGGACATTCAGCTCATTTTGTAAATTAGCTACTGCCGCCCAAAAATTACAAATGCTTTCAGTTTTTAACGGCTGCAGTTTCTCGACATCAGCTTAAGCTCTGAATTGATTATTGATTGAATCAAAATTTGCAATTTCATTAGGAAACATTTTTGCTAGAAGTGGTACAATACTTCTTGTTTTACCTGAAATAATATTTTCAGGAGTAAATGTATGGAACCACATTAAAACTTCGTTATTAAAGTTGACTTTGGTTCTCAAATCTTTGCAAAATTTTATAAAAAATTGTTTTGCATTTTTTTTAACTTGTTTAACAATATCATTATTAATATTACTTATAGAGATATATAAATCCACTTCTGTTCCGCAATCAATTTCTTCAAAGGGCATGTGATTTTTGTAAATGTCTACGATAGAGATATCACATCCATCCAAAACATTTTTATTCATTAAATTACGTGAAATTGTTATTTCTGAAATTACGTGCTATTTGGCGGAACAAAAAAGTTAGCTTTTGTAAAAATACATGCATTCGAGCATCTTCTGATGCATTTCTAAATTAACCATGTTAATAATTTCACTATGCGACAGTCAAAATCGCGATGGGATGAAACCAACGGGATATGTTATATCGGTAAAAAAGAAGTTATACGTGTCCCGGGTTTTCGCTGGGATATATCGATTTGAAGTTAGTAACTATCATATAGGGGAAATTGTGACCTTTGGTGGTCTTTTTTTTGACATCCGATTTTGCTGAAACAAACTTAAAAAATTTGTTTCATGCAACGTTTCGCAACATAAGCAACAGTTTCGCAGTTATAAATAAACGTATGAAGAAAAAAACTATTTTTTACCTAAAAAATTGAATTTTTTTATTTTTAATTCATAAAAAATCTAAAACGGTAAAAAAAAGTGTCAAGTCCTATTACTTTCACGTAAAGTCACATAACCTTTAAACACAATGAGACACAGATCATGAAAATCAATGGACGCGTTCCGCTTTTATTCACAATTAAGTGAAGGTATGAATTTCAAAAATTTGCTCGAGATATGCTCAAAATTCCTTGGAAAAAACATTGATGAGTTTTTTTTTATGATTGTCCAACGGTACTACATACTCAACGAAGGGAAAACTTTTGTTTAGTGCCACGATTGAAAAAAAAGACCACCAAAGGTGACAATTTCCCCTATATGATAGTTACTAACTTAAAATCGATATATCTCGATTCCTAGACTTGACCCAGCGAAACGCCGGGACACGTATAACTTCTTTTTTACCGATATAACTTTCCCCGGTAGTTTGAACCCGTCCCGATCACCGACCCCTACCATTTGTCTCACAGTGTTTTTAATTGCATATTGCATAAATAAAAATTGCAATTTAAAAGAAGGCTTTTTAAATCCTGATCTAAGAAATAATAATTAAAACAAGTTAGAGTGCTATATTCGGCTGTGCCGAATCTTTGATACCCTCCACCAACAGGAGTGAGCTCTATATGATAAATACATATATATTAGTAAATAAGTTTCACAAAAACGAGCGTCAGCATTAAAATTAGTTGCGGTTTAGACATGAATTAAATTATTGACCGACAATAAGAAAATTTTATGGGTTTCTTGTTAGGACTTTGAACATGCTTGAGTAAAATATCATGATTCGTAAAAGTTTTAGCCGAACTAAAATAATTTTTAGGAGGGTAATTTGTAGTGGACCTATGGTAAATTATGGACCAATCATCCCAAAATTCTGAAGACTGATTTCTAGTATTACAAAAAATAAATTAGAATAAATTTCAATACAGCAGTGTATGTAATTAGTTTTAGCGTTAACAGAAAATTTCACAAATTTGCATTATATTTTGTCTGGCCATATGAATTTAAGTAAGACATTTTACCGCAATATCTATATCTGTGATGGTTTAAGGCGAATTTTATTATTTTCCCAAAGTGAGCTTTATTTGGTTTTAGGCGCAATAAACTGTTTTCCGAGAGTAGGGCTTATATGTGGCCTGGGGTAAATTATGGACCAACCTTCACGAAATTTGGCAATGTGATTTCTCGTCCTATAAAACTGTGACGTACCAAATTTAAGTATGCTAGCGTTTTTTATTGCGGTTTTAGGCGTACTAAACTGTTTTCCTCGAGATGGGTTTATATGGGGCATATAGTAAATTATGGACCGAACGTCACGAAATTTACCAGTATGATTTGCAGTCGTACAAACCGAATTCGAGAAATTTTATGTCATTCCGTGCATTAATAAACCATTTATGTTAGTTTTTGTATCAAAATTATCAATTTTTTCAGGGAGGTGGTTCCACATTTTGATTCATAGTTCTGATCCTACTGAACCTATGTTGCTGGATTTCAATCCCAAACTGCTTAGGATAACTACAAGCAATTTGAGACAAAGTTTGTTCTTTTCTTTGGCGTTTTTCAAAAGTGAGCGTGTTTTCAACAGACGGACAGACGGACAGAGGGACAGACAGACGGACATGGCTAAATCGACTTAGAATTACTCAAGGAGCCAGAATATATGTACTTTATGGGGTCTTAGATGTATAGTAAAAAAGTTTCACACGGAATGACAAACTTAGTATACCCTCATTCACCACAGTGGTGGTGGAGGGTATAAAAATAAATCCAATGAATAGGACTCAATAATTTGATTGCTATATTAAAAATTCAAAAAGGGGGAACTATGACAAATGTTTAAATTGTACCAAATTAGTCACGGTAGTACCACGGTACTTTAGAAGATCATAATGCACCAAAAAAGTACAATTGTACCTGTACCATTTTAACATCCCTAATTCCAATATATCTGGTATATCGCGAAAAGTCGAGCCGATTAAAAATTAGTGCACACTTGGATTCAACGTCCCAAATCACCTTAAAAACAAAACTCAGTTCTTAATCAACAAAAACATTGTTCCTTTGTGTTATTGCTATATCTTTTTCCATTGAAACATTTTTAAAGGCTTAGCTTTTCTACAGAAAAGTTATGGCTATCTTTACTTTTTTTATAGAAAAGTAATCGCTGACATTTTCTATTAACAACTTTTTTGTTAATTCAACTTTGTAAAGTAAAGTTATCTATGACTTAAATTTTCTGTAGAGTAAATGTTTATTTTACTTATTTGTTTTTGGTCAACAGTGTTCATTTTTATCGGTTACAGTTATAGCATTTTAAAATTTATTAATCCAGTTTTTTATTCGCTTGGCTACAGCATTATGGCCTGATTTTTTTTCTGTTATCAATTTATATTTATATGTAATATATAAACGGCCAATTTTTATCACCAGACTATGTTTTTATTTAGCAATATTATAATTCTTTTTTACACTTCTTTTTACCAATTGTGTAATAAATCTGTCGTATGAAAAAGCGCACAGTGACACAAATCTTCTCTTACATAAAATGCCCCCAAAACATTTCTGATCCAAGTTTCCCCATAGAAAAGCAAAATGTTCTCTAAAGAGTAAAATAAAAAATAAAATGTGTAAAACAATAACGTGCAAAGCAAAAAAAAAAAAAAATATTGTACCACAACAGATGTTGGTACATTCGAAGTTATTCAATGACATGGAATGAAAACATCGCGCTCCAAATAGTGGAAGAAATCATCATGTAGAATTCTTGCTGCATAACCCAAAATGAATTGAATTTATTAATAATATTTGTGAAAACAATTTTATATGCCATTTTTTGTTATTCTTTGAATTTTATTTTTTTCGGCTCGTTGGACATTTGATACTGGGCAAGGTAGAGGTCATTTTAAAAGTTTTGCTTTTTTTGCTGCTGCCCCATTTTTTGCATGTACATATGTAAATGCCTGAGTTTTATTTTGAAAACAATCACAGAATCGCAAAAAAAAATGAATAACTTTGTTTTTTGTAATTTAACATTTAATAATTCAGTTAAAATATACCAAATTTTTTGCTACAGGCTTCTGTATTCACAGAACACACAAACACATGCCCATTTAATTCATAAACGTACACATGTATAGGTTTAATGTATGTGTGTATATTTGTTTGGTATATGTTAATTTGTATGTTTTTTTTTCTTTTTTTCCCCAAAAAAGTTAGATTGTCACTGTTTTGATTGATTGATTGCCAGTGTTGTTTTTATGCAAATGATTTCATTTTTGCTGCTCTTCTTGCTTTGTATTGGACAAGAATATTTTATGACATAATTTTAACTAAACAACAACATAAGGACAAATAGTTTGGAAAAAAAAACGGAATAGGAAAACAAGTTGCATCAAACTCAAAGAAAATTGGTTTTTAATTTTGTTATGTATAGAACAATTTGAGATATCGTCATATGATTTCCAAAATGCCTTAAGCTAAAAAAAAATTCAAAATCGACCTTTTTTTATATCCTACAAATAAAAATAACGTTGTTTTTAGCAGAATTATAAAATGCCTTTCTGCAAATGCCTTTCGATAAATTATAAATAACAAACACAAAACAAAGGAAATTTTGTATATTTATTTTTGTTGAACAACAGTTCGTTTTATTTTGTTGTGTTTTAATAAGAGATTTCAGTACCTTTCGTTTATAGTCATTACCAGGGAAACCAGAAATATGCTCTAAAAATGCGTTTTATGCGCATTAAATATGCAGTAAACACTCGAAAATATGACCTGAAAATTGGTAAAAATATGCATCAAAAAAATCCAAAATTGCTCAATTGAAAACAAAAAATTCAACATTCAAATATTCAAAATTTTAAAATATTTGCATTAAAAAAAACATTTCTAAAATTATAATCAGTAATAAAGTTTATTTTCTAAATTAAGTAATTTCAATATATAAAAATGCATACACTTTTTATTATTTGGAGTTTATTAGTAAAAACAATACCCAATTGCATACCAAACAAAACAATTCTGGAACTAAAACGAGCAAACAAAAGAATAATTCATAAGTATGAAAGATCATTTTATTAGTTATTTTAATAGTTTAAGATCTTATAAAATAATCTTCTATACAAATGATTTGGTTTAAATGTTTACGATTTAAGCGTTTATTTTCTTTAGTTTTGATAAAACTTGACTATAAAAAAAATTCGTTAATTTATCGTAGATGTTGGAGAAATCAAAAGCAGCCCATAAAACAGAATATCTCATTTCTCATTCCTCTTCCTGGAAAAAGTGTTTTATCAATTAAAAAAATGGTTTAAAAAGCATTTAAATTTAATAAATGTTATAATTAAATCAATTATTTTTTTAGTTGAAAAAAAATTAAAAATTTAATATTGATTTAATTAACATTTTACTTGTTTTGAAATAAATTTTCAATTAAAATTTTAATTAAATAACAAAAAGTCTTAATTGAATTTTTTCGTTTAAAATAAAATAATTTAAGCATGTAGAATTGTTGTTGGGAATTGTTAACACTTAATATATTGTTTGAAATGGCAAAATTTTTTGGATCACTTTTTTAATTAAAAATTAAAATTTTTAGTAATCAATATAATCATTTTGGTAATAGTTGCAAAATCAACAAATTGTTTGCTTGATATTATAAATTTGGTTATTGGAGAAAATTAATAATTTTTTCTGTGTTTTTTTTTTTTAATTTTTAACACTTGTAATTGTTTCGGTTAATGCTGTTAAAAGATTGATATGAGCAGATATGAGAAGAAACAAATAGCTAATCACATACATATAAAAAGTACGTGAAACTAAAAGCTGCTGACAGCAAACACTTATTTAAAATGAAGATCAGTGAACACCTTCTTTATTTGTATAAAAATATATTTTCTAAGCACACACCGTTTGTATATGAGACGAAACAAATAATGTAAAACAGAAAAAAATATCTTATAATATTACAAAAAAATTAAAAATTTTGTAACAACGGTTAATCGACTAAAATTAGCCGGTTTAATCGGTAATCGAAAAAATCCAATTTTAAATTAACCGGTCAGTTAATCGGATAGTAATTAATCGGTTAACTGATTAACCGTTAACCAAATGAATACCCTAGTATTAACAGACCACTTTGCGAGATTTTACTCTATTTGAAAACGATGGGCATTCATGGGTTCACAAAAACAAAGTTATATTATGAGGTTAAATTCATATAAGAGTTATTTGTGACGAATATTATCTAAATAGTACCATCCATATGAGATTTTTTGTCTTAATGGGATTTCAGGGACGGGTCGCTAAGTTGTTTATTAATGTTAACATTTAAAATGAAGTTACAGCTATTTTTAAATGGTAACTTTGATGGACCAATGTAAGCCGGTGCGAAAAGAATTTAACTTGCAGTAAAATATTTTTGCGGCGAATTTAATCTCAATACCATCATGATTAGATGGTTTACGGACACAAAAAGTCTTATTTGGAAAAAGTTTTGATGGTTAATATGTGAAATTACAGACCGATTCTCACCATTTAAATAGACATAAATGTATTTACAAATTTAATGTATTTACCAAATTTGATCAAATTAGCTACAAAATGGCAACTTGTAATTTGCGCACAAAGTGAATATGGAAAGACAACCAGCCAGACGGATGGACATCGTTAGATAACTTAAAACAGTGATTCTGAGGTGGTTGGTATACTAAAAGATGGTCCAGATTTCCATGAATAACATCGCCAAAACCGTATATAATTGCTTTTTCCTTAATTTAAATGACAACCTGCTTTGGATTTCCATTTAAGAGTAAATATTAAATTTAGATGGCGAAATTGAAGCAACACGTTGGATATACAGATAGATATTTAAAACAGAAAAACCAGAATTTTGAAAAAACAAAATTTTTTCTTTATTTGCTGCGAAAGCTCTTGTAAATACCTAAAAATATAATATGTAACAAAATATGCCTCAAAAGGGCAAAATATTTTAAATTTTTTTTAACTAAAAAAAATGCTGCAAAAATGGTCTTTTAACTAAATTATGCAAAAAAATGCTGTGAAGGGTAAAATATGAAAAAATATGCACTAACAAATCGAAGCCAAAAGGCATTAAAAGCTCTAAAATGGATAAATATATTGTTTCTGCCTTCAAGCAAAAATATGCAATTGCATATATATGGTTTGCCTGGTCATCATCGTTTGAAGTCACATTCTCAATATAGCCCATTTTATTTGTATAATTTGTCGCTATGAGTAAATTTAATAGAAAGTATTTACGTTATAGTTCATATAGTGATATGATCTGCCATAATTGCCATCAGCGGCTAGAAAAGGCAAAAGTAAAGCAAATTATTAGCGTGATAGGCCTCTTGTCGCTGTTAAAATTTTTTTTTGTAAAATTTAATTGTAGTTTCTGGCGTTATGTTGCGTTTTACATTAATTAGGGCTTTTTTATTTTCTATATTCATGAACGGATTATATTCAAATTCGGTTATATGCCTCAAAGTGGCATATATATGATTTAGTTTTTCGCTTCTCATGTAAAATTTGTTCAATGGAACTTAGGGCTTTTTTGAAATCGCATGACGATATGTAATTCAACAAATCTATAGAAAGGATATTGATAACTTTTCTAGTTTATAAAAAATTTATCGATAACATTATACTTATTAAGAAAAGTTAGCAATAAAACGTTATCAATAATATATGGAAAAGTTGTCATCAACTTTAAGAATTGTATTTAGAAAAGTTATTTTACATTGTAAATCAAACGTGAGTTTTGATTTACAATGTAAAATAAAACACATAAATTTGAAAGTGAACTTAAAATTTTAACTATCGGTTAAAAGAACAATTAATGACATTTACTGTTTGAAAATTATATCATGTAAATGTTGGCCATTACTACGTCTGAGGTGGTCCAATTTTAGGCGACTGGTTCGAGCTTAGCGACTGTTATCTTGCAAATAATACGAGTAATGTTGGCTTCCAAAGCGTCATTCCTGAAGACCTCAGACTTTGCATATCCCCAGAGAGCCCAAAGGTGTGATATCGCACGATCTAGATGGCCAATTTACCGTATCAATATGTGAAATTAAGTGCTGAGTTGATCATCAGCCCAAATACATCACTGAACAAAATCTCATTACATCGCACGAAAAACATTTCTCACAGAACGCTGATTTTTGTAATACAACTGAACAATATGGATACGCTGCTGTGGTGTGATTCTTTCCATATTGACTTGCCAAACGATACTGAACAAAAATGACAAAGCAGTTTAATATAAGTCACGCGTGATCATGACTTATCTATCGAAATTTTATTGATAACTTTACTTATCAATAAAAATCTAATCGATTACTTTGCTAATCTATTGAAAAGTTATCGTCAAATATACTAATATATAAAAAGTAACAGATATCTTTGCTAAACTATTAAAACTTACTTACTTTACTTATCTTAATAAATGTTAAAAATAATTTTAATTATCAATAAAAAACTCGATAACTTTACTTACTTATTGAAAAGTTATTGATCACTTTACTAATCTAATATATGAGAAGTTTTCAATAACTTTACTTATCTATGGAGCATATAGCGATAACTTACATTGTTAATCTATACATAAGTAATCGATAACGTTAATGTGAAGAGTGTGGCTGCTAAAAACTTATTTAGACTCTACGAGTTTTCGTTGATTAGACCTAGGCGGGATGACCACACAAGGATTATATACGAAGTGGGTCTGCTTGATCAGGGTAGTACTCCGTCGGAAATATCGGACTATACGATTATGACCTTGGACTTCGGTGTAACACCACCGGTGGAGTTCCCGAGTGTTTAAAATTTTTATTCACTTTATAGTCTTATTTGTATAATATTTTTAGCTTTTCTAAAGTCGTTGAAAAAATTTTCCTGACGAGCTAGCCTAAGCAACCATCGATGAGCTTTCCCACAACAATAAATTTCAGTGGTTATATCAAAAATAAAAATTGGGAATTAAGCACGTTAGAGATTAATATTATTAATAATACATTTTGTATTACCAAAAAATACCCCGGATAGGGAAGTTTCGCGTGAATCCGACGGACTGTTTCGGGGGTGGGCAGTATTTACGGACGGATCCAAGATGGGCACTGGCACTGGTGCCGGTGTTTATATTGCTCACACTGATGTAAAAAAGGTCATTCACACTCCCGGATGAGTGCAGTGTCTTCCAGGCTGAGATTCAAGCGATCTGCAGGGCGACGGAGGTGATACTGGGTCACATCGTATGGGGGTCTGTGGTGACAATTTATTTCGATAGTCAGGCTTCGCCAAGAACATTGTCAAATTATACGGTACGATCGAGCCTGATCGCGCGGTGCAGAATGCTCTGAGGGAGCTCATGGTGGCATTGACAATAAGGCTGTGTTGGGTACCCGGGCACTGCAAGGTAGATGGCAATGAGGTTGCGGACGAACTCGCGAGAGGTAAGGATCAGAGTTGTAAAGCCCCCCTTATGTCACTACTATGGGGTGAAACGGGAACGATTCTGTGATGGTGTGATACGGGAAAGAGTGCGTAAAGCGGTCCTGGAGGGATATAACGGATTGCAGGGTGTTGAGGGCCTTATGGCTCAGATTGGACGCAGGGGCAACAAGCGTTCTATTAGGATTGGATAGGAGTGGTCTCAGTATCCTTTTAGGGTTCTTGACGGGGTATTGTTCTGTTAGGGCTTTTACAAGTAAATGGGACAATGCCATAACGGACATCTGCATACCTTGCGGAGATGCCGAGGAGCTAGCGACGATTGAGCATGTACTGTGCCACTGTCATAGGATGCAGAGTCTCAGGTAGAAATGGCTAGGGGTAAATTTCACGAAGGACTTGGGTGTATCGCTGGGTGTAATCCAGTTGATGTACTGTGGCTTTGCAGGGAAATATGACGGCTGTTTCTAATGGGAGGACTGTAGGGGGGGGGGGGCTTATCCTACGTAGCATCTTTCTATATGTCTTAAACCTTACAGCTATTTTTTTTACTTCTCTGTTTTCTCTTTTAATATACTGAAGGATTCCCAATGTTCCGCATTGGTCTCCGAGTGAATATGCGCCCTTGAGCGCATAATCCTCCTTAACCTAACCTAACATATCGGTAGCTTAACTAATATTAAAAATTTAAAGATAACACTAATAATAGATAAGTTATCGATAACGTTACTAAGGGTTATATATAAATTAACTAATCTATATTTTCAATCTGAAGAAAAGTTATCAATAACTGTACTGCTTTATAGGAAAGCCATATATATTTTCATGTATTTAAAAAATAATCCTCGGTAATGTCACTTTGCATTAAGAACATTGTCAATAACTACACTCCACTAATGCGATTTTTAAAAAAAAAACTTGATTTTTTGAAGAAAAGCTTTTAATATTTCTACACCTTCGAAGAGTGTTTCTCTTTTGCAGTCTCTTTTGTGATTTCACATAAGCACATGAAAGTACATCTCTATACTGCACTATTACAACTGTTGATCTTGTTGCAATAGTTTGTAACTTAACGGACTAGTACGTTTTCAAAACTATAATGGGAATGTTAAAAAAAAATTTAAAATATACATCAGCGTAAGCCAGATAGTAATTGCGTCATTGCTTATTTGTAATGAGATTTTTAATAAACCAAACAATTAAACAATGGCAAACACAACAATATAATTCCCCTCTATTTCCTTGATCTCAAATGGAGCAACAATTTAACAACATTTTGTAAGGTTTTAAAAAGTTTATAATTTTTATCATAATTACAGTACAAAAAATTGTGTTTATAATGAAATTTACATATGTAGTGAATTTTCTCGATTTTTTTTATTAGGCATACGAATACTCGAAAATATAATTTTTGTTTAAAAATTTGTTTGTCCATATGTTGAATATACAATAGCTCCAAAAAATAACATCTAAAGTCAATGGGTGTATACATATAACACTATAGAAACACACTCAGCATAAACCAACAAATAAAAAATGGTTCCTGCTGCTTTTGTACACCACTTGCAACACACTGGACATGGTGTGCATGTATTTATGATCAGTTCATGTCAATTGCTTCATTCAAATATTTTCAAATATGGTCAGTACATGTTCGCTATTGCAAAGTAGTTAATTTAAGTTGCTTTGTTGTTGTAATTTCTACATTGAGTGTTAATTGTCGAAAAATCTGTTGGGAGTCTTGACAAGGGAAAATTTAGGAAAACATGAGAAGAAAAGTTTAGAACAATGAAAAATATGTAATTGAAGTTGTCAGTAGAACAACAGGTTTAATGGTTTGTTATGAAAACGAACATTTGAATCAGATCTCTACAATATTATTAAAAAAAAAAAACTAAATTTTTTTAAATATAAAAAAAAAATTATTAAAAAATTTTAAATCAGTGTTTAAAAAACTAGACTCATTGCCAATTTCACCAATTTATTTATATATCTATTTATGTTTAAAATTCGTTTTTCATGTCAGATATAAATAAAATAATATGAAAAACTAGATTCAAATATGGTTTGATATATAAACTGAATTGGTGAAATTGGCCAATAAAGTTGCAGTAGCAACGTAAGCTTATTAAAAAGTTTAGTTAACAAATTAAATAGAAATAGAGCCATATTTTTACAATCAATAATGCAAATTTTCTTAGAAATAGCTGATTTCTTTGCTTCTATTATATAAATATACAATTAAGATGCAGTGGTTAAAGCAATGTGCGGTTTTCACAATACAAGTGGTTGAACGTGTAGTCATATTTATATAAAAAACACTCAAAAAACTTAGTACTACACGTACAATTACACGTGTTGTGAAAACCGCACATAATAGTCTAAAAATAAGACCATAAAACTAAAAGGAACAGGACTTAACATATAATGGTGGGTTTTTTACATAGAGTTTAATCTTAGCAGCAAACTATAATGTCTCGGTAGAGCTAATCTATCAGTACCGGGGTTGCGGGTTTGATTCCCGCCAGAGACTCTGGTCTATTGCAGACAATCGAAGAGCTTAGCGGGATTAGCGTAGGAATAATAATACTAAAAAAAATGTATCTGAGAATAAATTTAATCGAGGACTAATTGGAACAACATATTTTAAAATGGCAAATTTTTATAAATGCAATTTGCATTTTATACAGAAGAAGAAGAAATTCCGCCTTTTTAATTCCTATAAGAAGAAATTTACCCTTTTTAATTGTTTTATTTAGGTTTTCATATGTTTCGGAATCACTAAAGTCTTCATCTTTACTAGAATAATCCAGTTTTCGTATATGTATATGTATTCTTTGTTTGCATTTTAACTGCTGCTTTTGTTATACATGTATGTGTATGTGTTGACATTTGTTGATTAAGTTTAAGCCACATTGGCCGCTTAAACTGTCAAATAAAAGTAATTAATCTTCATCTTAAAAACTAAAAACACATATTAAAGATGACTAAATCTCCGAACTCCATGTTAAAAAAACTACCCTAAGAAGATGGAGCAATAAATTAGCAAGTGCTGTAGTGATAGATGTACTACTAAAGTATCATATAATGTAAAAAAAGTAGCATTTTATTTAGCTAATGGTATGGATGGGCAATAAATATCGATATATCCAAAAATTAATATTTAAAAAAATTATAATCGATATATATCGCCGATATTAAAAATACCCATATATCGATATTTATCTACGACTATCGCATTCGATATTTTTAAGATCTCTTTATAATAAATTTCAACAATTTAGCCGTTGCTCAACAGCTTACAAAACTGTTGTTTTTTAAGAATTTCATGATATGTTTTTTAACTAATATTATGAAAATAACGGCGCTTTACAATTGTACATTTTCATATATTATACAGTTCAGTTTTGTTTTTTAAGAGATGACAACAAAAATATAAGCGCGGAAAAAATATTCTGGAAAGGGTTCCTAGAATTATGCAAAGAATCGCCTTAATTATGGCGTATTAGCAACAATAGACTCATGAAGTGGGAATGTTAATACAAAAAAATATGTATTTAGTATCTTTTTTTTATTTGAGCATGTTCTTCGCTTATATATTAAAAATAAAATATTGCACAGTTTTTTGTATAGTATGTGCCACAAGTTTCGTTTACCGGCAGTATAT
Organism: Pollenia amentaria; assembly: GCA_943735925.1. Lineage (NCBI taxonomy): Eukaryota > Metazoa > Arthropoda > Insecta > Diptera > Polleniidae > Pollenia > Pollenia amentaria. The sequence continues at coordinate 47,578,192 of OX031010.1, read as the reverse complement.
AATCCGGCATTATATAGTCCCAATTATTTATCTTTTTTTTTAGATTTCATATGGCTAATAAATAAAAATTTTTTTGTATTCTTTACTTTTTTTTAAATTTTTTTTATTGTAGAATTAACTGCCGGTCCCTCTATTTCAAACGAAAACTGCGTTCGCATAACTTACCTTAAAAACTAAATTTTAAAATTGGTTTTTGTTTTAAGTAAAAGTTAGTGAATGAAAGATTCGTTCGAAATCGAGGGACAGTAAATTTGAAATTAAAAGAAACAATAAAAAGTTAGAGTGGAATTACATGTAATATGTTTGTACATATGTAAATGACATAGGTATATTAAGTTTTTAAATTTGGTAATAATTTTAGCTTAATACGTTCGATACATCGATATATCGATATTTTAAATTAATAAATATCGATACTCTTTAAAAATATCGATACGATATATATCAATATATTTTTTTCAATTTGCCCATCCCTACTATATGATGGTAGCATATGAACATATCAAAAAATTATTTCAATCGCAATCGTATAAGAAAACCCGATTATTTAACGGATGTCTGATAAGAAAAACTCTTTATTAAGTACAAAGAAATGATAAAATAATCTATAAATTAAAAAGTAACAACTGATTTAATTTTTGTAAGACTGCTCTATTGGTAGTTTGTGTTTTATTATTATTGCTCTATTTCGCATTTTTTATTTCAATATTAGCAATAGTATTAGTATAAGTATATAAGTATTAAACATATGTTAATGCCGTTAAGGCTTTATTCGTGAAGCGGGCATACCAAAAAAAAAAAAAAAAAAAAATGGCCAAAGATTCCTTTATATTTAGTAAAACTATAACACTAGTAGATATGAATGTCTGTGCCAAATATTTGGTTGTATAATGTTTCTTGTGCTAAAGTTTTGGCCATTTTGAAAATTGTTTTTTTTTAAATTATTGTTTCCATCTAGAAATTAATAAAATAAGAATTTGGCGATAGATGATTTTTATGGGAAATTGTTTGATATTAGAAAAAAAAATTTTAAAAAAATTCATCTGCAAACCGTTGTTATACCACAATTTTAAATTAAAATGTTTCTATCTTAGGCCTATTTTTTTCCTTTATAATTTTTTTAACCAAAACAAGCCTAGGGTGTCCTTTTTATACTGTAAAAGTTTGACAATGGCATCTCCATACGTTTAAGAGTAATTCAAATTTATTTCCTTTCCACTTCCAATTTTTTTTAACATAAATTTAATAGTTTTTTTTCTAAATTGTCCCAAAATATACTGTTTATACTGGAAATGTTTTAAAGTGGGATATGCATTGTTTTAAAAAACATATAAATAACTGTATGTCGTTGTAGTACTGCTAAGCTGATGTGGCTATTTCAATAAAATTTTTCTGGCTTTGGGCGAAAGGAAGGGGGCACTCATCGAGCTCAAAGTGGGGGCAAAAATAAAAAATCTCCATAGTTGCCACAGAGTCACTCTTAGAGGCAAACATTTTTTTTGTTTTTTCTCATTATTTATTTATTGAATCTTCATATATTAAATATGAACTAACAATAATTAATTAAATCTTATACTAATACCTTATTTTTGTTCTGCCAATGGTAGACGAAAATTTTTTTCTTCACGGTTTCTATTCACATATGTAGATTTTTGGCGGTCTTCTCGTCGGATGAGTCATGCAGTATCTCTTCTCATTAATCTAGAGTGGCCGCTGTCATTTAAAATATTTAGAGCTAGTGGATTTGGGTGCGACTCAAGCCTTTTTAAATATTTTACTGCATACTTCGTTATAATAGTTTTTACTAATGGCACATTGAGATCCTTGTGAATATTTGAGTTTTTAACATACCAGGGAGCGACTGTGATTATTCGAAGAAGTTTATTTTGGCGCCTTTGAATTGTTTCGATATTTGAGGCCGAGGCAGTGTCCCATAGCTGAATACCGTAGCACCAGATTGGCTTTAATATAGAGTTGTAGAGTAGAAGTTTGCAATCGGGGTAAGAACAGAATTTCTTCCAATAAGCTAATTAATTTGAATTGCTTTTAGTTTCGTTTGTGTTAGATTTGCTTCTATATGGCATTTCCATGTTAAACGCCGATCTAGATGAATACCAAGATGAATACATGCGATTGTTGGGGCACTAATTGATTATTGATTTTAATAGGGGGACATGACTCCCGACGCAAGGTGAATATGTACGCATTTTTGCTCATTGACCTTTATCCTCCATTGTTTTAACCACTTTTCCAATTCAAATATATGATTCTGCAAGTAACGAGATGTTTCATGACAGTTTTCGTGTACGCTTAAAAAAGCTGTATCATCAGCAAATGTTCAAGTTAGGGTGTGGTTATTTGTTGGCATATATATTATATATTATATATAGTATATATTACGTATAACAGGTGGCCCATGATGCTTCCCTGAGGGACCCCAGCGTCAATTGGCTGAGGAGAACTTAAAAAAGCCCCTTCTTTAATAATAAACTTTCGACCGACTAAGTAGCTTTCTAACAGCTTGTGTGTGTTTACTGGAAATTTTAGCTTCAATTTATGTAATAACCCTTCATGCCAGACTTTATCAAAAGCTTGAGAAACATCGATTAAGAGGGTGGAACAATATTTTTTTTCTTCAAAGGCTTTTCTTATGGCGTTTACTATACGATGGGTTTGTGCAATTGTGCTATGTTCTCTTCTAAAGCCGAATTGATGGTTAGGAATACATCTATTTACATTTAAAATTGGGGCTAATTTTGACACTAACAGCTTCTCAAACAGCTTTGATATATTAGACAATAAGCTTATAGGTCTATATGACTCAACTTTTGTAGGATACTCTCCTGGTTTAGGTATCATGGTAACTAAGGATACTTTCCATTCTTGCGGGTAGTATTCAAGGCGTAAAATAGCATTAACAATCAGGAGAATAATTTTCTTTGCTATGCTGGAAAGCTCCAAAAGCATTTTGTTACTGATCTTATCAAAACCAGGGGCTTTCTTGGGGTTTAAATCATGAATAGCCTTTTCGATTTCTCTTTTCTCAAATCTTAGTGGAACAGCTGCTCTAACAGCAACAGTACAGGGCAACATGTATTTAATTTTTTTTTAATTTATTTTTCCTTTCCAGCATTGTTCCAAAAATACTTACCGCCTATCTTCATCCCCGGCAATTGTTTGTTATATAACTTCCCCCTTAAGGCGGCTCACATACAAAATCCGTCCCAGTACATTATACATATCTCGTGAAACTCTGTATAAAAAATTTACATTTCGTATAAGAGCCCTTAAAGGAATGGAGATTGCAAATTGTTCAAATAAAATACCATTAAAAATAGTTATAATTTGCTAAGAAGTTAAGCCAGCGATAACTTTTCTATAGAAATGCTAAACCAGTGATATCTTTTATTTAAAAGTTTTAAGTAAGCGAGAACTTTTTTATAGTAAATTAAGACATCGATAACATTTCTATATTGTATTTAAGGTAGAGATAACCTTTCTATAGAAAAGTTAAGTGGTAACTTATTTATGAAACAATTAGGTCAGCGATTAATTTCCTACTGAAAAGTTCAATCAGCATTTTTATGATAAACTTAATACAGAGATAACTTTTCAATAGAAAAGTTACGCCATCAATAACTTTTCTATACAAAAAATTACGCCAGCGACTAGGTTTTTTATAAAGAGTTAAGCCAGCGACAGCTTTTCTCTGAAAAATTTAAGCGAGGGATAACTTTCTAAAGAAAAAGTATGTCAATGATAACTATTCAGCAGAAGAGGTAAGCCAGCGATAATATTTTTTACAAGAATGTTAAACCAGCGATAGAACAGTTAAAATATTAATTAAAGAAAATTAAATTTTATTAAATAGTTTTTGCATTTTTTTATTAGCGAAAAAGTTTTTTTTTAGAAAATTTTAGTGAATTCTATATTTAATATAACAAAGAAACTCTACAGAGTCTTACTTTAAAACTTTAGATATTGATTTAAATATTGCGTTAGAGGTTTTTTAAAGTTTGTATGGTATTTTGCTTAATATTTGACATAATTCTAATTTATTTTTTAGGTTTCTGGTAAAAAGAAAATCCTTTTCCTTAGGTATGCATTACAAATTTTTAATTTATATTCTTTTATTTATTTTGATGTTTTCAGAGGTGTCATATATTAAACACAACTTTTTTTTCTTCCAAATTGTGATTTTATTTAAAACTGACAGACATGTGTTTGCAAACCGCACCTTTTTGCATAAAAATCGCTAATAAAAAATTAATCTTAAAGTCGCAACGTTTGATCTTGTTTCTTCTCTTGCTGTTCTTGTGCGAGAGAGTGTTTCTTAAAAATTTAGAAGGTAAATTTTTATTTTGTTTTTTACTTAAAGGAATTTACTTTGTTAAGAAAACACTAATCTACCTTTTAAGTTGAAACGCCAAATACCGAATACCTGAAGTATAAGAAATAAAGAAACAATATTTTAAATCTGCTCCATACTTAAACAGTAGTATTATCATTTTAACGATTGCGTTTTTTTTTTTACAAAACGAAATTATTAAAAAAAATTTTTTAAAATAAAGAAATAACAAAATCACGTTCTTAATATTATTTGATTTCTAAAGAATTTTGAAATTATCAGATTTGTAGCTGATTCTTTAAAAGAATGAACATTAAATGAGTTTTAAGTTTATTTTTTGCAAAAGGATTTGAAAATAAACAAAGAACAAAAATGCAACAGAAACGAATACAAAATTAATACGAAATTAGCAAGTTTTTAAAAATGTTTACAATTTGTAAAACAAGACTTATTAAGTCAATTTTTTATGAGCTTTAAAAAAATTTAAATCTTTTAATTAAGTATTTTTGTTTATGACACACACAAATTTTAAAGGAACAAATTCCTTTGACTAAGAATATATTTTGCGAAACAGGGTGGCCCACAGTAAGCGAAACGAATTACAACGAAGTTTTAACGGGTTATCCATTTTTGGTTTCAAAAATAAAGTTAAATAAAACACATATAAGGCTATGATTTTAGTGAGACTATTGTATCATTATAACGCTTGAACCTTGTCATAACGTACAAAATACAATAGCGTAGTTCACTATTAAGTGCAAATGGTCTTGCGAAAGAACAAATGCAAAATATCAAAACTTTTTTGTTAAGTCCAACAACAAAATACACAGAGGTTCCGTTAGATTTCATAAAAAAGCTACGAAATTTTGCATTTGCTCTTTCGCAAGACAATTTGCACAAATTACTGAACTCCGCTAATGTCATTTATATGACCGCCTCTAGATTGATTGCAGTTAGAGTTTTTTCCCGTACATTTTTAATAATTTTTAAGGCATATTCTTAATACTGTTACTAGGGATTTAACGAATACTGATACCGATACTGATATATCGGCGTTACTGCTCGTTTGCCGATATATTCGTATTAGCGATATTTTACTGGCGATACGCCGATACTTTTTTATAGTCTTTTTTTTTTTTTTTTGAACAAACAATTTAATATTCAATGCTTATTGTTTGCGTTACAACTACTAGAAAAAATTAAACAGAATTATAATTTGTTTCTCTTAATTCTTAAGCTGGAGGTCGGTCGACACCACGCGAGTTACGTACTTGCCCTCCATGCAACCCGAACTAGATATCATTGCCGACAACAACGATATTAATATTATAGTACAAAAATACATGACACAATAAACTACATCCAATAACACACTTATTTAAATTCTAGTACTCATAAAAGCGCCCCAACAATACCTCATTGATTGTTGTGCCGCTTTTGTCAAATAAGCAGAATCAATTTCACAATTTAAAAAACAAACCACCCAAAAACTTCATTAACGAAAAAATAAACAAATCCACAAAAATACCAACGGTGTCACTTACACTGTCATTATTTTTGTAGACCTAAGCAATAAACCATAAATACATTTAACAACTTAAAATAAACCCATATGTAAACCAATTAGCATAAGCAAATTGCTAACTAAGATAACCCAAATTGTAAACCCACTAGAATAACCCAGATTGTAAACACTCATGACCCAAATATCCATTCATAAGTAGAATTAAGAATTTCTTATAAATACTAAAGTAAGATCACCACAAAAACTAGTCTTAAGATCCAATCCAACAAATAAAGAGAAAAAAACCCCAAAATATTACGCTGTGGTTTTTTTATTTTTGGAAGTAATAGTGTTATTTATTCTGAAGAATAAAGCACTAAAAACGTAATTCGCGTTCTTCCTTTTTTCGAGACGCATGCTAAAGTAGAAAGTAATCCGTCTTCATGCTTTCGAAACATATATGCTTTTTATGCGTTGACCGTTAGGGACCTCAGCCGTTTTGCTTTGCATCGTAAAGCCTAGTAGTCTGTTCAACATTTCACGTGAAATGCTTTCAAAACTCATATGAAAAAAACTGCGAAATTTCTATGAAATTAGGTTGATAGAGTTGTCCTCTCTTCAATTTGTGAAAAAGTTACGAAATGTTCCTGGCAACATTTTTTTACAACTGCGAAATAATATAAGATGTACTTAGGTAGAAAGGCTGGTGTGAAGTCTCCTTCACACCCTCACCCAGAGACCAATACGGTCCATTGTGAAAGATGTACTTAATTCACGTATAATTTTAAGCAAATAAAAAAAGTTTAAACTTAATATTAAATGAGAACGGAAAAACATAAATAACACAACTGGTAACAGTTTTTAATCCATATTAACTTACTTTTTCATTTAATTTTTAATTTAAAAAAATACTTTTTAGTAAAATACATGTGGGTTTTGTTTATATATGGAAAACAATGTCGCATACTTTGAAAGATTAAAAACGTCAAATTGTGCAAACTCGCGAGATAGGTAACATTGATACATGTCAAATTTTTCGCATGAAATAATAGATGTTGCTGAACATTTTTCACAAATTTGAACAGAGTTTTTTTTAAAATACATTTCGGAAAGGGCTCATCTCCATAGAGATGACATTTAGGATATTTTATGTGTGTGTTTTAGTTAGCATATGAAAAAAATTCAACATTTTTACACAGATGTAAGTTTTGAATAGGTGGTCAATTTGTTATGAAAAATTAATTTTGATTTTGCCATTATTAAAAAATCAGAATAGTGACCATCGTTTCAGGAGAAAAATGTTAATTAATTTTTTTAAATAAACACATTTGTTTACTTCATTTGAAAAATGAGGGAATCAAACGGCTCAAAGGATAAGGATATCCAGATTGCCGATTTCAAAAATTCTGCAATGGTCAAACAACATGTATTCACAGGCAAATGTAGAAGATTTAATATTTTTATCTTGATGAAATATTTTTGGTTTTTAGATTTTATGAATGTATGTGTTTTCTTATTTGTTATTTTAATAAAAATTTAGCGAAATGTTCTTATGGTTCCTTTATATTAAAAAGTTTTCAATCCAAATGATAGTTTATCAGGCTTAAGTTCATTGAATTTAATTTTTATTAAATTATTTTTATGAAGAAAGGAATTTTACAACATCAAAATGAATTAAAATGTATGGATAATTTTTTATTTTTGACTGAGCTGGGAATTGAACTCAGGTTTTCACGAACAGGTTGCCCAGACTAGTTTTGATTGTAACCACACAATTTCTTCAGTGGGGTTTGCCGTTTTAGCTCTAACCGCCATTGACGACGATTGACGTCATTAGTCAAACATCAATCTTTAAACCAAATGGTATTTTACCTTGGTAGATCGAAATTTGCTTTTGAATGAATGATAACCTATTTTAATTGATCTACATGCTCTTCCTTACTTCTTGTTTTTCGTAGTTTTTGTCAAGAATTCTTCTTGAAATCCAAACTACATTTTTTGTTTTTTTTTCATGTTTTTGTAGTTCTTTTCTCTTGTTTACATTTTTCAGCACATCTTGAAGGACAAATGTAAACATGTAGCTCGTGCCTTAGCTGTTAACAATAATTAGTATTGTGGTTATTTTATTGAACTGTTAATGGTTTTTAATCCAAATTTTGATATTTTCCTTACAAATGTTGTTTACTTTCATTAAAATTTTCGAGTTCATAGATAAAATTAATCTTATCTTAAAATGCAAAATATATATTTAAACGTTATAGATTGTCTAAATATTCGCCATTATTCAAAAATTATTTTCGAAAAGTCTCTCTCTCCGGTATCTATAATCACAATTTTCCCCTTCAAATATTACTAAAAAATAATTTTTTGTTTTTAGTATTATAACATAAGCAGACGCTTACAATTTTAGGAAAAACCCCTGCTTCAAAAAGTTAAATGGTTTAAGAGATATTCAAATTTTTGTGTCCCCTCAACACTTTGTATTTTTGTACCTGAGCCCTTTTCGAAATAAATCCCAGGAAAAACTTTTTGAATTTGGGTAATAGGTCGTAGTTATTTCATACGTTACCTGGTAAGTAGTTGTCATTACAATTGTCATTATTCTGAAAACCTCAATAAGTACTTGCTAGTAATGACCTCAGTAAGTACTTTTCATTGCTATTATTTGCAGTTATGAAAATTTGCTTACTAATAATCAGCTAAATAACTAGTTTTTAGTTGTCTTGTTTTCAGTACTAAATATTTACTTACTGGTAACTAGCTCCATAACTACTTATTAGCCTTATTAACTAGTGCTAATTAAATAAAAACTAAATATTTTTTGCCTTCTAGTAAGTATATTGTAAGTACTTACAATTCAACTTACTGGTAGTTAAATAATAACTAGATATTTTGTGACTTCTAGTAAGTGTATTGTAACTACTGAATTCTGTGGACAACTCGAACAAAAATAAGTAGTTATTCAGCCGAAAAATAAGTAGTGTTTATATTTCTCCAATAATACTTGCTAACTTACCAGGTAAGTAAAGTTTTTGCTGGGAATGATTCAATTGTACGTTTAAAGAATTTTCTGCTATTTTTTTATGATTTTTGTGAAAATAAAAATCATTTCTCAACAAATTTTGGGTTACAACAATTGTGATTTTCCATTGAACTGTTGGTTTTTAATTGAAGTTTTTTGATATTTTAATTAGGCTTAAGTTTATTTAATTTAATTTTCATTAAATTGTTTGGGTTGTTCACGAAACACGGACTATCAGGTTATATGGTTATGTAGTTATATGATCAGCAACAAAATACATATTTAAAAAAAAAAAAATTAATAAATGTATTTTATTGTTGTGAACATAAATTCATAACCTGATAACCAGCCTCCCGTGACACCCAATTTTTATTTTTGGAGGGAATTTACAACATGAAATGAATATTTTTTTTTTTTTTTTTTTTTTTTTTTTCAAATAATTCTTGACTGAACACGGTATTGAACTCGGGTCGAATTTACATGTTTCGAGAATAACCATATTTATATCATCAGAATCGAACACCAACAGTTTAATGAAAAATTACAATTGTTATAAAAAAGACAAGAAAAAAAAAGTCATGAATCAGAAATACCTAAATTGTCAAGTCAGTTCAGTCACATCTGAGAGACAATTTTTCTCTGCAGGTCTGCTTCAAACAGAGTTGAGAAATTATCTCCGCAAAAGTTGGGAATATATTGTTTTTTAAACAAGAATTTTATTTTTTTTAATTTGAATATTCAAATTCTCTTACACAGTTTTATTTTAGTAAACTAATTTTACCATGAATTCAATTCATTACGTTGTTTTTAAAAATTATTAAAATCCATTTTAAATATTAGTAATCTCTGTAATTTTGTATAACAAAGAAATTACTCTACTTTAGTTTCTTTAATTTAACCTTGAATTTAAATTTAATATTCGTTTCGGTTTCGGCGATATTTCTCTTTAATTATCGGTATCGTATCGGCAAAAGGGCGTTCGTTACATCCCTAATTGTAACTGCATTTCGCAATGCGCATACAGCACTTTTTTTTAGATCATACGAGTATTTCCGGTATAGGAATAAATCGATTTATAAAACGTTTTTCTCCAGCTAAAATTAACTATAATTTAAAAAAGTTTTTTTTTAATATGATTTTTGGGCCTATTTTCTAAATCACTTCACCTTGCGTCGAGAAATTTTTCATATAAATTTTTTGTGAATTTTTAAAAATTTGTGTGAAAATGTTTTTCAAGTGAAGTGAAGTGTTTTAGAAAATAAACCCCTTAATGTTCTTCTTGGAAAAATTGCTATTACGGCAATTAAAATTGTAACAAAAATTTGCAAACAAAAGTGATCTTTGCCGCCAAAAGCACCTGTTAACGAATATTTTATATTTTATAACTATTTCCACTTTATCCCAAAAACAACATGTGCTTTTAGAAATTTTAGAAAACTTTGTACTACCATTTCTTTCCAAATAAAAAACCAATTTTAACAATAATTTATTCAAAAATATGCACATCGCTTGTTTTATTTTTAAGATGGGCATTTCCACAGCAAAATCTATTGTTTGTCGCGATACGCCAGCAAACAATTAAAATTGTTTCTGAAAGAAAAATTTAAATATTATTTACTATTTTGTATTATGGCTTAGAGCGCAGCGAACTCTTCATTTGGAGAATGCGGTGCAAAATTTTAACAACATGGGCAGCGTAACATAACAAAAAGTCGACATTTCAGTGGAAATGACCATATGTGCTTTTAAGCTTTTAGAGAATTTTGTACAGCCATATTAGAGGTGGTATATTTTTATTATTTTTCAATAGTCATTAAAATAATTAACTTAAAAACTCATAAATATTATTTGGTGGCTTATTGTTGTTACTTTTTTATTCCAATAAAACAAAAACATTCACAACAATAACAACATTGGGTATATAAAATAAAATAACAAAATAGAAACAACTGTTTTGTCATTTAACAAAAAGTATAAATTTTTTGTTTGGTATTTAAAACAAACAAAATACTTTCAAATTGTTATTGTAGCATTTTGTTTAAATCAATGAAACTTTATTTAAAAGGCAGACAGATGAAACAGCTATGAATGGATTTTTTTTTTCAATATTTCTGTTGTTGTTTTAGTCAGCAACTTAAAACGATTAAGACATTTCAATAAATATCAGCAAATAAAGAAAAAAAAAATTATTAATAATAAATGTGTCTCCAGCTTGAAAGTAGCATACACACACTTGTTGTCACTTGCATGAGTTTGACTTGAGGTTGGTTTAAAACGGAAAAAAGTAATGGCGTTAAATGAAAAAAGTGGTCGAACTTAAACATCCCTACTACTATTTTCTAAATATGTAAATTAAATATTGTAAAAAAACACTGAAAAATTTTTATCTAACACATATTTGAGGGATAATAACACGAAAAAATATTATTTATTTATAACTTAGATTTTACTGTGATGTTACGGCAAAACAATAAACGCAGCATAAAGTCTTATATGTTTTAGGACGTTTTTTGTTTGAAACACAAAAACAATTTTTCTTAAACTATTGTTAAATAAAGCGTGATTCATTTCGAGGTTCCCTACTTCTTTAAAGAAAAAACACAGAAAATTCTAATTTAATGGGGAATGTTTATTATAATTTAAAATAACATTCTTTGGCATTTATTTTTTAAAGACTGTGTCTACCAAATGTTGGCCGTTGCTAACTGGCGAATGACACGCGTGATGTTTTCCTCCAAGGAAACCGATGATTCCACCGGCCCACAAACTACACCAAACCGTTATTTTTTCTGGATGAAGTGGCTGTTCTTGAATCTCTTCAGGTTGCTCTTCGTCCCAAATGCGGCAATTTTGTTTGTTTACATACCCATTGGGCCTCATCGCTGAACAAAATTTGCCCCGAAAACGTCGGATCTTCTTCGAAGTTTTTAAGAGCCCATAGAGCGAGGCGATGTCGCTTGGGAAGGTCGAGCAACTTCAGTTGTTGCACAAGCTGTATTTTTTACGCTTTCAATTTAAGATCTCGACGTGAAATGCGTCAAGTCGACTCTCCACGGTCTTCGTGTACACTCTCAGCTATATTTTCTTCACAGCGTGCTGGACGTGGTTTATTCGGTCGAATATTATCCAATAATGAATGCTGTGTCTCAAAATTGGTGATGGTGTTGCGAATAGTACGCTCAGTAGGCCGATTATGTTGACCATAAGTTGAGCGAAGTGCCCGAAACACATTCCTCACATAACGTGAATTTTTTTAATAAAGTTGAACGATTTGTAAACGTTGTTCAGGCGTAAGTCTTTTCATTATGAAATGCCAAACAATACTACACAAAAATAACATGACAGCATGACACGACTCACACGTGTTCTGTCAAAAAAGGCTAATGAAAAAAGTATCTCTACATGAATCACCCATTTAATTTTTAATGATACTCAAATATTTTTTAATACATTTTTAAATGGAATCTGGGAATTATTTCTTTTCATAAGCTACTTTATAATATTAAACAATTTTTATTTTTCGAATTTATTCTATGAGCTGAATTCCAGTTATGTATTTTCTAAAGCTTTTTTGTAATAGTGCTATTCCTTAAATTAATTAAATTTAGCTCATAGAATAAATTCGAAAAATAAAAAATGTAAAATTTTTTAAATGTTTAATACATTTTTTAAAAGACCTGGGGTCCAATCACCGCATTCGAGTTAACTATCACATTTTTCTGTATACTAGAGACACTGACGTTTTGAATGAAAACTCTAAAAATTTAATGTATTTGGTTACTCGATATCGAATGCTATCGTCTAAAAATACGATACATTTCATTCAATATCGAGTATCATGACACCAAAATAAAAAATTTCGATAAATTATGCTCGATATCGCGTTTAATAAATTGATTTTTGGATTTTGTTTATCAATATAGACATGCAAGATTCTAAATTTTAAAAAAATATATCACATATATTTTTTAATTTATTTTTAAAAAATTAAAATAAACATTGTTTTTAATTAATCTGCCTTTTAAAAATCAACTCGTCCGCTCTACAACGTAAAAAGTTGAGCAGATTTTGTAAAAATAGTAAAAGTTTCCAAACCATTTAATTCAATTGCATAAAAATCATACTCATATAGTTGCAATCATTTTATTAATTGCGCCACCCTGACCCAAAAGTAGAGTGTCTCGTAAAATGCAGTCTAAAAGTAAAAAAAAAAAATATGCTTAAAATAAAAATATCACACTGATATCTTAATGTTTTACAGACATTATGATATCATATTCAAAAGAATAACAGAAAAAAGCTCTAAAAATATAATAAAACTAATAACATTTAGAGACTTTTCCTGTCCCAAGACAGAGAGTGACCAGAATGGTGAAAGAATTCTGTTATGAAACCCAAGGAATATCTAACAAAAATTGGCGTCTAATATTTCAGTTCAAGATTTTTAAAAAAAAGTGTCAAATGATGATGTTTTAAGTGTTGGTTATATTTATATTAGTAAAGTGTATTAAAGAAAAAACCAACAACTAAAATATAAAAGTATATCAAGAGAATGTGTATGTGTGTGTGTCTTTCCGTCTATCAGACTTTGTGTTGCTTGTCTTATTTTTAAGTGCTTGTGAAGTTTGTGGGGTTTTTTTATTTCGTAGATACCATTCGATACTTTAACACATTTTAGCTATTGTTCTAAATATTGACCTTTTTATTTTTCTTGGCTTTTGGTAAAATTGCTTTTTCTGTAAAACAATCAGCCAGACATTGATATCGATTTCATATTAGAATTTTTCTCAAGTATTTTATATATGTTTTTTTGTTATATTTTCTTTTTTTTGGGTATTTTAATTTCATAAACTGGAGTAGGAGTTTAATAAAGTATCTTAAGCAAAGTGTTAAAATTTAATTTTTGTAGTTTTAATTTCCCTCTGATATAAATCGGAAGTTTGTTTTTTTAAGTGTCATTGTTTGCTTGTAATTTTAAAAGTTTTGTTTTGTATTTTAAAGATTGAATTTTAAATGTAAAGTCATTGTTAAAGTGTCTGCACCTTGCGGCGCCTTTCATTATCGCTAAAGTCATAAATTTTGTTATTTCATCTTTTTTTATTTTAAAAATTTATTTTACTCTCAGACTATATTTTTCAGGCACCCTATAATTCTTTTTATTAAAAAAAAAATTAACTTTAACAAAAGTTAATAAACGCATGTGAGAATTATTTCTTTTATACAAATTATTTTTTTATTTGAAAAAAAAAATTTTCGAATAGCTAAAGTAAAATATAACAAAAACATACAAGATATTCTGGTAGTGTATATAATCATTCCTAAGTATATGAACATATCTAAAGCTTCAATCTTAGCGAAAGGTTGACTTAAGAAAAAAGTATGTGAAATATTGAGGGAATAGAAAGGACTATTGCAAGAAAGCTTTATAAACTGAAATTTGACTCAAAGAAACATATTAGAAAAAAATGTTTCAGATACATAGAAAAAATTATCAGGAGTTGTTTTTTATCAATTAGAAAAATTTTTTAAAAAGTATTTCAATTTAATTAATGTGATTATTAAATAAAATATTTTTTTAATAATTAGTATTGTGGTTATTTAATTGAACTGTTGGGTTTTTATCCAAATTTAGATATTTTTAATTAGGCTTAAGTTCATTGAATTTAATTTTCATTAAATTATTTTTATGAAGACGGGAATTTTACAACATGAAATGAATTAAAATTTTATGGATAATTTTTCATTCTTGACTGCGCTGAGATTTAAACCCAGGCTTTCACGGACAGGTTGCCCTGACAAGTTTCGATTGCAACCACACAATCCCTTCGGAGGGGTTTGCCGTTTTACTCACGCCGCCATTGAAGCCGGATGACATCAATAGTCAAACATCAATCTTTAAACCAAATGGTATTTTACCTTGGTAGATCGAAATTTGCTTTTGAATGAATGATTATCTATTTTAATTGATTTACATGTTCTTCCTAACTTCTAATTTTCGTACTTTTATTTATTTTTTAGTTAAATGAAAATTAAAAATAAAATTTTGATTTAGTTAACATTTTAGTTGTTTTGAAATAAATTTTAATTAAAATATTAATTAAATAACAAAAAATCTTAGTTGATATTTTTTGATTAAAATAAAAAATTTGAAACTTGAAAAATGTTTCCTGATAATAATCAAAACCTTAACTATATTTAATTAAACCAATTAACACATTTTTTGAAACGGCAAAGTTTTTTGATCATTTTTGTAATTAAAATTAAAAATATCAATTATTGGAAAAAAATATTCACAATTTAAAATTTTTCAAAATTTTTAGTGATCAATTTAATCATTTTGGTAATAGCTGCAAAATCATCAAATTGTTTACTTGATTCTATGAATTTAGTATGATTTTGGTGATTAGAGACAATTTTTAATTTTTTCTGTGTAATAAAATTTAATAAAATTAAAATATTATAACAAGGCGAATTAATAGAAGGTGGTCTTATTTTGAAAACGGATACAACACTGTAAAATATTTTTACGTTATGACAAAATTATGCAACATTAATTAATTAATTTTTTTCATGTTCCCCGATTTGGATAATTTTTTATTATTTTGTTGTCAGATATCTGAATATTATGATTCCGTAATATAAGCCTGATATATTTATTATTTATTTGGACAGACACGCTCAAACTTCATATATGTTCGCTTGTTAAAAATTGCATGCAAATTTACTGTACATTCAATCTTTTGGTACAATCACAGTAAACTTATCATTTGACTTTGTTGTATATTTTCGTAAATAACAATTGTCATAGATGAGATTTGCATTAAAAAAAGTTGGAAAAGGTGCCATATAAAAAATTTCGTAGAACAAAGTATAAAAAACATCAAAATTTCAATGTTCATCAACTTCAGTGGATTGCATATTTTTAGCGCTGTTTAGCGAAAGATGTCAAATTACAGCTTGAATTCCAGCTAAAAAAAAAGTTCCAAAAAAACAGTAAAAAACTGGAATTTTCGTTCATGCTTGTTGTTGTTTTCAATACAAGTTGTATTGGAAATGGGCGTAAAAGTGGGCGGATATTTTTCCAATTTCACACAAATGATTATGAGTGTTTAAAAATGCTATGTGCAAAAAAACAATGCCTTAGGTCAAAATTTAATTTTCACTTTGTATGGGAGGTGGGCGTAAAAGTGGGCGGATCATGTTGATTTTTCCATTTTTTCTTGATTCAAACAAAAAATGCATATGTGCCAAGTTTCATTATCCTTCGACAACTTCTTCTATTTTTTGCCGCTCGTTCTATGAACTTCAACCAATGTGCACCGTAGTAAACAATTCAAGCAAACATTTCATTTTGTTTTTAATATTAAATTGTATGGTTTGAAATTTAATAATTCAATAACGTCTTACATTTCATAATTCTAAGTAAAAATTATAGAATTTATAAAAGATTCCCCAGAACCACCAGAACAGTATACCATTCTGACGCATGGTTATTGCTTACGCAGCAAGTCAAGGATGCCTTGTATGAATTCGCCTTGTATTATAATTTTTATTTTGTTAGCAATTAGCAACATTTTTTAAAATTTTAAAATTTTGCTAAATATTTACAATTTATTTAATTTAACTAATGAAGTGAATCTACACCGAAACAAGTCAACGCATTTTAAAAGAAACTAGTTCTTTATTATACGAAATAGAGGATGATTGTAAGCTGCATGAGAAATAAAAATGATAATCCATTACAAAAATATTGTTAGAATGAACTTTTTTTTTATAATAATCTGATAAGTAATTTCATGACATTTATTTTTTAAACATGATTTATGTCATATGACCAACACGGCTACGAGTTCCTTGGCCCATTCGAGTAGTCAATGTTTTTACTACTTTTTCCAATAAGTAGTCAATAGTGGCTTGAATGGTGACTTTCAATGCTGCAAAATTTGCTGGTTTTTCGGCATAAACCAATGACTTAATTACGTCCCATACAAAGTAAATTAATTTTGCAATTAATCGAGCTAGGCCGTCTTGCTGTTGTTCTAGTATTAAACGATTCATGATGACTTGCTTAACCGTACATACCGTCCATACTATCCATTGTTATATTAGCTCAATTTGTTTATATTCTTTGATATATGGAAAACGTATGCCACGAAAACCGATATAAGAAGCAACAATAACAATCACGATGGCTTTTATTTATAAGGCAATACTGTAGTGATGTTAGACATCGTTGTGCAAACAATTGTTTTAATAACGATGTTTTAACAAGAACAAGGCATCGACAACAGCAGTCTTCGCTATCGAAATTCTTGTGTGCACAAGAAATTGGTTGTTGTTTTAACATAGCCATGGCTTACGGCATGTTATTGAACAGAAATGTCCGCACACTTTGACATTCTGTAGTCATCGTTCAGACTTACAATATTTGTTGCAGCAATTCTTGAGCTTATAGATGAGAAGGGGGAGAAGATTGGAGTAGGGTACTCAGTTTCATGTACTTGGCAATTCTGTTTGGTTTTCTTAATCTAACACTTTTTATCTTGAAGTTGGCTGTAGGTATTAAAAGATTAAAGACAATATAAAGATACAAAAATTGCACAACTATAATTTCATAATCTGGACACTAATGCAATTACAAAGCAGAGTTTTTAGAAATTGCAGCAACAAAAATTGTAAGTCTGCACGATGACGTACACATACACATACAAAAATAAAAAAATGTGTTTGTGCATTAACACACAAACAAAATACAGTACAGAGCGATTTTCAGCTGACGAACACAAATATTATAACGTAACGATCTTGTTTAAGCGTATGTGGAGTGTTTTTTTAGGGGACTCGTTCTGTATTTTCATGCCAACTCTTTCACATGCTATATCATTCATGAAAACCTCGAAATGCAGCAAACGTATGGTAAGTATATTAAAAGTTTACTACCTGTTCACTTAATAATAATAAACGCATAACATAAACAAACACTACACATTCCTTCAACCTTTGTGTACCGTATTTTGGTTGTGTACATATTCACAAATCACAAAAAGAACTATGAGAGTTTGTGTTTTGAAAAAAATCTACTACGTAAGTGTACAGTTTTCTTAGAACTCTGGCTTAAAGCATATTTCTGAGTAATAAAGCACTTTTCGCAAAAATTTGTTAAGAATACAGTTCCACGAAGCCGGTTTAACTGCATTTTTGTTTAGTCGTCAATAATTTATGCAAGGATTCCGTTATCTTTAATTGTTTCGTCTAAACAACAAAATCCTGTTTTTGCAAAAATATTTAATTTAATCTGGCTGATTAATATTTTCATTTAGCTGGCTTTTGTCGTATATCGATACTAATGATTTCATTATTTTGCTCACAATCTCATTTAAAAGGTTTTCATAATTATTCTACCTGTTTATTTCCATTTAACAATGGAATTAACAAGCACAACCATAATTTAAATTATACTTTTAAAGATTTTGTTTACATTTTACTTCAATACACTTATCGATTTAAGTCCCATTTTTTAAATCAACATATTTTAGCAAAATTATGGCTGTTTTTATTGTGTCAAATTTACGGTTGTTTCAAAATTAAATAAAACTTCTACAAAAACAAACAAATTGGCTTCTTAGTCAGCATTCAGAAAATGTTAAAGGGGAATTGATTTTGGATACTTAAGCAATCATTTAGGAGAAATAGGCTTTCAAAGACATTTTGGTTAAAAAAAAAACTACACAGAGGGAAAAATCCGTTATAAATCTTGTGTGGACAAGAAATTGCTTGTTGTTTTAACATAGCGATGGCGTATCTAGACGAGATGTAAATGAATAGAATTGTCAGCCACTTTTACGTTCTGTAGTCATCGTCCAGACATGCAATTTTAGTTGCAGAAATCCTTGAGTGTATAGTTGAGTGGTGGGAGAAGATTAGGGAAGGGGTACTTAGTTTCATGTACTATGCAATTCTGTTTTGTTTTTTTATTCTAATACTTTTTATTTTCAAGTAGGTGTATTTCGTTAGCTTAAATGCAAAAAGGCGTAACTAACAAAAATACAATTTCACAGGAGAAGCAAAAAACCTTGTAAAATGAAACCTATTAACATTTTTAACGAATTTATAAATTAAATAATTTTTTCAAGCTCGAGGTCTGTTTTATTCTTTAAATTCTTTATTTTTCAATATTTCGACATCCTTTGGATGTCATCTTCAGGAATAACAAGTCACAAAAGTACACAACAATTATTTTGTAGGTCTATTATTGCACTACCTACAAAATAAATGTTATAATTGTCATTTGCTTAAGCAAAGTGCGAAGCTGATCGCACATTCCGTACGGAATCAAATGTTTTTTTATTTTGTTTTTGTTTTTTTAAATACATTTGCGAGACTTTTTGTAAATTTTTGACAGTAGGTTAAGCAATGCTATGCATATTATGGTTGGGCCTTTAATGTGCCGAATGCTCTCATCCTTTAGCTCTTGAATTACTCTTGGGTTATTGACGTACACTTTTTCTTTTAAGTATCCCTAAAGAAAGAAGTCTAACGGTGTCCAATCAGATGATCGTGTCAACAAATAAACATTGCCACGACGTGAGAAAACACGGCCATTGAATTTTTTGCGCAAAAGAGCCATTCTTTAGTTGGCTGTGTGGCCAGTGGCACCATCCTGTTGGAACCACATGTATTACAGGTCCATATCCGCAATTTCTGGCCACAAGAAGTCCGTAATCATCTTGCGATAACGAGCACCATTCGAGGTAACTGCTTGGCCGACCTCATTTCGAAGAAGCACCAAACAGCCACTCTTTGTGGATGCATCATCTTTTTACCAATCACTCGTGGATTCTCAATTGCCCAAATGTAGTAATTCTGCTTGCTAACGAATCCTCTGAGTTCGATTATGCTTACTAAAACAATTACGAAGTTCACGAAATACATTTTGATTTGAACGCCCATTTTCGTTAAGGGCTTCTGCAAAACTAACGCGCTGCTTAGTTGTGTACCTCTCCATAGTTAAATTTGTCAAACACTGAACGAAGAAATGTCAAGTTAAGGTGGGCAAAAATCTTGACATTAAGGTGTGACTCACAATTCACATCGTGCATTATGGACCACCTTTTATTTCATTAAAAAATTAAAAAAAATATGAAAATAACCATCATAATACTTTCAAAAGACAATTGGGAAATAATTTCCTGCGATAAAACTATTTTTTATAATTTTATTTTATAATTCTGTTTATAATTTCATTTCTTTGATCACAAATAAATTTTTGATTTTGGTTTGAGAATTCAACTCGAATTTGACCTCGCGCAGATTAATTAAGTAGAGCCTTTAAGTCCTGAAATATATTATAATTATCCCATTTATAAAATAATTTCACTGCTCGATTGTGTTTATTTTTTTCTAAAAAAGTGTTTTTATAAAAATAAAAAATCGAAAAAAATATAAAAATAAAATGAAAAAGGGGTTTAAATAGGTTTTTGCTAAATTTTTACCTCCAATATAATTCTGTCAATACTTTTTTTCAACTAGTGCTTATTTCGTGATTGGTAACACTTAGCTCATGTCTGATTTGACAGATAATTAGTTTTATCCTTCCGCTGAACGAATATGGTTGTGTATACGCTTGAACAATGTTGCAGAATGTGTGCGAAAATTGCGTACGGATTTTGGAAGAAGAGAAGCACCGTCAGCTCCGTATGTTCATTATCTTGTGAAAAAGGTGAAAGAAACTGGCATTCTCATCGATAAACCAAAGCTTTAAAAGCCAAAAACAGTGCGTACACCCGAGAATATTGCTGCTGTGGCAGAAAGTGTGCGTGAAGCGCCATCAACATCAATTCACCGTCGTTCCCAACAATTGAACATTTCGGAGACATAATTGGGACGAATTTTGCATAAAGACCTTCGTATGACGCCATACAAAGTCCAATTGGTTTAGGGGTTGAAGCCAACTGACCATCCAATGCGTTTTCGCTTCGCTAAGTGGGCCTGCGATCGACTTACAGAAGATGCCGATTTTGCCAAAAAAATCATCTTTTCAGATGAAGCTCATTTTGATCTTGGCGGGTATGTAAACAAGCAAAATTGTCGCATCTGGGGCACAGAAAACCCGCACGCATACATTGAAAAGCCGATACACCCAAAACAAGTCACTGTTTGATGCGGATTTTGGTCCAGAGGCATAACTGGGCCATTTTTCTTCCAAAATGAGCAAGGAGTGGCCGTTACAGTCAATGGCGATGTTATCGGGCCACGTTGAACGAATTTTTGTTCACAACAATTGAAGAGGAGGATATTGGCAACATTTGGTTTCAACAGGACGGCGCTACGTGCCACACAGCCGAAGCTACACTCGATGTTTTGCGTCCTGTTTTTGAAGATCGCGTTATCAGCCGCAAATTTGATGTCATTTGGCCACTTCGGAGCTGCGATTTGACACCGTTGGACTATTATTTGTGGGGTTCCGTCAAAGATAAGTGTTACGCCGATAAGCCAGAGACAATTGACGCTTTAAAGGACAATATTCGTGAAGCCATTGGTGAAATACAGCTGCACACAATTGATAATGTGCTTAAAAATTGGATCGATCGTGTAGGCTACTGCATGGCCAGCCGAGGCAGCCATTTGAATGAAATTATTTTTTTTTTTATAGCATTTTCAAAAAAAAAAGTTATTTAGCGGACCCTTTATTATAATTAAGCAGAAAAAGATACTAATCTTAAACTCTTTACAACTAATTATATAAAATTGAGATTGAATTGAATTGAATTGCATTTTTTCTAAAAAACTAGAATTTGTATAACATTTGGCATCCGGCTGTGTAAAGCTTTGCCATTACTTATATCTCTGTATATTTTTAATTACCTTTTAAATTATCATAAATACCTTCCATGTCTGTAGATAAAAGAAATTTTTTATTTCTTATCCTCGTAATCCATCATTATTGCCCAATAGTGTGCCCAAAAAAATATTTTTTTTTTTTTATTTTCATGGGTACTCAAGCATGATTTCAAAGCTTAAAGGGTAAAGTATTTTGGGATTTTTTTCAGATTTTTCGAAAAAGTTTTAAGGTCTCACAAGCCGAATTTTTGCCAAAAATCGGCTTTGCCGGCCTTATAACTTTTAACATTATTAATAACAAGTTAGAGTGCAATATTCGGCTGTGTCGAATCTTTGATACCCTCCACCGACAGGAGTGGGCTCTATATGATAAATACATATATATTATTAACTAATCTTCACAAAAACGCACGTCAGCATTAAAATTGGTTGAGGTTTAGACCTGAATTAAATTATTGACCGATAATAAGGAGGTTAGGTTAGGTTCCATGGTCAGCCATCGAGAGACAGCTCACTTGGGTCCTTCAGCGGTCCCTTTGTGATACCCAGCGCCAATGCCCATCCCAAAAAGCAGTTACTCAGATGGCGTCACTGCAAAGTTGAGCCAATTCGTCTTCCTAATGAAGAGAAGAAGCAATCTTAGTTCTTTTTTAGATAGATCCTCCAAACAGGA
The DNA here is from genome assembly GCA_943735925.1 of Pollenia amentaria. Classification (NCBI taxonomy): domain Eukaryota; kingdom Metazoa; phylum Arthropoda; class Insecta; order Diptera; family Polleniidae; genus Pollenia; species Pollenia amentaria. Next base: position 47,555,805 of record OX031010.1, on the reverse strand, counting down.
AAACACCGGTTCTCCCAGGTATTTTTCCCTGGTGCCCCGTAGCCCTGGGCATTGATAGAGAAAGTGAAGCACAGTCTCCTCTTCCTCCTCATCATGAGAACTTCTACAGTAGTCATTGAATTCCAGACCCATTCTTCTAGCATGAGTCCCAAAAGAAAATTGTATGCGTTTCTTGTTAGAACTTGGAACTGGCTTGAGTAAAATATCATGATTCGTAACAGTTTTAGCCGAACTAAAATGATTTTTAGGAGGGTAATTTGTATTGGACCTATTGTAAATTATGTACCAATCATCCCAAAATTCTGAAGACTGCTTTCTTGTATTACAAAGAACAAATTAGAATAAATTTCAATACAGCAGTGTAATTAGTTTTAGCGTTAATAGTGGATTTCACAAAATTACATAATATTTTTTCTGCCCATATTAATCTAAGTTGGAAGATATTGTACCACAATATCTATATCTGTTATGGTTTTAGGCGAATTTAATTATTTTCCCAGAGTGGGCTCTATTTGGTTTTAGGCGCAATAAACTGTTTTCCGGGAGCAGGGTTTATATGGGTCCTAGGGTAAATTATGGTCCAATCTTCACGAAATTTGGCAATGTGATTTCTCGTCCTATAAAACTGTGACGTCAATTTTATAGCATTATTTATTATTAGGCGTACTAAACGGTTTTCCGGGAGCAGGGCTTATATGGGACCTAGTGTAAATTATGCACCGATCTTCAAAAAATTTTACAGTGTGATTTCTGGTCCCATAAAACTGTGACGTACCAAATTTTAGTATGCTAGCGTTATTTATTACGGTTGTAGGCGTACTAAACTGTTTTCCCCGAGAAGGGTTGGTCAATTATGGACCGATCTTCACGAAATATAACAGTATGATTTGCAGTCGTATAAAGCGAACTCGTGCAATTTTATGTCATTCCGTGCATTATTCCACCATTTATGTTAGTTTTTGTATCAAAAGTACCAATTTTTTTAGGATGGTGGTTCCATAGTTTGATTCACAGTTCTGATCCTATTGAACCGATGTTGCTGGATTTCAATCACAAACTGCTTAGGATAACTACAAGCAATTTGAGACCAAGTTTGTTCTTTTCTTTTGCGTTTTTCAAAAGTGAGCGTGTTTTCAACAGACGGATATGGCTAAATCGACTTGGAATAATTCAAGTAGCCAGAATATATATACTTTGTTTCACACGGAATGAGAAAAACTTACAATCAAAACAATACGTTCAACAAAAAACTCTAAGGTAACCAATTTTGGGGTAAAGTACCACTGTTTACCTAGAAAAGTTTTTAACGTGGCGCGTGCAACTGCTTCACTAATAATTTTGTAGTTATCGATCTGCTTTAATAGACTTACATCATTGAGAGCAGTGTGTCGAGAGCATTGGCAGAGGTACACATTTTTGATATATATTCTTTAAATAAATTAACTTATATCAAGCAAGGCGTCATTTTTTGAATCGTCCATGTAAGATTGCAGCTGGGTTTGTAAAATTAATATTCTTAAAGAATATATAATTTTCATTATCCATATAGCCTGGTTTATAGCTCCTGAAGCTTTTACTGTTGGATGGGGCTTAGATTTATCACCCAAAAAGATAAGGCTCAGATAAAGCAATTCTGTAAAGTCTACTCTTGGTTGTATGTCTGCAAGCTGGCCTTTAATAAAATTGCTCAAATCTTAACGTATTGGTTCCGGGAAAATTGACTTGTCAATGAACTTTCTCCCACCTTTGCTGAGGAGTGATAAACATTTTTATTTGTGGTGATCTAGTCTTCTCTTCAATATAAAGCGCACTAAAAGCCGATCCAGCCACAAGCTAACACTTACATCAATGTTACAACTTCTGAAACTGATTTTCAGAACTTATTGCTTATTGATTTTTAAATAAAGTAAAACAAAACGTTAGATTTATATTTGTTTTTTGCGTATGAGGGGTAAACGGGCAAACATCATATAATAATATCTTAATCTGGGCACAAATATGAAAACCGGTATTACTCAGGAACGGTAAGAGCAAGTTCAAAAATTATTTGGAATTAATTGATATCAAACTGTATCGTAAGTTTTTCATTTTCAAAAAAATTTTAAAAGTTATAAAGCGTTACTTACAAAATTTATGGAAAAATTACGAAAAATTATAATGTAGGGTACCTTATAAGCAAATTCATTGTAAAAACTAATAGGTTTTGCACACAAAAATAAAGCTTTGGATATTTGTCTTTAAATTGTTTCCTTAAAAGTAAAAAAAAAATCGTGGTTTCTGACAAACTTATGAAGAAAACTCAAAAAAGGAACGGCAAACCTGATTTTTGACAAAAATTCGACTTGTGCGACCTCTAATCTAAGCCTCTTCAGAAAAATCTTAAAAATATTCGACCCCATTTTTTGGGACCCACTACTACCCATGTCCATGTTTTATTTTTCTCTATTTAAATATTAAATAATAAAAATTTGTACTTTTTTATTTATTAGGCTGCAAAAAGAGGTTGATTAATCGCGAGGTTTGATTTTCAATATGCTTTTTTCAGATCAAGCGTGGTTAATATCAAACTGCTTTGTCATTTTTGTTCAGTATCGATTGGCAAGACATCGTGGAAAGACTCGCATGAAAACAGCGTCTCCAAATTTTTCTGCTTAATTTCGAAAATCAGCGTTTTTCGTCCGATTCTTGGAACTTACGGTGCGCATAATCGAAGTACTGTAACCACTATTGCCAACCCCATTCGCAAATTTGTGTCCCAGCTTACATTATTGGTTGATGCTTGACCGGTTACATCACAAGCAGCTGCAGCGGAGAGTGTTCGCGAAGACCATGACGAATCGGTTCGTCGTCGTTCTCAGCATCTTGGCTTGTCGTATTCGACAACTTGGCGTATTTCACATAAGGATCTCTGTCTTAAAGCGTACAAAATTCAACTTTTGCATGCTACGAGCCATACAGCGCGTGAGAAATCATTTTGGTGAACACATAATTTACCGTTTCGCTACGGTAAGTTGGCCACCTAGATCGTGCGATATCACACCTTTGTTCTATTTGCTCTGGGGATATGTAAAGTCTGAGGTCCTCAGAAATAAGTGAGCTACGATTGGCACTTTAGAAGCCAACATTTCTCGTGTTCTTCTGGAGATAACAGTCTTTATGCTCGAACGAGTCGCCCTTCCGAATGGACCACCTCAGACGTAGTCATGCCCAATATTTACATGATATCATTTGCTAACAGTAAATACCATAAATTGTTCTTTTAACCGATAATAAAAATTTTAAGTTCGCTTTGAAATGTGTGTGTGTTGTTTTAATTAGAAATCAAACCTCACGATGATTGACTACAGGGCGTTATAAATTTGACAACAGATAGCCAGAAAAAACTAACATTGAAAAGTAATGAGTTAAAAAGCTATTATAGCTACTCTTCACTACTTATACATTGGCATTTTAACTCATTATTTTAACACGGTGATGTCATTGGAGGCAAGTACTTATCACCCACGCTTACAAATAGGTAGTTAAATAAGTCATTACCCATACGCTTAAAAATAGGTGCTTCACATTGGTATCAACAAAACTGAATTTGTCATACAAATTGAGTTTTTAATTTAATTTACTTTCTAATGCAAAATTTGACTACCCTGCATTAAGGACATCAATTAAGTATTTAAATTTTTCATACACAGAAAAAAGTTTTCATAAATTAAAAAAATGGTTTAAAAAGTATTTAAATTTAATTAATATGATAATTGAATCAATTATTTTTTTAGTTGAAAAAAATTAATAATATAATTTTGATTTAATTAATATTTTAGTTATTTTTAAATAAATTTGTAAATAAAATATTATTTAAATATCTAAATTAATTGACTTTTTCCTTTAAAATAAAATAATTTAAACTTGTTGAATTGTTGTTGGAAATTGTCAATATTTAATTTTATAAATTAACACATTGTTCGAAATGGTAAAGTTTTTTGATTATTTTTTTAATTAAAATTAAAAATATCATTTATTGAAAAAGAATATTCACAATTTTACAATTTCTAGAAATTAATATAATCATTTTGGTAATAGGAGCAAAATCGACAATTTTTTTGGTTGGTATTTTGAATTTGGTATAAATTTGGTGATTAGAGAAAATTTTTATTTTTTTCTCTGTATTCAAATCTATCACAAATAGTTTTACATTTATAAGAAATAATAAAAAGCTGTAAGAACATATATGTATTTAAAATCAATTTGTATTTATTAGATTTGAATAAATAAAACCTCAAAGGCATTTTATAATGATATAATTAATTCAATGTCGTTAATCACCTAAAAAGCAAGTACTTATGTATCAGATTATATGTCAGTTATTACTAAACTACTTCTATGTAATGCAGATGGTATAAAGTTGTCATTGAAAAGTAAGTTGTTCAGTAATTGCAGGTCATTACCAAGTTTTTGCTGGGTAGTTGTCAATTTGACAAAAATGTTATTTTCTACATTTTTTGTCAATTTGACAGCGTTTTGTTAACAATTTGACAAAAGATATTGTCGAAATAATGACAGTACTTCGTTATAGTTGTATAATCATTAATTGACAATTTTGCAACGTTTTTTTATTTTTGTTCTGTGTAGTACTAATTATATAGTTGTGTTAATAAACTTCACAAAATAGTGATTTGATAAAGCTATTTTTAGTTTTAAAAGCAAAAACCTTTTAGAATGATATTTTCTTTTAAGACTGTTTAAAATCAAAATAAATTTTTAAAATATATCAAAAATTAAAAAAAAAAAGTATCAAACAAATTAATACCTTACCAATCACGAAATATTCTTTGCATACAGCTCCTTTAAACAATTTTTTTTCTTTATTAAGAACCCTTTTAAAATACACATCTCGATTATTTCTGGCAAATTCTAAAACTCAATCGATATCATTTCCTAAGAACAACTTCTTTTTATATTCATTGCTACTGTAAACACATATTTGCAAAAGGAAAAAAATTGAGAAAAAAAATGACCAACATAAAATATTCCCTATTAAACTGACCAAAAGTCATGTTAATGAAAATTTATGCCTTCAATAGGTACGGAAAGTGAGAAAAAAAATAATATTGCCAAGAAGTTGTAAACAACGTCAATGCAAATATCGGCTGCAATGCAACAAATTGTTATGAAATTTAACATGAGTTTATTGTAATGCAAAAAAGAGGATTAGGGGGAAAAAGTGCCTATAAAGTGCTTGTAATAACCGACTTTATGAGCAACTTGATTGATTTTATAGGCTAGCAAATCTTACATCAAATTTATAGTTAAGAGAAATTAAAATTCGAAAAGAGGGAGCCAGATTTTACTTTTTTTTTAGTCATTTAAATGTACCATTTACAGTGAAACTTCGTATAACCAGACACTCACTGTCGCGGTGGTTAATTAAATTAGGCCAAAAATTACATTGAAAGCAAAAACAAAATCAAAAATATTTAATAATGTTGTTGCTGCTTTCTACAAAAATTCAAACACTGATAGAAAAGGCGTCATAACGCTGACGTGTTTTGAGATCAGTACCTTGACAAGGTTTTGACCCCTTTCACTTTTCATCGTTCTTATGTCAGCCTTAACATCACTTGGCCGAATCGTAATCAGGGTCAAAAATTAAAATTATGTCATCAATGGATGACACATCGGCATCAAGAAAATTACGAATCGGAGTCAGTTAAAAAAACATGTCATCAGTGCGAGGACTCAGTACACAGAAAAAAGTGTTTTATCAATTAAAAAAATGGTTTAAAAGTATTAAAATTTAATTAATGTGTTAATTGAATCAATTATTTTTTCAGTTGAAAAAAAAATTAAAAATATAATTTTGATTTAATTAATATTTAAGTTGTTTTGAAATAAATTTTTAACTAAAACATTAATTAAATATCAAAAATATTAATTGACTTTTTCGTTTAAAAAAATTTATTTAAACTTGTAGAATTGTTGTTGGGAATTGGCAATATTTAATGGTTTTAAAATGCCACGAAGCAGAGCAAAAGAAAATATTATCGAAGCATTAGTAAATTTGTTTGACGATTATTATGTTGTATTATTATTGTCTTTGATGCTCTTTTGAAACTGCATTCGTGTCCATACAATGAAATTTTAGTTTTGCGGCCTTTAGTTTGATATTTTGTATGCCTTGTCTCTTTCTTCTTCTTCACTTCAATTATACACTTCCAAAAACTGCTTGTACATGAAACAAAATACACTTTTTCAATACGTCCTTCCCTTTTCGCAATCAAACTTAAATGTTTCGCAGCAAATGTTTCATAATATGGACGGAGACTTACAAACGCAGAAAAGGCTATTTAGTTCTAGTATTGAGCAAAAGCAATGATGTGACAATTGAAAGTCTGTGTCAGCAAACACTGAACTCCGCTAATGCGTATTAAAATTCTCAACGCCACAAAATATGCAGCGTTTGAAATTTAAAAATTCAATATGAATTTCTATAGAAAGTAATAACAAATTTATAAAATATTTTTAGCTTTGTTTTTGCTTTCAATGTAATTTTAGGTATTGCGTTGCGTTTTACACAATTAGGGCCTTAAGCCTAGCACTCTGTTCCAATTTGTTAAAAATGTTTAGCAACATCTATTATTTCATACGAAACGTTTGGCATGTATCAATGTTACTTATCTCGAGAGTTTGCACAATTTGACGTATTTAATCTTTCAAAGTATTCGACATTGATTTGCGTGTGTAAACAAAACCCACATGTTTTTTACTAAAAAGCATTTTTTTAAATAAAAATTAAAGTAAATATGGATGAAAACTGTTACTAGTTGTGTTATTTATGTTTTTTCGTTCGTATTTAATATTTATATTATTTTACAGTTGAAAAAAAATGTTGCCAGAAACATTTCGCAACTTTTTCACAAATTGAACAGAGTACAACTCTATTAACATTATTTCATAGAAATTCCGCACAAGTTTTTTTAATATGAGTTTTGACAGCATTTCACGTGAAATGTTGAACAGAGTACCAGGCTTTAGTGTAGAGTTAAGCTTATATCAGTTCAGTTTGAGCCGTTGAGTTACAAAATGGCTTTCTATGTTTTTTGATGTGTTGAAATACGACAAAGTAGTCCCTGGCCAAGATTCACCAAAGAGGCAAGATGTCCCTAATAGATATGTCTACACAGAGGGAAAAATACGGTATGAAAATACCAAAATTTATACCACCCGTTGTCAAAAGTGAGCCAACTACGTTTGTGTTCAAGTTGATAACGAATGTTATCAACATTGTTTTACGAACAAGTTGCCATTTTGAAACCATTTGGTCTTATTCTGAAAACAAAATATTAATATATTTTCACCATAACGGTGTCATTTCGACAACAAGTTGTTCTCATTTTTGATAACACACTGTTGGTTTATTGCCAACATTCAGTTATCAATTCGACAACACATTGTTCTGCGTAAATCGTCATCTATTATGAACCCAAGCAATAGAAAAAAGCATATGAAATATGGTGTTTAAATATTTTTTTTTTTTATTGAATTGCTGGATCAATTGTATTGTTAGATTATTCTTTTGTCTTGCTTCTTCTTAATCCATATAAATAAGAAAATGTTATTATATTTTTCGAACGATATATTTCGAACTTACAGTTCATCTTCAGGATCTATATTAATAACAATAATAAGTCTTATTATATACATAAATATTATAAAAATTAAACAAACTTAAAATTCTTACCTAATTTATATGATTGAAAAATGTTTATTCCAAATTACATTAATAAAGTAAAATCTAAAAACTTCATAAATTTTTCAAAAATTACATTTAAATCAACTAGAACCAACTTTACTTACCTGTTAAATAACCATAATTACCTTCCATATTTATAGATACAAGGATTTTTTAATTCCTTATCGTCGTCGCCGATAAGGAATTGATTTTTCTAAGGTCAAAAATTATATTTTTTTCAAAAAGAAAATCTTTTTCGTAGGAACAAAATGTGGACGTCACAGTTTATTAAATTTTTTCACTGGCCAGGTTTTTTTTTTATTTTTTACTTATTTTAATTATTTATAAAAATTTGTACTTTTTTATTTCGATAAACTGCGAATAATGACAACAATGGTATTTTTAACATCTTTGGTACCAATTTTACAACAGTTTGTTAAACATTTCACAACAGATGTTGTCGAACATGTATCTCGCCTTCAGACTGACTAATCTCCACTACTGCACTTGAATTTAATATTTCAATACAGTCGTCTTCAGTATAAAGAAGCTTTTATGTACTTATAAAATTTCGTCAACGCTATTTGATTGACCATACATAGAATAAAATCTCCAAAATGTTTCACCATTTAAAGGATTTATCAAAAATACAATCAGTTTTAATCAAAAATCTAATCAAGTAAATTGAACGTTTAACCAAGTGAATTGAACGTTTAATTAAGTAAATTAAACGTTTAATTGATACTATTAATTTGTTTACTGGTGCAAATTTAATTAATTTTTTTTACTAATATCACAATGTTTTTTATTTAAAACCATTTTTTTTCTGTGAACAGTTCTATTAAATTTGCGTACGTTGAAAGTTGGATATCACCCACTCAGCTGATGAGAGTCCAGCTTCCCGAAAGTAATTTTGGACTTCTAAATCTGACAACACGAGCTTATCGATCACGTTCTCCAAATAAACAGCAATTTCTTTGCCATTCTCAGCACATTAGATTGTACCTTTGTGTTAACAGGGTAATCAGCAATATTATTGGCATTCACACAAATACGAATTAGAGTTGCAAAGAGAAGAACTATCAATAAAATACAACTCTTTTCGTTGTACCTTAACGCTTCTTTCGGCTTATGAGAAAAATTAAAAAAACATTTATTTATTGTCCGCGTCCTCTTATGAAAGTGCCCGGTTATGGGAATACATTTTATCTGGAATAACTAATAAAAAGCTACGATCGAAAAAAAATGACCCGTTATGGGAGGTTTCAGTGTTTAGTCAAAAACTTAAGGCCCTAATCATGTAAAACGCAACGCAATGCCAAAGAATAACATTGAAAGCACAAGCAATGTCTTAAACATTTTGTCATTTTGTTGTTGCTTTCTATAGAATATTTATTACATTGTTTGTGCTTTCAATGTTGCGTTGCGTTTTTCATGATTAGGGCCTTAGTTTTTACGTGACCTGCCATTTCTGTTGCAAATTTTGGTTTATGTAAAAGTTGCACATTTTCTGGAAAAAGGTAGAATGTTTTCTTTGCAATATTGCACCTTTTTCTTTGCAAAAGTTGCACTTTTTCTTGCCATTTTTTTTTTTATAAGTTGCACATTTTCTTCTAAAGTTGAACTTGCTCTTAAAAAATTGCAACTTTTTCAAAAATGTTGCTTTTTTTTTTGTTGTTGCACCTTTCTAAGATAAAAGTTGCGCTTTTTCTCCTGGCCACCTTCTTTTTATGTCTTTTTTAGTTATTTAACCTTAAATAATTAACACAAAAGCTAATAAAACATGATGGTAAAAAAATTATTAAAAAGAAGGATTAATACTCGTAAAAGGAGAAGAATGATTGGAAAAAATTGATCATTAAATAATTTTTTACAACTTTAAATGAAAAATACCAATTTCTCATGACTTACAGAGCAATGGAGCATACAAAGTTAATGAATTTTTAATAACATCCATAGCAAATAAACAACAAAGTATCATTTATTACTTTTAATACTCCAGAGTTTTAGGATATTTTATTTTGTTGTTTGTTTGTTGGTTTGATGCTCAAAATTGATTAATGATCTTTACGGGGATTATGATGATGAAGAGGGCTTCATAAGCAGTTGAAAGAAATTTAAAAATTCTTTTTTTTTTCGATTCAAGCAAATCAAGTGTGATTTTTAACACTTAACATACAGTGAGCATCCGTAGATACATCATTAAGCAGCTGTAGTGCGGAGAAGATCATTCCAATAAAAAAAAAAAAAAGTAAATGATCCTTTTGTATAATCAAAAAAAGGATACAGAAACCGCATGTTGCTGCTTTTGCGCATACGCTTCGTTAAGAACACTTAAAGAGAATAAAAAGAAAAATTTGGGGCTGTTACTTAAGAGATCTAAACAAAATACAATCAAAACACCTACTGGTTTTTGAAGTTTCCGTTTCAAATGATATTTCTAATTTTCTTTCTTTTTTAAGCAAGCGCGATCATTTGTCAAAATGTTTGATGGTGTCTGCGAAGTTCAATAAGAAACGCTTTAATATAAAGATCATTAGAAAAATTGATTTGGGTCTTGTGTTATATTCATTACTGGTTTCTAGGGTTTGTGCGAAAGAAGAAAAGGTGTTGATGATGTGTGAAATCATGATTGTTGTTTTAGTTCTTCTTTTCGAGAGTACTTTTGTGGTTATTTTATTTGTTACAAATTGTTTATTAATGATTTTTCGTAAAGCAAAATGAACATAAACTGTCGAAATTTTAGCTGAGGTCTAATTTCGGATACATACTCTGTTTTGCAGTGAAGCGTATTACAATGAGAGCGTTCTAAATTCAATTACACTAATAGTAAACAGAGTGAGGACTGGACTTTAAAGTTTTTACATGCTTTCCAACATGTGACCGAGCGCCGTTATGATGGAATGTTTCGGCCGTATGACTGGCCGCAAAATCCGGCCGATTTTTTGACAATGCTCGGTCCGCAGTTACTTCAAGTATTTGTATAGGCCCTTTTTAAGAAAAACCACTGTTACTCTAGTAAACTTCTAAAGGCAATACTTGTGAAAGATTAAGAAGCAAAGAGATAGAGAGAGAGAGAGAGAAAGAGAAAGTAATGGGCCAAAAAACCCATACCCAGCGGGAGAAAGAAGGAGTACGGATGCCTTCTAGAAGTCGTCTGTACTCCTTATTTTTGATGTACATGGCCTGCTCGCTCCAATCAATACTTTTTTACACACGTTGTCATTGCGGGGTAGGCCTTTCGCTCTCGCTTCTTCCGCCAGAGATTCCGAAAGGAATTCACATGAATGGCTCTTAGAAGGCTTTCCAGAGAATGTTGGTTTAATAATGGGATCTGAATTCTTTGGCTTTTGCTTTGGCAAACAAAAAAACGTACTCCTTCTCTTTTCCCTTCTCATAGAAGGGCACGTGGGATGTGTATCTTATTATTTCTACTAAAGAGCCGATACCTTCTATGAGGCATTCTTTAGCTGTTCGATAACAATGGCAATTGAATAAAAAAATTGTCGAAGCAGGCCTTCAATAAGGCCTGAACTAAGAATGTCTTCTGAGTCTTCCCACTGGGTACAAGCGGTTACACAAACATATTAATATCTTTGTTATGTTTAAGAGAACGTTTGTGTCAAAATGTGTAACAAATTTTAATATTTTCACAAGCATCTTGTAGTTGTTGTCAAACTGCTTGTGTCGTTTATTTGGCCCTTGAGAGTAGAGGAAATAAACGTTTAATCCACAAACTTTGATCACGTAAATATAAACAGCCTTGCGCACGATGCCGATTGCTATTTCTTTATCTCTTGTTTCCATTTTCAACGACAAATACCAACACTAAATTTTGGTTTATAAATATATTTCTTTAAAATAACACCACTAATAAAATTTTATTGTTTTATTAAATATTTTCCACACATTCTATTGATGAAAACAGATATTTGTTGTTTACTGCTGTGTTGTCATATCGTCGGTTGATAATATAAATGTTGTATGTGGATTTTTTGCGGTTTTGAGTTAAGATCGATTCCTTAGGTTTTCCGACCTGATCTTTCATTTGGCGTAATCAGTTTTTCGATACCTCATACGGGTTTCGAGATATGGAGTGTTGAGTTTGTCGTATGTGGTAATTGCTGAAGCAATTTTCAAATTAAATGTCGTATGTAACTGCCACATACGACAAATTTTCATATAAAACGACCAAAAAATTAATTTATTATTTAAGTGGATTTTATATGAGTTCAAACTTCAAACTCAATTTACTCGAAACTATCGGAATCCACATACGACAATTAAATTATCAGCCAACGATATGTTGCAAATTGAGTCCCAAAGAGGAGTATTTTCATGATTTAATTTGCATGTTTTGGCGATTTTCATTTTCAAACTAGCATTTAATTTTTGGAAAACTCGGTGTGGCAATATAGTCATTTGGCAATGAATAATTGGATAACGTTAGAAAATTAAATTCTGACGACCTAAAAATCGATAGTCAGTGGGGCGCTTATGAGAACGATAATGAGGGACTTGTTGCCGCTCGCTTAAGTTTTCGATCGACATTCTGGACCTGGCTGATACTTTCGTAAATCTGCTGTGGATGAAGAAGCATCTCTCGCGTCACTAACTTTTTTTTTAGGACAATTAGGCCGTATCTGTTTGTCTGCCTTCTGGCGTTCTACGTCTCGCCTGCATTAGTTAATGGCTTGGCGTCGCATTATACCGAGTTACAGTTTTTTGGGGCGCGAAGGAGTAACTTCCAAAATGCCCAGATCTGGGTTTTTTGCTTTAGAAAAAAAAAAAATATTTTTATTTTGACATTTTCGTAAAAATTTCTTTTGTTTATTGAACTTGTTAATACCATTCGCTCATTTTTTTAAACTGCACATTTTACAAGATCTTGTGACATTTAGCAAAATACAAAAATCACTTAAATATAATTTAGTAGTAATAAATTCAATTTATTGCTTTATGGAAAAGAAGCAACAAAAAAAAAGTGATTCAATGAAAATTACAGGCAGTAGTTGTGGTTAAACAAGTTTTTTTATAACCCACTCTGGAGGTCCATTGGTCTGTCTGTCCGTCTGGGCTGTTACATTTTTCATGCAATCAAAATAAATCGAGTAAAACAAAATTTTTAACACAAACTTTACAACCTGTTTGGACTTTTTTAAGCAAAACAAAAATTTTCTGTTCCAATATGACTTCTCTTTGAAGACCTCTGTCAAAAAAAAAAAAAAAAAAAAATAAACAATATGTACAATAATTTATATTTGCAATCAAACCAAAGAGAAATACCTGACTTTAAAAGTGTTCGAAAATACGCACCAAAACTGGTGTTGATTGCAACTTAAGGTGCGTGTAGCAATCACCTTAAATAATTTACTAGCAAAAAAATAAATAAAATATATTAAAAAAAAAACAATTTTGTTGTTTTAATAATATATAAAAACAAAAATTATACAAAAAAAAAAAAAATAAGAGCGCTTATAAATTGAAAACATGAACTTGAACAACAAAATTGACGCGTTGCAAGTTACACATAAGAATGTAAATGTTTGTAGACTTGTGTTTATGTTTATATTTGCACACGCCACTGCAATGTTGCCGTTGATGTTGCAGTTGTTGATATTTCCAGTTGTCTGTTGTCTATAAAAAACATATGCACAAACATAATTTTGTTGTCTGTTAAAGACTTCAGTGTTTCAGTCGGCTTGTGCATGAATATTTTGCAAAGGTTTGTTTTGAATTTATCAATATACATATAACGGCAGTTCACAAAGTGGTCTATTGTATCATATTGGTTGTAATTGCCATAATTTTATAACTGTCACATTCTTAAAACTAAAGCAAATACAAACAATTTGACTCAATAGAACACTTTGTGAACTGGCTTATAATATATTATATAGGCATAATATTTATTATATACTTAGTCAATTCACAAGGTATCCTAACATGTCATATTGTCAAAATGTCCTAATATTTCACAATGGTTTAAAAATATTGTTGTTGGTTTGTTAACAAAAAGTGTCTTAAATAAATAGAACGTTGCTTGCTGTGTTTATTGTGCTGTCGTAATTAATCAGAAAAGTCCAGCGCTGAGCGGCTGAGCCGTACAACAATATTTTTAAACCATTGTGAAATATTAGGACATTTTGACAATATGACATGTTAGGATACCTTGTGAATTGACTAACTATATAGGTATAGCTAAGATGACATTAATACCTAATGTAAAATTTCCTATAGAAGGCATAAGAACAAAAAAATTATTTAAATCAAATAAAAATAAACATACAGAGTTTTTCAAAATCTATTCCTTTGTTCTGAGCAATTTTTTTAGTACGCATCAAATTACATATACATAAATGCCCTTAAAAGAAATTTTTGTAAATACATATAATACTTTTTTTGTAAAATAATCTGTAAATAGCATTTTATTTAAATACAACTATAAATTTTTTTTTAAAAAATTTCATATTAACGCATTCGCTGCCATTGCTGAAACACTAAAAACATGTATTAAAGTTGCATTTTGGTATTTATAGGTAATTTTATGTACTACGAGATATCTAGATAGATGGCCCCACTAAAAAAAATTAGTAATCCACGCCGAACTACGATTAATCTCGTAGATTTATTTTAAAATACGATTTGTACTAAAAAAAATTAAAAATTTTCGCTATATCGGTTAATCGACTGTAACTAGCCGGCTTAATCGTTGATCGAAAATAGCCAATTTTAAATTAAGCGATCAGTTAATCGGGTAGTTATTAATCGGTTAACCGAATGAATACCCTAGTATGTATGTATATCATAGAACAAATTATTGTGTGTCAAAAAGTGAAAATCATAAAATAATAAAAACTATTTTCAATTAAAAATCTATAAAAGAATAAAAGTTGTGATAAATGTTTTGAAATTTAATCTATATATACGGCAAGTAAAGTTATTTTTTAAGCTTCAAAAAAAAAATTTATCGGGTCTGCTATAAATTCTAGTTGCTCAAATAATATTGTCAAGATTCCGTTTTGTGTTGATGTGAGTGCCAATCCAGGCTTATATTTGGTGCTTAAATAAGCTATAATGGCGGTTGTTGTGCGATAAATGTTAAATTTATTTCTTTTTCATAAGTTACTTTATTCTATTCAAAAAAATTTTTTTTAATATTAGTATTGTGGTTATTTTATTGAACTGTTAATGGTTTTTAATCCAAATTTAAATATTATAATTATGCTTAAGTTCATTGAATTTAATTTTCATTAAATTATTTTTATGAAGACAGGAATTTTACAACATGAAATTAATTAAAATTTTTTATTGATAATTTGTCATTCTTGACAGCGCTGAGATTTGAACCCAGGCTTTCACGGACAGATTGCCCAGACTAGTTTCGATTGTAACCACACAATCTCGTCGTTGGGGTTTGCCGTTTTACTCACTCGGCTATTGCAGCCGGATGACGTCAATAGTCAAACATCAATCCTTAAACCAAATGGTATTTCAGTTTGGTAGATCGAAATTTGCTTTTGAATGAGTGAATATCTATTTTAATTAATTTACATGTTCTTCCTAACTTTCTGTTTTTTGGTATTTTTTTTTTAAGTTTTTTTTTTTTTTAGAATATACAAGTTAATAGTCTTGTAGTGTATAAAGTCGTTCCTAAAAATTTAAGGGATAGAACTATTACAAAAAGCTCTATAAAATACATAACTAAAATGCATCTTATATTTCAATTTAGTTAGCAACAAAATAATTTGTTAATATAACATTGTCGTAATAAAAATTTATATTTAATTGTTAACAAATAATTTATTGTATATAGAAAATTCATTGTTAAAAATATTTGTTGAGTTTTAACAATTTTTATTAACAAAATAATTTTTGTATTTACAATTGTTGGTGCCTTTTTAGTTACAAAAATAATTGTATTGGCGAATATGGTGTTCAATATGACAATTGATTTGTTGTAATTTTTTTCTGTGTAGATATACATTTTAAACCTTTTTACGAGGCTATTGATCATTTAAATATATTATTTTAAACCATAAATGCTTACACTTTGAATTACTTTAGAACACTAAAGAAGGTTGTCTTCAGACGAAGAATAGTTGATATTTATTAAAATTTAAGATGGCGTACAATGTTTACTTTAGAACTGCTGGGCTTTGCGTTACCATATTTAAGTACATGGGAATACGAACACCTTAACATTTTTTAATTTGCTGCTGTTTTGTTGTCAAAAGCTTCAACTAAAACTGTTTGTGGCTGGAATGTTACCAGCTAAATTATGGCTTATGTCCCCAGTTTGAAGCATGAAATCCCCAAAAATCAACTTTTTAAACTATAAATAAAAACCTTTTAGAATTCTCAAGAGAACATGTTGAATAAAACCTAAATCTTGAGTCCTTTTAATAGAAATGAAAGACATTACAACATTAAATTTTAAAAAATAATATGACAAGGGTGTTTTTTTAGTCCGGCAGAACTTGAAAAAATAAAAACTGGCGTAGAAAAATTAAAAGTTTATTGAATTATTTATTTCGAAAAAAACTCAGATTCAAAAATTCAAAGTTAATATCTCTTAAGCCATTTGAACTTTTGAAGCTGAGTTTTTTTTTTCCCTAAAACTCTAAGCCTATGTTTATGGTATAATAGTAAAAAGAAAAAAAATTTAAGGAATATTTGAAGGAGAAAATTGTCATTACAGTTTCCGGAGTAGAGCCCTTTTCGAAATTTATTTTTGAGTTTTCATGGTTTTAGTTGTAAAATGGTATCTTTGGTGAATGCAATTTATTAAAACCCGCGAACATTCAGATAATCTATAAAGCTTAAATAAAGATTTTGCATTTTAAATTAAGATTAACCCTTTGTAAATTCATTTATGAACTAGACAATATTGATGAAAGTAAACAAAATTTTTAACGAAAGCTTTTTAATATTAAGGAACAAAAAAAACCTTTCGATATAATTGTATCTGTTTATTTAGATATAAAATTATAAAACACATACATTCATAAAATATCAAAAAGGAAGATATTTGATCAAGATAAATATATGAATTAGAAATTTTCTACATCTGCCTGTGAATACATGTCGGTTGCCCATTGCAGAATGTCTTCATAAAAAGTTTGGAAGTCGGCAATCTGGATGTTATTATCCTTCGAGCAGCTGGATTCACTAAGTTTTACAATTAAGTTAAAATAATGTGTACTTATTTATATTTTTCTCCTGAAACGGTGCTCACTTTTCAGATTTCTTAACAATGGCAAAAACAAAGATAATTTTTCATAAGAAATTGACCACATATTAAAACTAACCTCTCAGTATAAAAATTTTGAATGCAAAGTTTTTTTCAATTGCTAACTAAAACACACACAATAAATATTCAAAATAAATATGGAGATAAGTCCTTTTCGAAATTAATTTTAAGAATCCACCTGTTTTTCACCGCTATGGAAGGGTTATATAACTTGTCATTCTCACAGTATACCGGTCTATGTGTGTACCTCTAAGAACAGCAAAAAACTAAATTTCAAAACAATTTGTACCTGAGCCCTTTTTAAAAAAAAATTATTCAATTAAAAAACGAACTATATGAAAGATCACTTCAATGCATTAGTATTCGATAATGATTTGGGGCTGTTCTAGACGAAGCGCATTCTGAACGTCAAAATCTGGGTCACTCTTTCGAGCACTGCTGACCGTACGTTACGAATAACACTAAGAATGTTGGCCACTAAGCCGACAATTGAAGCAAAGCCGCGAATAACGTTGTAAAAGCCACTTTTTGCAAAAACAGTTTTTTTGCAGATTTGCGTTAACATTACGCCTCTTACACTGTTTAAACGTCAATTCACCCAAAATTATGCACCCTAACACCGTCAAAATGCAATACAAAGAGTCAGCCAGTGGTAGAACTTTGTAAGTTACTAACAAAATGATGCAAACGAAATGGTTTTGCAAAGTGGAATAACGTTCTAAAAGCCGCTTGCGTAGTGGAAAAACGTTTTAAATGACATCGCGATTGTGGATATGAAACGTTTTTCTACTAAAAAAAAAGAATATAAACTGTAATTAAGCATGTTATTTAAAATTCGATTTACTTGATATTTTGCATAAAAGTTTTTATTGTCATTATTTTGGATAATATAAAAAAAAAAAATAAAAAATTAATAATCCTCCCCTCTAAAAACGTTTTTTTGCTCTCCTGAAAAATATTTATTTTGTAACTTACAACGTTATTCGCGGCTGTGCTTCAATTGATGCTGATATATAAACATAAGCCGGTGACTTCACGCATTACACGATAGGTGTAAAATTGTAGGAGCATCGGAAGGCAATTGACAGAACCATTTCTGTAAACCGACTAACCACCAAATTTTGATTTTAATAAGACGAAGGTTGTGGTCACTGTTTGGCATGTAGCGCTATCCTTAAGCGCCCTGAGGTGAAGTCTGGACAGCTTAAATGCTCCCCGAGTCTTTTTTTCATCTATGATGGGGCACATATTTCTTGTTTCCCCAAAAGGTTTTTTTTATCTTCCTGTGATAATCCCGCGAAGCTCTACGACTACGCCGGAAGCGAATTTTACAAACGGCTAGTTACACCGAGAAACGAATTTTCTCTGTAATGGGTTGTGCGATATATTGGACATTCGAAAACAAATGGAATTGATCTGCTGGAAAGGCGAGTACTATGGGCATGCACCCTCGTCTCAGAGATGAGTTTGCTCATCTCAGCTGAATACTTACCGTGTTAATATCCGTGATAATATAACCAGTATACATACCTCGGGTTGATTCCCCAGTTCAGACCAATGCCCTTTAAATAGCAATATAGTGCAGTTGCCGCCTTAGTAGTCCTGGAATTAATATCTGATAGTTTCAATGAGACCCCATTTTTTTAATATTACCTACGCGAATCCTGCGAAGCTCTACGTTTGTGTGCAGGAGGCCAGAGTCTATGGCAGGAAACGCACCCGCAGCCGTGGCGCTGATAGACAAGAACACTACCAACCGGGGCAAAAAAAGGAATTATGTAAAAGTACCAGTTCCGTTTTGGCAGGATTTACACCGAGCCCATATCACTGGCACCATTAAAGTAGACACCAAGTGTGGTTTCCATAAGTTCAGACAACCCCACGTTATCCGCATATGCAGTTTTGCAGCACGTGCCTTCCATGGCCTTGAGCAGGGCATTGATATTTCAATTCCAAAGTAATGGTGACAGTACCCCTCGTTGTGGGGTGCCCCTATACACAACTTTGGAAAAGTTCGAGGAGCCCAAGATAGTTTGATACACCTTTAGAGCAGGATACTTCTGATGAATTTTCCAAAAGCTTATAGCTGTAAAAACCGATTCAGTTCTAACGTTGTTGAAAGCTCCTTCAATATCCAGATGTAGAGATCTCTCTATGTGGCCTAGTAATGGGTAAGGCGCAGTTTCAGTGGACTTTCCCTTCTTATAGGCGTGTTGAGCACTCGACCAGAAATCGTGCCTCAGTGATGATCTTATATGAATATCTATAATCCTTTTCAGGGTTTTCAGCAGAAAGGAGAATAGACTAATTGGTCTAATGTCACTAATTAGCATAAGTTTGGATGTCTTCCCTCCTTTTGGGATGAAGAAAATTTTGTGTGCCTTTGATAATAACGATGCCATCGCAAACAGCTATGGCATCAATATCTCCAGATACAGTGAAAGGTCCGCTGGGCTAATCCCATACGGGCCGGATGATTGAAAGGGATGGAAGCTTTTGACCGCATATTAAATACGATGCCGAGTTATAGAAATATTATAAATATCCCGAATGCCACTTAATATTTCCTTTCTCCCTCGGCACACCATCAGTACAGCCTAGGAAGTGTGTATTTCAAGCATGTCCTGACTAGCCATGGTTCAGGATCCACCTGTCTTCTGTATATATGATGACATAATTGGTCTAGAAGATAAAACCTTAAGTGGCATACTTGTCTACGCGGAGTTTTCCACAAGTTGCAGAATTTCCTCCGTGACTGTCTTTTGGCCATCCTGATAAGGTTCTTGAATCCATTCAATTGGGAGAGCATTACCTTTCGCCGTTTTTTTTTTTTTTGATATTTACGCATTTCTGCCGCAGCACTTGTTTGTTGCCTCAGTTAAGACACTCGTAAGTAACTCTACTAAGGAGACAAGCGTGGACCTACTGCCTGTAAGATCCCGTCATGCCCAGTTCGCCAAAATGTAATGATCCCATATTTTGCAAAAAAATTAAATTCCTCAGCACCGAAATATGTTATCAAATAATTGTTGAAATATCCAATTTAAGGACAGATCCCCTTGTCTGGCAACAATGTGTGGTTATAGCCTGTAGAAGGTTGGGAAGAAGAGTTCACCATTATCAGCATTAGGTATTTCGTTGCAATCGAAAACAAAAACAATAACAATTAAAATTATGTAGGCTGTCATTATTGTCGTTGCCGTAGTTGCACTCATAGCTTGCCGTACTTGGAAATGCGTTTAGAGGTCTATTCAAAATTTTTAATGAACATCAGACGCATGTTGGCTGAATGCCGCTTTTTAACTTACAATATTTTGTTTCGCATAATACATAAGCGAGTTTATAGTTGGTAGGCTTTTTTGTAACGAACACGTGACGTTTAAAGAGTTATTTTTGTTGTTGCTGCTGTTGTTGTTATGGCTTTACTGATTATTGTTTTTGTTGCTGCTGCAGTTGATGTTGTTGTAATAAAGTGCTTGCAACCAACACCTAAATAATTTAGTTAAGCTTTTCAGTAAAATATAAATGTTGATGTCATTTTATAACAGAAATTTAGTGGAATTCCAACAAATCTGCTACTCTAGGAAATTTGTTTCCGTAAAGACATTTAAAAAAAAAATTATTATATCAAGGATATTTTAAAATGTTTTAAATTGTAAGCTTCAAAATAATTTACTATTAAAGAGAGGATTTTGCAATAATTTTCTTTTTATGGAGAATTTTGGAAAATCTTGGCATTTTAGGGTACTGTTTAAAAAATTGCTTTTCATATGATATTTCGAAAAATTTAGCTTTTTTAAGAAAATTTTACTTTTTATATGAAATTTTGGAAAATTTTTTTTTTATGAGAAATTTTGCTTATTATTGGAATTTTGCATAAGTTGATTTTTATAGACAATTTTGCAATATTTTTTTTTCTTTTGGTAGGAAATTTTGTAAATTTTGCTTTTTATAGAAAATTTACCAATCATTTGCCCTTTTTAGAACTTTTGCAAATATTTTGTAAAAATTCCTTTTTTTTTTTTAAAAGTTTGCTATTTTTAGAAAATTTTCAAAAATTGGGTATTTATGGGAAATTTTGGAAAACAAAATTGCTATTTTTGTAGAACATTTTGCAAACCTTTTGCTTCTATAGCCCGTGTAATCTAGTAGAGTTGATTTAAATCTTCCTCAAAATCTAGTGCGTCGACATTGTAATTTTTTGACATTAGTGAGATTTGGTTTTCATAATAAAAGTAGCTGATTGAGAGTTTTTTGTGTAAAAGATAAAATAAGCATTTAAAAATTTGCATTACCTTTTGTTCAACTTAGTTTAATTTATCAATATTATTTTTCTGTTCCATTGTTTACTATTTTCTCAAAATTTTTAATTTTTTGAATTGTTTCAGCAAGCTGCAAATATTTTTTTTGTTTTTTTTTTTTTTATTTTATTTTTTTCTTGTACAGGGATGTGTCACGCAGCGCGACAAAGTTGTATCTGACAACTTCTTTAAGGTCATGTCAGATAAAACTTTTGCTTCGCGTTGCGTTACAGATTCGCTTTGACAAATAAGATGAAATATAAATACTTATACGAAACATGCCACATAAAGAACTTTTAAAGTAGAGCGTAGCGAAAAGTAAAGCAACTCTCATCTTTTTGCGCGCTTTGACAATCAGCTATTATAATTTTCTTTTATTATATATATGTATATATTTTTTTTTTTTTGAAAATTCAATTCCAATAAATCTTCTAGTAAAATATTTAACTTTTATTTTTATAATAAATAATTAAATGTATAATTTACCCACCGCTTTCAAAGGTAACCAATCAATGCCTGAGTATTGTCAAAGTTTTTTTTGTGTCATACACCTTTTGCTTTACGCTTTTCTTTCAAAGTTAGAAACGTCACGCAACGTACGAAGTTGTATCTGGCACGGCCTTTATTTTGAACACGTTTTTTCTAATGCTCTTACATATAGACACTTATTCTACCAACAATGCTACCATACTTTCATTAAATTTCATACATTTTATAAACAGACTATTAAGAACAAAAGAAAATTAAAACAATAAAGTGAGAGAGGATTGAAGTTACTGCCGACATTTTATTGAGGGGCTTTAGGATTTTTGCCTAAAGTTGAAGACTCAATTCTGTTTGAACACTAATATGGAAAAAATAATAGTTGTATCGCTAAAGGTATCCATCCATACATTTGCAATATTATTGAGTACTTTATTACTGTTGTTATTGTCAATTGTACAACAAATGTACAAAAAAGAAAGAGCAAGGCTTTTGACGGTTGTGTTATAATAGGAACTGTCAAATGCTGTTTATGTTAATTTATAGTATGTGTGTGTGTTAACAACATTTGACAGTTCCTATTATCAAACGAAAATAAAAAGCACTGAAAAGATAAAGAAAAATATAATCATTAACTAAAATTTGCTTTTAAAGCAAATTTTACTTATATTGTCTTTTTATAGGATATATAAAAAAATTTGCATTTTATGTGAAATTTTACTTCAATTTGCTTGTAATAGGAAATTTTACTAAAATTTTCTTTTAATAGAAAGTTTTACAAAAATTTGCTTTATATACGAAATTTATCAAAATTTTATTTTAGTACGAACTTTTAATACAATTTGCTTTTAATAGGAAATTTTACTAACATTTGCTTTTTATAGGAAATTTATCAAAAATTTTCTTTTAATAAGAAATTTTACTAAAAATTGCTTTTAATAGGAAATTTTACAAAAATTTTCTTTTTAAAGGAAATTTATCAAAAATATTCTTTTGGTAGGAAATTTACTAAAATTTTCTTTTAATAGGAAATTTTAATAAAATTTGCTTTTAATATGAAATTTTTCAAAAATTTGGTTTTTATACGAAAATGGACAACAATTTTCTTTTCATAGAAAATTATACACTAATTTTCTTTTCATAGAAAATTTTTCCAAATTCTCCTTTAAATAGGAAATCTTGCTTTTCAGAAAATTTTAGAAAAACAACTTATACTCATAGTTTATTTTACATAAAAAAAAAATGCTATTTATAGGACAATTTGAAAAAGAATCATAGTTATTTATAGAATATTTTGTATTTGTAAAAAATTTTGCTTTTAGAGGAAATTTTTCCAAAATTATTCTTTAAGTGGAAAATTTGCAAAAATTTTATATTAAATTTTCCAAGAATTGGCTTTTATAGGAAATTTTAACAAAGTTTGTTTTCTTTTATTTTGCAAAATGTTTCTATTTATACGCAATTTGCAAAAATTATCGAAAATTAATGTTGAGAAGTCGAAAATTAAAAAATTTTGCTTTCTTTAGATAGACCAAAAAAGATTTCCACTTTTTCTTTTACTTTAATTTAAATTCGTTTCTCTGTTTGAAGGCAAAACTTCCTGCTTTAGGACAATAAATTAATCTACAGCGAGAAAAAAACTGACTTAAACTATTTGTTAAATTTTGACTTTTAGAACTTCATTAATGAAATAAATGAACACGTAAGACGGATATTAAATACATAATTGTATAATTATATTTATTAAATAATTTTTGCTTAACAATATTTCTTTTTTGAAATTAAGAATGAAAAAAATTTATAAAAAAGCTGTTGTATAAATTATGTTAAAACATGTAAAAGCATTAGCATGTGTAATTGATGATCACTGAAATGGACAGACGTCCAACGCATGGTTAAATTTTTACATGAAACTTTACAACGTGCAACTGCATCAACAAGAATTGCTGCAACATCATAATGTTTAAAACATGAAAACTATTAAAAACACGCACATGAAGGCAACACAGCGCAACAAAAGAACAAACAACTCATCATCAGACAGAAGGAAACAAATTTTAAATAAATAGGCAGACAGACAGACAGACGTGAAACAGACAAATAATCATACAGTATGCTATGTAAGGAAATTTCAGTAGGTTGGTGCATATTTCCAAAAAAAAGGTTGTAAGTTTTGAAATAAAATGTTAAACACTGTATTCAAAACGCGGATTTTCTTTAACAAAAATTTTATTTTAAGTAAAACTTTCACAGATAATTGTTTTGCAAATTTTTATTAAGATTGAAATAAACTTATAAGAAGCTTTCGAGAAAGTCGGTTACCTCCCTAATACTATTTTTGCTTACCTTTATTTTTATCATTAACATTTTTTTTTTTATCATGTTGTGTGTTAGTCAAGGGAGGAAGGAGGGGAATAAATTAAAATTAATACTTGTATTAACAAATAAACCATCACACATCAGAATTTGCAAAAAAAAAAAAAAAAAAAAAAAAACTATTGAACATAACACGACAACATATTGACAGATGATATGAAAGTTATTAATGATGTCATTTTTTAAATTAAACAATAATTATGGTATGGAAATATAAAAATACATATTTAAAACAGACCACAAAATCTATAAGTACAGGGTGGCGCATAATGAACGTTATGGTCCAATAAGTAAATAAATGTTATATTAAAGTTTTTTTCAGAATTTTCTTTAAAGAAATTTATGATGGAAATACTCATCACAGTACGAAGAACTAAAGTTGCTTAATTTTATTTTGACAGTCAACATTATTGTCACCTCAATAGAAATACGGGGCAAAACCCAATAATTGCTGAAAATCAATTGCACTTGCTTAAACGGCATATATCTTTTTGTCACATGTTTTTAAAAAGGATGAACAAGTGGCGGTTAATGTGAATAGCATTCAATACCGGACAATGATTGAAAAATTATTAAGGCCCGAGGTGATAAAACAATCCAAAATTTTGGTTCCAATAAGATGCTCGTCCAACTATGGCTTCTTTTTTTTGGCTATAATAACGTTACTTATGCACCACCCTATATAACAAATAAATTTTTTTTGCTATATGTATGTATATGTGCTACAAGCCGATCTTATTAGAAAGGAAATATTGTGAAGATAGTTTTGGCCTATATATTTTTATCAAAACTAGGACCACGTAGATGGCGATTTTTACCTCTCCAAAGCTGACTTACAGATATTAATGAAATTTTAATCATTGATATATTCCTATACAGAAAAAACTATCAGTAGTTTCCTATCAATTGAAAAAATTGTTTAAAAAGTATTTAAATTTGATTAATGTGACAATTGAACTTACTACATTTTTAGTTGAAAAAAAATTAAATATATAATTTTGATTTAATTAATATTTTAGCTGTTTTGAAAAAAAAAATTCAATATAAATAATAATTAAATAACAAATAATATTAATTGATTTTTTCGTTTAAATTAAAATAATTTAAACTTGTAGAATTTTTGTTGGTTGAGCTATAGTTAACTAAATCAATTAACACATTGCTTGAAACGGCAAAGTTTTTGCATCATTTTTTTAATTAAAATTAAAAATATTAATACAGTTTAATTAATTTCATGGTGAAATAATACAGGTGGCAGCGCTACGGCAACAAATACAACATTACAACAAAAATGAAAATTAGTCCCAGCCAACGTCAAAAATTATTTTAAACAAAAATCTAACAGTGCCGCTGAACGTGATGAACTAAATAAATTTTAAGTCAATTTTTGATTAATTATGGCCAATTACTCTTTTATTTTTAACTAAAATTATCAAAAACTTTAATAAAATAAACTAATCACAGCACAAAACGTGGACTTTTTGTAAACATAAATAAAACTTTGACATTAGATTGGACAAACAATGCAAGAGCAAAAAATCGCCATATGGCGTAGTAATGCCACCTGTTTATTTCACCATGGTTAATAAAAGGTTTATTAAACAAATTTTCATAGAAAATTCGTTTCATAAGCCTGCTATAAATTTAAAATATTTTTTATGAATATGGGGGTTAATCTTTAATTTTATTTCGAATTTTCGTAACTCCTTTGTGTTACGTCTTCAGGATTAAAAATTGGAAAAAAAAAAAAAATTAACAAAATTTCTTTATATACAAAAATTTACAACATTTATTTAGTTTCCGTTTCTATTTTTATTAACTTAATGTCTATAAATATGAACTACACTATCTGTATCTGTCTTATAATTTATTCTTAATAAATTTGGAACCTTTATTAGTTGAAGCATTTCCAACATATAACGCCTCTTGTAACTACTCTCTGTGTTTAAAATTATTACATTCTCAAAATCTGGATAAGGATTTAAATTAGCAAAGTGGGTTGCTAATGCTGTTTTTTGTAATGTAATATTGTGTTTATATTTCTGATTTGATTTATGTCTAGCAATTCTCGTTTTTAGTTTATTTTTTGTTGTTCCCACATATAACTTATCACATTGTCCATTTTTATTTCCCCTACAAGGTATTCAATAAATTACATTTGACCTATCTAACTTTTGTATGTTATCCTTAGTTCTTGTAAATAATATTAGTATTATTGATGTTAGAGTTTTCCAACTGTTCCGACATTTTCTCTATATAAGACAATGATTTATAAATATTCGGTTCATTCGAAGAACCTTTACTATTTCCATTTTTGTTTATGTATAGTCCACTTTCCATCGACTTGGTATGAACAGTGAACTAAAAATATGTCGCACATGAATTCTTCTAGTGGTATTCATGTCCTTCATGTGCTGCCATCGTTGCCTAAACATTTGTCATAGCAACCAAGTTCGCCATGATGTTCGTCTTACAATGTAACTTTCAGTCTACAACCACACAAACTAAAAATAAGCAAAGCGAATACCTTAATATATCAGAACATTAACACTAACATGTATTTGCCACATACAATAACATGAACAAATTAATATCGTTGCTCTGTTCATGTCTTGTTAAAATCGACAGCTCATGAAGACGTGGTGTAAATAAGGTTCAAATCCAATTGCTAAGTGTTGCAGGTTTTAACTTATAAAACACGTATTTTTCTCACGGCCAGTTTTAAAGGGCGTCATTGCAATAATGCACTTAATAATGCACTGTTTTTATAAAAAACACATAATTTTTTGAGATAGTTGTGATTTGTTATTGAATTGTTAAGAACACATGCTCCGTATGAAAAAAAATATCCGTCAAATGGCCGTCACGGCTCTGATGACAGGCCATTACTCTTTTCATTAAATTTTCCATCACTATTACACAGAGATGTGGCTGTTTTTCACCGAAAACGCGTTGGATCTCGATTTTGAGCTCAGAAAGTGCTTCTGGTTTATTCGCATAAGCTCGAGATTTTACAAAACCCCAGAGAGAAATCGCACGGCCTTAAGCCGCATGATCTTGGTGCCCACTTGACATCGCCATTTCTAGAGGTAATTTGTTGTGGATGTCGTTGCTGCAACAACACAACATATCTTCCAGATCCATGCCGTCCAGTTGAGGGCACAAGAGTAGGGGTTATATGGGGTCTAGGGCCGATCTTCAAAAAATTTCACGGTATGATTTCTGGTCCTCTAAAACTGTGACGTACCAAATTTTAGTATGATAGCGTTACTTATTACGGTTTTAGGCGTAGTAAAATATTTTCCGGGAGTAGGGTTTATATGGGGTATAGGGTTCATTATGGATGGACCGCTCTTCATTTTGGCAGTGTGATTTCTTATCCTATGAAGCTGTACCGTACCGAATATAATTATGATAGCGTTATTGATTATGATTTTAGGCGTATTAAACGGTTTTCCGGGAGTAGGGTTTATATGGGGCCTCGTGTAAATTATGGACCGATCTGCAAAAAATTTTACAGTGTAATTTCCGGTCCTATAAAACTGTGACGTACCAAATTTTAGTATGAAAACGTTGTTTATTACGGTTTAAGGCGTACTAAACTGTTTTCCGGGAGTAGGGTTTATATTGGGTCTAGGCTTATTTATGGACCGATCTTTAAAAAATTTTACGGTGTGATTTCTGGTTCTATAAAACTGTGACGTACCAAATTTTAGTTTGATTGCGTTTTTTCTTACGGTTTTAGGCGTACTAAACTGTTTTGCGAGAGTAGTGTTTATATGGGGCCTATGGTCAATTATGATCTTCACGAAATTTACCAGTATGATTTGCAGTCGTATAAAGCGAATTCTAGCAAAATTGTATATCATTCCGCGCATAGTGCCACCATTAATGTTAGTTTTTGTATCAAAATTATCAGTTTTTTTAGGGTGGTTCCACATTTTGATTCATAGTTCTGATCCTACTAAACCGATGTTGGTGGATTTCAATCCCAAGCTGCTTAGGATAACTACAAGCAATTTAAGACCAAGTTTGTTCTTTTCTTTTGCGTTTTTTGAAAGTGACAGTGTTTTCAACAGACGGATAGACAGACGGACATGGCTATTCAAATGTGTTAATTTTTTTTACCGTAGTAACACATTTTTAAAAAAACTTCCTGCAAATACCAAATTTGTCGAAAACTTTCGATTAATAGCAAATTTTTGGAAAATATCCTATAAATAGCAAAGTTTTCGAAAATTTCCTAACAAGGTAAATAGCAAATTTTTGTAAAGTTTCCTATAAATGGGAAATTTTTGGAAAGTTCCCTATAATAGCAAATTTTTGCAAAATTTCTTATAATTAGCAAATATTTGCTAAGTTTCATAAAACTAGCAAAGTTTTGGAATATTTCATATAAAAACATATAATTCCTGAATTTTTGGGAAATTTTTTATTAATAGCAACTTCCGAAAAATTTCCTATTAACAGCAAATTTTTTAAAAGTTTCTTATAAATAACAAATTTTTTAATAACTACCAAACTTTGGAATAAATACATAAATATGTATCAGGTTTCTTAAAATTTCTATTGAGCAGCTTTTTTTTTTGAATATGACCTGGAAATAGCAGTTTTTCTAAAATTTTCTATAATTCTTTTTTTTTTAATTTTCTATAAAAAAAAAGCAAATTTTGCTTTTCCGGAAAATAGCAATTCATAAAAAGGAAATATTGTACATAATTTTAGTTGGTTACAATTTTCTTTGTGCAAAAAATTTCATTTTTTTTAGAGAAAACTTGAAATCTGAATATTATTTGTTGCCCTCAAGCTTAGCTGTAAATTTAAATAAAAATGGTTATAAATTTAGCAATATTAAAAAAGTTGTTCGTTTACATACATATGACTACATATATACTAGTGATGCTACAAATATAAATTTTTAACATTAAGCGAATTCCAATATCTGCGTCTACATTCGCCGAATATGAATATCCAATCTGAAGTAAAGCGCCACTTGAAAAATATCTCGTGTTAGCATTGATAACAATAAATTGGAAAAAAAAGTCACACTACTCAATGTATTTAATATTGTTATGACATTACGATGAATAAGTTTGAAGTTATCAACTTCGCACCTGAATGCCACTACTGAACGTTTTTAAATTTTAACACTTATATTAATACTGTAGAAAGAAGAAAACATAAGACGACCTAAAGGATCTTTTATGCAGTACAAGTGTTCACTACAGTAACTTAAGGCTACAAATAATGCGAATTGTTTCACCTGAAGTCATTAAGATAACTCCAATAAACTTCATTCTGTATGAAAACTTATACTTACATACTTTCACATTTCGTTTTCGTCACTATTTTTGCGCTTTTACGAGCAATTAAGTGGTGTTTAGTAGAACATTTTTCGCAGATCATGGAACCACCTATGCCGGTGGTTTTTCACAAATTTAATTTAGGGGTTTCTTCTATATTTTTCTTAACTTCTTTTGCTTAACTTGATTTTTGCAGTGCTTAATAATGAATATAAAATTTCTAGGCTTAACATGTTTAATTATTGTATAATAACACTGTGCAACATTTTGGAAGTCATCGAGGGCAAAGCCCCTCTCGTGTGGAATTTCTCGAAGAATTTATCGAAACTAACAAAACCACATGATACTGATAAACTATTATTTTTTTCCCTTGATGCATTTGTATAAATTTCTCGAATTTTTGATTTAAAATGAGGAATATTTTTTTGAAGATAAATTTACTGAATTTTCCACACTGGCAGCTATAGGCCAAAAATGTGGAAAAAAGAAATATTGAAAATTTTTCGACATGTTTGCAGTTTTGAGGCACTAGATTCAGTGTCTTTCGTGTTAGTTAGTCCTATCCTTAGTTGTTCTCCCAATCTATAGCTACAATTGCACCGAAGACAAGAAAATAAAATTTCAATTTAAAAAAATTTCACGTTCTTCGGAAAAATCTAGTTTTAGGAAAAATATACATGAGGCCGTAAATTCCGAACAGCAGCTAAACTTGCAAAACCTAAATGGCGTTTTGTTAGTTTCGAAAAGTTCTTCGAGATACTCCACACAAGAAGATGTTTGCATTTTATGTGTTGCACTGTGTAAGCAGAACGAAAAGATCTCTTTGAATAGATGATATTCTTTGTTCAATCCACCGCAGCGAACGTATTTCCAATTAGTATAATGGAATTGGAACTATTTTGATATTAAGTCTATCTATTCCTGTTGTCGATAATTTTTTTACGATAATTAGGCAATTGCTTCCAAATCTAGAAATGCTTAACATCAACTTGAGTAATTTTCATAAATTCTGTGGCAATAAGGAAAAAGTGGACGATAGCCGCTGCTTTAAAACCAACTGTGATTTTATATTTGTATATATTTTTCTATATATTAGGCTAGTGAGGCCTAACTCCGTTTATGTATGTCAGTGATGCCATTATAATCATAAGATTAATGTCAGTTTTCTACGGATGACACTAAAATAATCGGAACATGTTCAATGGAATACAATGAGATGGGAACAGCTTGTGAAGATGTTGATTTTTTGCTCTATGCATTTCTTATAAGAAAATGTAAACATCTTCGCAAATTGATGGTAGATGTTAGATGTTGACAAGTGTGAAAATACTATAAGTCTATTAATTTACTTTTGTAGAAGAGCAATTTTAAATTAAAAAGGCGATTAACTGCTATTCTAATATAATTATCACTTGCGGTTATAGTTTTTTTAAGTTTTTATTTCCAAATAGTCCTACTGTGACTGATCGGAACTAAACTTGAGTTTTCATTTTAAATGCTATTGCGCATTGTAAAAGCATAAGCAAAAAAGTAATTTTGCTCTAACTTTCGGAAAAATCACAGAAAATAATTTTGAATGTGGATATAACAAATGTACTATTAACTAAAGTTTTGCTTAAGTCGACTTAAGCACTTATACGTTTTTGCAATTGAATTTTTTTTCTGCCGGCATAATACTTCTAATGTTTGTTGGTTTTTCATTTTACTTAAAACCAATGTTTCCAGCTTGACAGTTTTTTTTTTTGTTTCGGCTTCCCTTTTATTTTTTTTTCGGTATAATATATAAAAAAAAACGAAGTAGATATTATTAATTACATATTTAATTTCATTATCGAGTCATCTGTAAAAATTAAATAGATACCTCTCTAAAGAATCTAACATCGCAGGGCTAATTGAAAGCCTCCATACTCTTTCTAAAATAATCGTTTCATATGATATCCGGCCTTTAAATAGAAGGCATACATTTCTATGGGTGCATTTACACGGTGTCTTTTCAGACATGTCTTTTTTATTCATTATCTTTTGAACCTATTGTCTTTGCACGATGTCTTTCCAAACATGTCTGTTTTCATGTCTAATTTTCTAACTGGGCATTTACACATGAGAGTAGTTTCTTAAAAGTCGCAATACACTCACACTTTTTCACTAACACATTTACATTTTTCTACTTTCAGTCCAACTTACAGCTAGCTTTCAATGAAAATTTCAAGAAAGCGATTTCACGAAAGTAAATGACAATACCTAAGCAGTGCAGCCAATTGAAATTTTTTTTTTTCGTATATGTAAAGATTTTTAATATACTTGTTCAGCTAAATATTAAGAACACAATGATTACATTTAAAATTTATAAGTTTAATTTTGAACGAATGCCCGAAGTTCGGCGTGAATAATTGGCTCGGCAACTCTGAGTCTTGAAATAAGCAAAACAACAAAATAAGAAGAAGATACATTTTTGATAGAAGTTTACCCTTTGACGACATTTTGAAAATGAAATTTCACTTTCATTAAAATGTTCATGAAATTTTATTATTTTTTGGGAAATTTGTGGTGATAATACGTATACAGAAATTTAATGGAAGTACTTTCATGTGTAAATGCAGCGTAATATCCAAATACATACAAATTAAAAAATATGAAAATTAATATAAACAAACACGAAAACTCGATACGTGTCTGTTTGACAACCCCTCTCTATTCTCTAACCCGATCGCCTACAAGTAAAACAAACGTATTTGTTAGGTATGTCTGAAAAGATACCGTGTAAGCTCACACTATTAAAAAGACCTCCAACAATATTTATTACACACTCGCTACACCTTTCTTTAAGAAAGGACTCTTTGCTTATTCATTTTACCGCTGGGATATATTTGTAAATGAAATTGTTTTTTTTTATAAAACAATAAATATATTTTTAGTTTCATTTTACTCCTAAATAAAATAAATTGTTAACAAATGACATCCTTGATTTTAAAATTTGAATATCCCTTTTTATATATAAAGTTTTTTGCGTTAATTTTATCATTTTTTTACAATTTAACCCTAACCGTACTGACAGCATTTTTATACGTATACTCCTGATAAGGGTACCTGGGTACCCGTATGTAATTTAAAGCATTTTGTATAGAAAAAACTAAAGATACCACTAGTTTTCGATTTGTATTTAGTTAGAATTAAACAATTTTTATATCTAGCTTTGTACTGGTATCATGCATAAAATAAACCTCAGGAAACTAATTTTTGAAGCATCGTGGGGCAAATATTTTGCAGTGAGTGTGACACATTGACCGTTTACAGCACAGCCATCACACTTTAGCCAATCGGCTTCAAATGAGACGAATAACACCCCAGTTAGCTGACAATAACAGTAATGTTACCGTACAGTAAAAAAAGTAAAAAATCTATTTTCTACATATGTAGACGTTACGGTTAAGTTATATCTAACTATAACTACAATCCTTTCAATTGACTTACATATAACAAAATAAAGCAGCGGACGTGCAGCGTTACTATTACTGTCAGCTAACTGGGGCTTAAGTCTGTCGGTACCCTTCGTCACAGCAAGGCTTATATTCCGAAAGAGCTACGCCCAAACGCAACGGATGATGTAGAAACGTCACGAAATGATTTCAGTAGGAGCGGGACTTTATTCCGTTGTAACGAAGAAGAACAAAAGTGTTTATTTTTTGTCGATAATGCACTATTCTCGAGGGGAGCCAGCTTTTAACAATAAGGAAGAAATAAATGATTAATACTATAACTCAAAAGACGGTGCAGCTGTTATGCATCAAATGATATTGAAATATAGCACTAAACGTAGCTGGCCCTTGACCGTTTTTAACATGTGGCTGCTTTAGGTGCATATTGTATTTTCTCTAGCCACAATCCAAGTGCCTAAATAGCTCGAAGCTCCCATCGTTGTTTTTGACATCACTTGGTGTGGAATTGGCAACTTAAAACAAGAAAATAATTGGCAATGACAATCGTGTAATACGATACGCTAACGTCCAATCATCTCTCTAATTAATAAGCTTTCTTAATTCTAAATAAAAAAATACTCTTACTATTTACCTTTTCTATACAGAAAGCTTTTACTTGAATACGGGTACCCAGGTACCCTTGTCAGGAGGGTAAGGAATATTTGAGTTTCGGTGTCTCCACAGCCAACCCAATCAAATCAGGAAAACTTAAAATTATAAAAATCTTTAAAAAATGATTACCTGAAGAAACTTGCGGAATCTTAACTTTGTATCATTCATTGTTTAAAAGATATTTTACTTTAAAGTTTGTTCGGGTACCAAGGTACCCGTTACAGGAGGGTTAGGATTAAAAGTTCTTTGTCTCAAATTCTTATTTTTTCTCATTGTCCTTTTTACCC
Source organism: Pollenia amentaria (assembly GCA_943735925.1). NCBI lineage: Eukaryota > Metazoa > Arthropoda > Insecta > Diptera > Polleniidae > Pollenia > Pollenia amentaria. Next base: position 47,521,988 of record OX031010.1, on the reverse strand, counting down.
TTTTATTTCATTATTTTGTATTTTACAATACAGTTGACGCTTTTCTTCATTTCCAAAATGGCAACGCTAATTCACAGCTTCACAGCTCTTTATAATGACGTTGTCCTTGTTGGTGATTTTAACTGGAATCTTTTGACTGACAATAGCATTATTGATATCTTTGCACCATTAGGACTTTTTCCAACTAACATAACTACACCGACTCACTTTACCTCGTCCAGTAGCACCTTAATTGATCTTCTTTTTGTTGGTGATGTAAGTAATGTTACGATCAACTATCTGCCCCGTGTTTTTCTAAACACGATTTGGTATTTATGACCTATAATTTTCAGTTGCAAATCCCACCTTATTCGATAACTTTTCGTGATTTCGAAAATATTAATTACGCCACACTGGAATTAGAACTACTTAGAATTGATTGGAATGCAATCTATTATATGGTTTCCACAGAGGATCAACTAGCCTTCCTTGAACGTAATATATCATATTTGTTTGATCAATCTGTCCCAGTAAAAACCAAAGTAGTTGGTCAAATAAAGAGACCATGGTTCTCATCAAATATCAAACAAGCTATCAATAAAATAGACCTTGCATTTTCACGTTGGAAGCGGTTTAAAACCAACGATCTACATGTTGAATATTGTTTGGCAAGAAAAACAGTACACAAAATTATTAAACAAGAAAAATCTAAATTCTACACAGAAAAGTTTTCCTCGGCTTTGGGAACAAAGAAAACATGGAAAACTGTTAGAGAAATCGGTATAGGTAAATCTGGAACAAATAACCCTGTTATTGTTGATCCAGATGTTATTAATGAAAACTTTGTCAATATTCCTATGGTGGACGCAGACATTAATTTTTACAATCATAACCATGACAATCGTCAACCCCATTATAACTTCTCTTTTGATTGCGTAGACCAGTTTGACGTCATACGAAGCTGTATGTCAATTAAATCAAATGCAGTTGGCGTTGACGAAATCCACCCAAGATTTTTTAAAGTAATTCTCTCAATAATATTGCCATTTGTCACACATATTTTTAACACTATAATTACCACCAGTCATTTTCCCTCAAATTGGAAAAAATCTAAAATAATACCAATACCCAAAACTAAATCATAATATAGGCCAATTGCTATTTTACCCTTCATGTCCAAAATATTTGAGAGGATAATTCATGAACAGATATCGCATTTCGTAAATGATCATACTTTGCTTAATGATAAACAATCTGGGTTTCGGGAAAAACACAGTTGCATAACTGCACTTGTAGATGTTGCGGAAGATATAAGAAGTGGTATAGATGAACGTAAAGCCAATATCTTAGTACTTTTAGATCATTCGAAAGCCTTCGATACAGTCGATCATAACGTCCTATGTTATAAACTACAACACATGTTTATGTTTTCTACAGCTGCTACACGTCTGATATCAACATACCTTACCAACAGACATCAGTATGTTCAGAGTGGTAACATCAAATCAAATCTATTACCTGTGATGAGAGGTGTACCGCAGGGGTCAATTATTGGGCCGTTATTATTTTCACTTTATGCTAATGACCTTCCGAGTCAACTTACACACTGTAAAGTCAGAATGTATGCTGACGATGTTCAAATTTACATCAGCTGTAATTCATCAGAAATTGAACAATGTGTCTTAACTCTGATAACCGAGTTACAACATATATATGAATGGGCTACTGCTAATGGTCTTAGTATCAACCCAAAAAAATCTAAATACCTCGTTATCCAAAACCGAACTTCCATAACCGATAACAAACCTGATATTTTACTTAATGATGAACGTATTGTAAGGGTCAATGCAGCAAAAAATCTTGGTATTATTTTTAATAAGAACTTGACATGGTGCAACCATATTAATTATGCATGTGGCCGTACGTTTTCCATGCTTAGAACTCTCTGGCAAACCCACTATTGTACACCTGTAAAAATAAGAATACTTCTCGCCAAAACCTATTTATTACCAATTTTGACGTATGGATGCGAGTTATTTGTCAAATGTGATGCTGCAAGTGCAAGAAAACTAAACTCGGTCTTCAAAAGCATTGTTCGATACGTATATGGCGTGAAAAGGTTTAATTCTGTTTCTCCTTTTACGGTAAAATTATATGGTATTCAGTTCGATGACCTACTCAAAACAAAAGTCCTGATGTTCTTGCACAAAATCGTGTTTACTCAACTACCACAACATCTATATAGCCGATTAACCATATCCAGCTCTAATAGAGGTAAAAGAATTCTATTGTTTAGACACCACAGTTTAACTTCCGATTGGCAATTTTTCATTAATGCAATCCGTCTGTGGAATCTACTCCCGCACAATATACAAATAATAAGTAACGCACTGAGCTTTAAAAAAAGCATTAGTAATTTTTTTACACGGTAAATTATTTAACAAATATGTTGTTACATTCGTGTTTTTTTATTATCGTTTAGTTAAATATAAATTAAATTTGTTATTTAAATAATTACTATTTTTTTTTTCTTTTCCTATTTTTTTTATATTTTTTTTATATTTTAAAACTTTTTCTTTCTTTCTGTTGTTTAAAAATTTTATCTTTAAGATTTATAATTTTTAATGTTTTTGCTGAAATAATGTTCTATACTGCAATAAGAGGCTTTACGTCTTGTGTATAGAATTGGAAATAAATAAATAAGTAAATAAATAAAAAAATTACAAGTTAATCATTTTTGTTTAATTTTATGTATTTTTTTTAAACTTTTGATTTTTTTAACGTATTCGCCAAATATTCGCTTGAATTTGGCGAGTACGAATATAATAAAATAATCGAATACTATGCATTTCGAATAATAATATTCGTAATATCACTAATACATACATACATACATACATATGTACATGTAATTGAAAGTGATCGTTTACATTTATTAATTATCCCTTACGTATCCTCAACCCTGTTATTTTAACTATTCCTGTTAAAGCAATGAATTAAATTGGCACCACATAAATACTCTGACACCAGCTCACACACATACATATATACACACACTCGCAGATACATACACGCAAGTATCTTTAGTCAACTATTAATTATTACACTTTTTGTTTTATGTTGAAAATAAACATTTTTCACAGGCACACACACTGAGATATTTTTTAAGTCTTTTTTAATATTCATACTTGTTTGTGTTTTTTGTTGTTTTTTTTTTGTTTGCAGTCGACACACATCGTAAAAAACACCTGCTTTTAATTTTATGTAAAATTTTGTGAATGTGTTAGTGTATCTATGAAAACGCTTTTTATAAATATTCAAAGGTTTAGTGAGGTTTGTGTGTTTGGTGCTGGGAGCCGCAGCAAAGTGGAAGTTGTAGTTTAGTTTCATAATAATAATAGTCAGTCAGACCCTTTTTTATTGCTGCTTAGCCTCTGACTGGTGGCAGAATAAATAGAATTGGCTGAAATTGTAGTGCAGCAGTCAGTAGATTTAACTTTTGCATTGCTAACTAGGCCAATAGTCAGTTTAATAGTTTTGAAAGCTTAACCTGGTCGAGGTTACCAAAAGGAATGGATATAAACTCAAACATATAAAAAACAATTGCATTTTATAATAGCAGTTATAATAAAAGTATAACCGCTGCAAATATATATGTACATACTGCTAACTAGCTTTAACTCTTGAAACTACTGCTACTATTTCTACAACTACTACAGCATTACTAACACAAATGCATCTACAATTTTATTGCGCTGCACATTGCAACTACTTGTTTTAAGTTGGGGTCTCTCTGCTGTTTAATTTTGCTCCCTCCTGCTTAGTTGCCTTTGGCCCAGTGGTCATAATCTCTGGCCATGTATACCAAACAAACCAGCTACCTGGGCCTTTGCTAGCAGGACCAGTGAAATAATTTCATTAAAATACATTTGCTCTTCTATTCGAATATGTGTGCAAATGTTTGTATGTGTTATTAAAACAACAATAATTCCTTGGCAATGTTTAAGCGCTTAAGAATTGTATGAGGTTTTTGGTAGCTTTTGTGTGCCGGTTCTTGTGCAACATTGTTGAGGTTGGAAACTGCACTATGATATTAAAAAATTGACAAATGGTATAATTATGTGTTAAGACAATACTTAATATTCAAATAAATAGTTGTAGCAACTAAAAACAAAATTATTGAACCAAAGAGAACAGAAAAGGGAAAACATGCTAAAAAGGGTGTGTTTTTTTAACTTTAGTGTTAAGAAGACATTAAATTGTTAAGAAATGTAATTATTTTTAACTTCAGAAAATTACAAGATTTGCTATTAACCCTCAGATATCCGATGCCTTATGATACGGTAAGTGTATCATAGGGCCTGGGTAGACCCACAAACATAACGTAACAGCCGTACCTAAATAAGATCGGAAGCGGAACGTTTTGTACCACGTAACTTTTACGCTGATATGCCATACCTAAACAAGAGCGTCGGCGTTGTGTCACAAACAGTAGTGTTAACGTTCGTGCTTACTAAAACCCTCATAAAAGAAATAATAAATGGAATTAAAACCGCTAATTTGACCTAAAAATATAAAATTTGCCATTATTTATTATCAAACGATAAAAACAGGGTTGTCAAGACAACAAATATAGCTACCCTGCTTATTTTAACGCGCTGTCAAAATTGGGTTCAATTGCAAAGCGTTGACGCCGCGCTATTTAGGGATGCTTCATACAAATTGTATTGGCATGATGATTTTTGACAGCTAGAAAACGCGTTCCGCTCTTGTTTAGGTATGGCTGTTAGAAATAATCTTTTAGAAACCATTTTTTTATTTATTCAATTATTTTAATACAATTTACAAATAACAATGGTGTTTAAATCTATCTAATTGCATGGAATGTTGGTTGGATCTACACAGACCTATTTGTGCTGGATTAACGAAAGTAGTTTAAATTATTTTGTTTCACAACAAATATATTACAAATGTAGATTTCACTTTTTGATAGGGATGAGCGTTCTATAGCTTGTAAAGTCATAGACCAAGACAGCTCAGTGAGTTAAAAAACAGAAACACAAACTTAAAGATCGATTTGGTCTAGACAGACCCAAATGAACAATGGAGGGTTAGAGATACTAAAACTTAATTTTTTTTAAATATTCTTACAAATATTGAAATGAAAGTAAAAGAAAACAAATTTTAGATACATATACAGAAAAAATTAAAAATTGTCTCTAATCACCAAATTCATAGAATCAAGCAAACAAGTTGTGGATTTTGCACCTATTACTAAAATAATTATATTGATTAATAAAAATTGAAAACTGTGAATATTTTTTTTCAATAAATTTTATTTTTAATGTTAATTACAAAAATGATCAACCAACTTTGCCGTTTCCAACAATGTGTAAATTCATTTAATTAAATAAAGCTCTGGTTTTGACAATTCCGAACAACAATTCTACAAGTTAAAATTATTTTACTTTAAAGGAAAAAATCAATTAAGACTTTTTAATATTAAATTAATATTTCAATTAAGAATTTATTTCAAAACGACTAAAATGTTAATTAAATCAAAATTATATTTCTAATTTTCTTTCAGCTAAAAGAATAATTGATTAAATTATCACATTAATTAAATTGAAACACATTTTAAAAAATTTGTTTAATTGATAAAAAACTACTGATAATTTTTTGCATATATAGAAATCTATTTTGTGTTTATATTGAATGTGTCATGGCCACATCTTCAATAGAGCCCAATTCTTGACAGATGTTTTGTATAGGAAACCAAACTATTTGTTCTGAATTTATAAACTTTTTCTGTAACCATTTTCAGATGTTCCCATATTTACAATTGAAGTTACATAGGAAAAATGGGAGAAAACTACCGGGGAACTTTTATTCATAATTGGGCTGAGTGTCTTTGTATAAACTTAGTTTAACGTACTTTGAAACTCGGATTTTTCCGGCGACATGTGTTTCTTTTTTAATTATTTCATTAAATACCAACATTTTAAGCTTAATTTAATTGTTACACTTAAGTTTTGTATACAAACTTGGTAATGCCGGCAGAATTCTGTTTTCTTATTAACTAAACTCAGTTTAACTGAGGTTTAAAAAACCCAGTCGAAGTGGTAGAATGCCCACTTGTCCAATTGAGCCTACTTTTCAACAAATGTTGTGAATCGATATCCAAGCTATTTGAACAAAATTACTACTTCTACTGTTACCGTTCTCCACATATATGGAACTTGACATGTTTTTGAATTGGAGGTGCTACCCCCACTTCTCTTAACCAGCCCACTTTTTGACAGATGTTTTATATACCTAGTAAAAAATGTGCTCCAAAAGGAGCAGGTTTTATGTATGAATCATACCTCAAAACGCTTCAAACCTGCTGATGGGATGCCTGATTTTTGTATGGAGTGTTCCCAGTTTGAAGGACTATTTTCTGCTGACAATAAGCGCTTCAAAACAAAAAATGCAATTAAAGCACTCCTAAAGAGCTTTTTAAAGGGCTAACTATATTAACATATTCATAAATGTTTTGATTTTACTGGCTTAAATTCCTTTTTTAAGCATTTTCGTAAACAATTATATGTTTTTATTTTTTTCCGCTTTGAACCCTTCTTCGTTGTAAGCACTAAAATAGCAGCTTTTTTGTATATTTTATTCGTTATCATTTACTGCTGTATAAGAGCTCTGTTATTAAAGCGCTCGATTATGCGCTTTTTCTCTTAAGTGCTTCAAAAAACACATATTTTTTTTTTCTATGTAGCTAACTAAACTATTTGATCCAAATAAAAAAACTTTTACTGTAACCGTTCTCGAGATACACAGAAATTTATTGTATCTTTGTATATGAGTAGACACGCCCACCTTAAATTTTACAAATATGTATGGCATATGTTAAGCGACGGGTAATATAGTTTCCTAATTTCATGGCATTAAAATCGTAGTAAATGTAGCGTCATGAACGCTACATTAGTACGACTTTTCGAACTAGAATATGAGTACATATTTTTTGTTATTTTAAAAGAAATAACTTCAACTCATACATAGCGTTTAATGGGATTTATAAAGAAAGGGTTGTCCAAGCAAAACGATGTTAATTGTAAATAAAAGAAATAGTGTTCAGATAATTATCTTAAAATTTTTTATTATAGAAGAATTTATTAAAATTATGTGTGAAAAAAATGTAGTCCAAATGCTCGCCACGGCTTTGGTAGCATACCTCTGTCCGACATAATTGAGGTTCAATATGGTTAATGTGCCGAAATATCTCACCCTTTAGATCTTAAATTGTTCTGGGCTTATTGATGTATATTTTTCCTTTTAAATATCCGCAAAAAAAGAGGTCCAACGGTGTCAAATCACATGATCATGGCGGCCAATTAACATCGCCACGACGTGAGATAACACGGCCACTGAATTTCTCGGGCAAAAGAGCCAATGTTTCACTGGATGTATGGCAAGTAGCACCATCCTTTTGGAACCACATATCTTCCAGGTCTATATTCTCAATTTTCGGACATAAAAAGTCCGTTATAATCTCACGAAAGCGAACACTATTCACGGTAACTGCTTGGTCGACCTCATATTCGAGGAAGTACGGCCCGTTGACCCGCAAGCCCATAAACCGTTTCCCACAGACCCGGTTAGCTGAAATTTTCTCACAATTGGTCCGATTGTGGACACATTTGGACGATTATGCTGACCAAAAAATTCACGAAGTGCACGAAATGCATTTTGATTTGAACGGCCATTTTTGTAAAAGCTTCAAAAATCTTAACGCGTTGCCCAGATGTGTACATCTCCATGGTTGAATTTTTTAAACACTGAAACAAAGAAGTGTCAAATTAAGTTGGGCAAAAAACTTGACGTTAATGACACACAATTAACATCGTGCATTATGGTTGGATCACCCTTTAGAAGGCTGGAAGGTTTTTTCTATACCTAAACAGATATACTTATATCCTATAAAATTAAAAAAAAATTTGCTGTTATCGCAAACTGAAATTAATACAAACTATTTTTAAAGAAATTAGTCTATTTTTTATGAACTACATTTGAATCACCAAAAAAACCAGTTAAAGTAAAAATTTTCTATAATTTAATTTGATATGCAACAACTGTGGAGAAATATGCAAAAAATACCTGCTATATTTGATATATTTTTACTTTTTTCTTCAAATGTGTATAAATCAGGTCAAGCTCATGGTACAAGGCAACTTACACTTGTAGAATTATTAAAACAACTAAACTAAAAAACTCAAACAAAAAATTAAAAAGAAAGAGATCACTGCAAAAAAACTTATGCAAAAAAGGAAAAAAGAAGTCAAAATAAATATCTTAAAACAAATGATGCCACAAAAAACAAAACTAGCTAAAGATTTTCATGTTAAACATTTATTAAACAACTGCACTGCTACTAATAAAGTGAGCTGAGACAACGTCATGCACCACAATAGTGCAAAAGCAACAATTTCAAACAAAAAAGAAGGAAAAACTCCAGAACAAATCTTAATGTATGGTTGGTGTTGTTAGTGATTGTGGTGGTGGTAACATGCTAAGAAATCAGTTTACCTTGTTAACATCATGCAACACACACAGGAAAAAATAGAAATCAACAGGGCAGTGAACAGAATTCAAGTGGAGAAAAAAACACAAATAACAAAGAAAGCATGAACAAGTGCTACAACTACAAATGCCACAACAGCAAAATCGGAATACAGATGTACACAGGTAAGTGCCATAAGCAGCTAGTAACTCATAATCTAACACAGATAGATAAATATAGCAATTTTAGTCAAACACATAAAAAAAACCTCTTAGAAAAATAAATAAGATGATGTGCACACTAGCAATGAAGTATAGGGGTTTCTAGTCTTAGAAAAAGATTCGAAAGTTTTAGTATAAAAATCTCAAGATTGAGTATAATAATAGCTAGTCCTATTATACGACTCGCTAGTCTTAGTATAATATAATCCCTATTCTTGGTAAAAGTCCAAGAGTTCTAGTATAAGACTTGCTTTTCTTAAAACAAAACTTGATAGTTACTAGTTTGAGAATAAAACTTGCTAGTCTTAAATATAAAAACACTTGCTATTCTGAGTATAATACTTGATATTCTTAGTGTTAGGCTTCCTAGTCTTAGTATTAAACCTTATAGTCTTTGTATAAGACTTGCTACTTTTACGTATAAGGCATGGTTATCAAGGTATAAGACTCATCACTCTTAAAATAAGAATTGCATGTCCCGATATAATCCGCTAGTCCCAGTATAAGACTCTCTAACATTAGTATAAGTCTCGCTTGTCTATGTATTATTTTATTATAAGACTTTCTTGTCTTAGTATAATACTTGCCTGTATTAGCATAAAACTTGCCAGTCACTATACTTTCTATACATTTCGCTTGTCTAAATATAAAAGTATTTTGTAGTAGTATAATACTCGCTATTTTTATTAGAAGAATCCCAAGTCTAAGTACAAGAATTTCCAGTCTTAGTCTGAGACCGGCTAGTCTAAGTATAATACTTGTTAATATAAGCATAAGACTTTCCAAACTTGTTAAATGGCGCGCTAATGCAAGTATAAGTCTCGTAAGACTTTTTTAAACTTACTTGTTGTAATATAATACGCGTTTTCATAATTATAATACTAAAGTTACTTAAGGGTGCTTTACACTATCACATAAGTCTTACGTATTTTGATGAAAATGCTTCCTTGATCTAATTATTGCTTGAAATTTTCAAAAAACAATAACAACTTATCATGACAGGGCTGTATGTTTCGCAAAATACGTAAGACTTGCGTGATAGTGTAAAGTACCTTTAACATACATATATAATTGTAAATCTGAGTATAAAACTTTTGGCTTAGTATAATAGTTGCAGATTTTAGTATAAGACTTTAAAACATTAGGACTTTTAAACATTTGGTTACAAGGCTTGTTGATCTAAGAATAAAATTCGGTAATATTATAAGATAATGTATCTTGCTGTATTAGAAAATCATTAAATAAATAAATTGAAATAAATTTAAATTTAATATGTATGTATTTTAGTATAATACGCAGTAGTATACTCATACTGGTGTAAACTAATATCGATTTCACTACGAGTCCAAATAGAATAGTTGATACTCATATATACTACCTATAACTGTATTAGTAAATATATATCTAGTAAAAATCGCATAATGTTTAAACAGAAGTATGTGTGTAATTGAAAATTTACGTCAATTAGCGTCTGATATTTCATGACAATTCGAGCATACAACTGCTCTAACTGCTTAAAGTTAAAAGAAGCTTCAAATATGTACAACTGCTTCTTGTACATTTCATATTTTCTTTTCCATTTGCATTATTTCTCGTTTTAAAATTAATGTGTGCCAAAATGCAGAATATTCCATGTAAGAAGAGAGTTCCATATATAAATACAATATTTTTTATTATCTTCTTATGAATATTAACAAATGAAGACAGCAGCAAAAATACGTAAAAAATATGAATTATACTTGCATGTTCGTATAATAAAACTAACCAGAGAAGAGATTTTTTTTAAGTCGTACTTTAGTTAGATGTATTTTTTTTATATGTTTCTTAAAAATTTCTAACTTGCTAAATATATTATTTGAATGTGGATTGGGTAAAGGAAAGATAAAATTCGTAAGACAGCAAAATAATTAACGATATGTCAATAAAGTACCTAAAAAAAATTGTGTTTTATATATAGCGCCGCCATTTAAAGTCCGATCTCATCTTATCGCATATTGTTGTTAATAGCTTGACTTTTGATATTTGCCTTTGGTTAAAACCAACATCAAATTCTGGACGCCAATTATGCCATCTCACATCCTTTCACTGCAAGGTCCAATTTTTTGCACATGCCAAGAAAGTATTTCTAAAACTGAGTATACTCTATACATAGTAAATGTTAGGGGTCATTCTGAAATTCTGAGACGTCCTTGCGTCTTTCTTATGAAAGCTTAATTGAGCTTGTAAAAGAGCACTTAGGAAAATACAATTAAAAACTTTGATTTTGTTTGGTATTTTAAAGCCGCTCAATTCACTTACAATAGTCAGCGTTACCAGAATGATGCTTTTATCAAATTTATGAAGATTTTTTGACCAATATATGATTTTATGATTTTTTATTCTCAAATTAAGATTTTTTATTTTTAGAAATTATGATTTGTTGCTTGTTTGTACAAAACACATATTTTTTACAGTTTTATAAACAGGCGATTTTTAAAGCAATGAAGTTTTGTATCAGATTGTTGTTTATTGGTTTAGCATACGTAAAAATGCATTATTATTTCTGAGCATACCAAATATTAACCAAAGCATTCTAGATTTCTTTGTTTCAGTGCTTGAAAAATTTAACCATGGAAAGGTACATAATTGAGCAGCACATTGGGATTGTTGAAGCCTTTTAGAAAAATGAGCGTTCAATTCGAAATGCATTTTATGATTTTTTTGCTCAACATAATCGACCAAATGTGTCTGTTGGAATTAGGAAAACACTGTTTGGAGCGGCTTATGGACTGGCAGAATCATCGGGGCATACTTCTTCAAAAATTAGGTCGCCAAAGCAGTTACAGTAAATGGTGTTCGCTATCGCAAAATGACAACGGACTTTTTGTGGCTAGAAATTGAGAATAAGGACCTGGACGAAATGTGGTTTCAACAGTATGGTGCCACTTGCCAACCAACCAACGAAACAATGGCTCTTTTGCGCGAGAAATTTAATGGCCGTGTTATCTAACGTTCGTGGTGATGTTCATTGGCCGCTACGGTCATGTGATTTGACACCGTTGGACTTCTTTCTTTGGAAATATTTAAAATAAAAAGTGTACCTCAATAATCCAAGAACAATTCAAGACCTAAAGGATGAGAAAATTCGGCTTATTAACGACATTGAACCTCAATTATGTCTGAGTCATGGAAAATATGGAACATCGGATAGAGGTATGCCACCGAAGCCGTGGGTAGCATTTGACCGATATTTTGTTTCACACATAATTGTCATAAATTCTTCTATAATAATAAAAAAATATTAAGAAAATTATCTAAAAACTTTTTGTCTTATTTCCAATTAACATCGTGCGTTGGATCACCCTTTATTTTAGAACAAAACAGTTCAAGTAATTAGTACTAAAAGGCAAAACTAATGGAACCCAAGAAGGCTTGTAGTTTCAAAATTCCATCTTCCATGTTTATGATCATTTTTAAAAATAATATAATTATATCAGTACTTAAGAATACCTTTTAAACGGTATACCAACATTATTTTAATAACAATCCCAATAGGAACTTATTTAGGAAAATCCATATTTTTTTCAAGGAGTCTTTTAATGCAATTTTCCCAAAATGCCTTCGATACAGTAACGATATCAAAAATAGTATAATATTTAATTAAGAACCAATACGATTTCAAATGATGTATACACGCCCAGAAAAAATTAAAAATTGTCTCTAAATACCAAATTTATACCAAATTCCTAATATTAAGCAAACAACTTGTTGATTTTGCACCTATTAACAAAATGATTATATTGATTATTAAAAATTGTAAAATTATGAATATTATTTTTCAATAAATGATATTTCTAATTTTAATTAAAAAAATGGTCCAAAAACTATGCCATATCAAACAATGTGTTAATTTATTTAATTAAGTATTGACAATTCTACAAGTTTAAATTATTTTGTTTTAAACGAAAAAACCAATTAATATGTTTTGATATTTAATTAATATTTTATTTAAAAATTTATTTCAAGCCAACTTAAATATTAATAAAATTAAATTATATTTTTAAATGTCTTTCATTAATTAAATTTAAATATTTTTTTAAACCATTTTTTGATAAAAAACTTTTTTCTGTGTGTATTTCAATTAAAATAGTGCACATAATAAAAAAGAAGTAAACTTCTATACATATACACAAAAAAATTAAAAATTGTGTCTAATCAACAAAGCCAAAATTGATTACTAAAAATTGTAAAAATTTAAAATTTTGAATATTTTTTTTATAAATTATATTTTTAATGAAAAAAAAATACCAAAAATTCCCAACAACAATTTTACAAGTTTAAATTATTTTATTTTGAACGAATAAAGACAACTTAGATTTTTTGTAATTTAATTAATATTTTAATTAAAAATTTATTTCAAAACAATAAATAATAGTGTTCAAAAAAACAACTTTGATAATAAATTTTTGGAAGTGCACGTGCATAAAAAACTGAACTGGCAAATTGTTTTTATTTTGATTTATTATTAAAAGCAATTTGTTTTAATTTTAAATATGTTTTTTTTCTTTGACCACTTACAACTACAATTAATGTTGGGAGAATTTCAAATAATTGTAGTGGGGAATGTAAGCAAAGATAAATTCATCACTGATTTATTGTTCGGTATTTTGTTTAAGCTTTGATATCGTTGCAAAAAAGACTTTTTGAGTGTTTGTAGGTAATTCTCATTCCCACTGTAGTCTTGTTTGCTGATAGCTTTGGCTTTTCTAAAATTATTTAGGAGAACGTTTCCTGATGATCTGGCCTCAGTAACTGGTGAAATGCGCATAGGAATAGCTTATCCTCCAACAGTAAATTTCAGTAATTTTTATCAATTATTAAAAAAAGGAAATTAAGCACAACAAACAAAATCTTTTAAAAAATAATAGTATTCCCAAAAACAACTTTGATAATTAACTAAAATATTAATTAAATCAAAATTAAATTTTTAATTTTCTTTTAACTAAAAAAATAATTGATTCAATTATTAAATTGAAATACTTTTTGAAACAATTTTTTTAATTGATAAAAAACTACTGATGGTTTTTTCTGTGTATGTATGTTTTTATACAAAATTAATAATTTTTACTTTTTTGCTCTTGTTATAAAAAATTTGATGATTTTACTCTTCCAAATAAGATTTTTTTCCGCCAAATCATGATTTTCTCCGAAATCTTCTGGCAGCGCTATATATAGTATAAAATTATAATTAATATGGAGAGAAAGTAAGAGAAATAAGTATTAGAAATCATTTTAACGACGCAGAAAACTATATTATCAATTTTAGATCGTTTCATTTTTAAAATCGATTTCCATCATGCATAAATATAATAGAAATAGTTTTGTTGTTATTTTTGCTTCAATAAAAATTATTAAAAAATACCCAGATATGGTTTTAAATTTTTTCCCAAATTTTCTTTAAGGAGAAGTTTTTTTTTCATAAAAGTTTTTGTCTTTGGAAATTGTCATTTTTTTAGAAAAAATTAGTGCACCTATACAAATAACAAACGGAAAAACAACGACATAAGTCAAAATCGCAATTTTTGTGATCGATTTTGTTTTTAATTTAGTCAATATAATGTTTGGTGAAAATTTTTAATGGCCTACTCCCTATATTTTTTGCACAAAAATGTATGAAACCAACCCTCTGAGCAGCGCCCTCCAACCAGCTGAATCAACGCATAAGTCGAATATCCATATGAACTATTGAAACTAAAAGAGGTGGCCACAAGATTGATGTTGCCGATCATAATTGATTCGTTGAACCGATCATTGTCCGAATATTCGACCAGATATAGAGCCGTTATATTCCATCATTACAAAGCTCGTTCACATATTGCAAGAGCAGTTAAACTCTATTGAAAAATAGTGGCTATGAAGTATTGCTTCACCTGCCTTATGACTCAGACTATGCTTCGTCTGCCGTCCAATTTATTTCGATCAAAACATAACGGTCTCACTGGTAAACGCTTTAGTTTAGAGCATATATCCGAAATTTGCATGAATCGTTCATTGAAAGAATGACCCAGCAAAATCTTAATAATCACTGGCAATTACTAAACAGTTATTTTCAATGACTACTTCATACCGTCTGCATTACATAGAAGTAGTGTAGTAATGGCTGACATGTATTCTGATACATAATCACTTGTTTATGAGTTGACTTACGAAATTAATTATTAATTCATAATAAAATACATTGAAGGTTTTATTTATTCAAATCTAATACAAATCGATTTTAAATACATATTTGTTCTCACAATTTGTTTTTTTTTTTTTTCATTTGTTATAACTGAAGAACAATTTGTAATAGATTTGAATATGAAAAATTTAAATACTTAATTGAATTTGAGATGTTTTTTAAAATTAAAAATTTGAATAAAAACTACTCTACCAAACGATATTATAACGATATCGTCTAGGTGATATAAATTATAATATATGATATAGATCTTGTATCATAAACTTTAGTCTTTAAATTGTGCCTTTCCTTATATAATCGTTTTTCCATGAAAATATCATATCGTTTTTGCAATCATATCGTTCTCTGGTTTATTGTTTATGAATATGACCTTAATGCAGAGTAGTCAAATTTTGCGTTATAAAGTTAATTAAATTAAAAACGCAATTTGCTTGACAGATTTAGTTTTGTTGATATCAATGTGAAGTAACTATTTGTAAGCGAATGTGGCAATGACTTATTTAACTCCTTATTTGTAAGCGAATGTTGTAATGACTTATTGAACCCCCTATTTGTACGCAAGGGTGGTAAGTAGTTGCCTCCAATGACATCACGGTGTTAAAATACTGAGTTAAAATGCCAATGTATAAGTAGTGACGAGTTGTTATGAGTATTTGCTTTTTAACTCTTTACTTTACATTGTAAGTTTTTGCTGGGAAACTAATATATTAACTATTAATGCACTCGATTAAGTTGCATGTACACGACATGTTTTTTACATCTGACTTGTCAAATTTCCCACTGCAAAATACATACATGCCGTGTGTTACCTTTAAAACATTGCATCTGTAAAAGTCAGACGCAAAGTCATCTGACAAGATTTCAATTAGAGCGTGCTCTATTTTCTTCTGACAAACCATCAGACATCAGCTGTGTCAGAAATCTATGCCGGGAAGAAACCCGCAGCGGCGGTGCATTGTTGACGGAGTCATTGGCCGGCTTAAGTTAATATTATACAATACCGATATATGTATAATAATTTCACCATTGAATGGAAATAATGTACATATATAAATAAAAACGCATCATTATAATATCCTAAATTGGTATATTCGAATTTAAAGAAAAAAAATGTTTAGATGGCTGAACTTTTTTACGGCGCACATAAAAATTTTTGTGGCGGCAGCACGCAATTTTAAAACCAAGAACTACTTTGGGTTATTCCATAACTACAGAGAAAAAACATAGACAATGTAAGAAGCAAATTACATGTACGTTTGTGACCAAATGTTATTAACCTTCTGTAAAACAGCAGTTTTGACAGACATTCACAATTACATATGACTTGAAAAATTGACAAGTCAGATGTAAAAAACATGTCGTCTACGGGCACCTTTAAGAAACAACATTTCCCCTACCCAAATAGTTTTTTATGTGTATTGTACATAATATTTCTAACTACTATGCGTTCTTTTCAGTTTATTTTATTATCGTCTGTGGTTATGGATCTATAAAAATGTTTAATTATAATTTTACGCAAGATATGATTTAGAAGTTTATATTCAGCTAAATATATAGTTTTTGCTCTAGTGAAGAGACGGTAACGAAGGTTTTATTCCAAAAAAAAAAAAAGAATATATTGCTTGAATACAAAAAATAGCACAAGAACTCACAAACCATTGAAATATGTTCAAGGTTTATCATTTGAGATTTAAAATAAGTTCTGCTTTTTTTTCCTGCCAACCCAACTAAATATGATGGTGGGTGACTTTATCTGCATGGTTAATAGAGAAAAACAAGTAGTTAGTTTTACATTTAAGAATTTTATTTAACATTAATTGTATAATTTTACTAAATTTGGTCAATGAAAATTGAAGTTAACGTAAATCTATGTGGCAAGCTGTTAGGAGAAGTTTGAATATGGCTGGAAAAAAGTTTTAGTGGCTAAACAATTTTTGGGTATAGACTTTAGAGGAGGAAGTGGTTATATTTTTTTTTTTTGCTTTAAAATAATAGCTGTCATATTTAAAATAAAAATTACTAAACGTATTTTTTTTACATTTCTATGCTGTGGGAAAAGTTTTGAATAAATATAATTGTGCATACGCAAATATACGGTGTAAATTTCAAGATGATATCTTTATTCTAACTATTTTTGTCGCTCTACTTCATACATGTGCAACCACTGTGCGCAGTGAAGAAAAATATGTTAGGAATAACTAAACTTAATTTTTAACCGAATTCCCATAAAATTTGGTAAGATGATTGTGTGAATGACTGCAATAAAATGAATTATTACAAAATTTATTCTAAATAGCAACATAGTAAGATGGCTTTTGGACACAACATCAGAATTGTGACATCAATGTTATTACAAATGACAAAATGGCAAATGGCAAAAATTTAAATCAATCCAATGATGAATGGCGTCCTAAAATGTTATCATATTTTATGCGCCATCTACGCTATGAATACATTTTGTGCAAACTGATAGAAAAGGCGTCATAACGCTGATGTATTTTGTCATCAGTGCGATGACAAACTGTTATCAGCACGATGACATAATATATCATGTCATAATATATTATTAGAATTATTTTCATGTTTAAAAAGTAAAATTAGAAGCAAAAATTTTTATATTCTATTTTTTTCAAAACTTATTTTAATACATCAAATTTAAAGACTAGAATTATTGCGATAGCCATATCGGGCATGCTGCTGGTTCTTATAATTGAGAGTTATTCTGTTAACAAAGGGCGGAATCCAACAAAAATGAAACAAGCTTGTGCAACGGGTAAGTAAATAATGATATACTCTCAAAATTACAATGTCTCAATTTGATGACAGTTTGTCATCGCACTAATGACATGGATTATAAACCCGACTCCGATTCGTTATTTCTGTGATTGCAATGTGTCATCCCATTGGTGACATAATTTAAATTGTTGACCCTGATGGCAATTCAGCCAAGTGATGTTAAGGCTAACATTACAAAGATGTAAAGTATCATGGGGTCAAAAACACTTGTCATAGTACTGGTGTCACAATACATTAGCGTTATGACGCTTTTTCTATTATTGTATGGGGGCTTTGTGTTATTATGGATTGATTCTCATCATTTTTAATAGGCTGGGTCCTTTCGACAAGAAGAACCTATGCCAAACTTATTATCTCTTAAATTGCGACCTGTACTTTCCGCACAAGGTTTATGTGGACAGCCAGCCGGCTAGCCAGACATCGGACCAATCTCTTAAGGTGCTAAAAACATCACTACACACGCATAGTACCATCTCCACTGTTGTGGTGTGTGTATAATGTCATGTTAAGTTCTGGTCAGATAAATATACATATATAAATTCCTTTTGTTCGTATAAGGAGCATAGGACCTTAACGATTGTGTTCCATACTTGCTTATCTGTTGCTACGATGTTCAGCTCGTTCCACGTTTTGTTGGCTTTTGCTATATCGGTGTCTAGTTGTCGATGCCAGGTGTGGCTCGGCCGACCTTTCCTGCGGCTGCCTTAGGGATTCCAGTCTATTGCTTTTCTGGTGATGTCGGCTTGAGGTCTTCGCAGGGCATGTCCAATCCACCGCCATTTCCGTTTTCTGATTTCATACTTAATTGGTGTTTGTCCGCACTCGTCCCATAAGCGCTCGTTTGTGATGGTGTTTGGCCAGAAAATGTTTAATATGTGACGGAAGCAACGGTTGGTGATAACTGGTATGGCATTAGTAACGCATTGATTTGAGGTCCGTAGAGCGCAACTGATTCGCAGCCGTAGAGCGCTACTGATTTCACGCAGCTGTTAAATATATTGATTTTGGTGCGCTTAGAGATATGAGGGAATTCCACACATGCTGAAGTTGGCCATAAGCTTGCCTGGCCTTGTTTATGCGGTTCCCAATATCCTATCTTGAGCCTCCTCTTGTTAATATTATGCTACCCAGTAGCTCGTTTCTGTATTTCTCGCATTGCAAATTTTCTCACATTAAGTGTGAAACAAAAAATTCCATCGTTTCTCGATTTGTGAGAAAAGTGTTTCTGTATTTTAATGAGAGAACAGACAAAACAGATTCTGTTTTAACTGGAATACTTCCAGTAATTAAGTGTCAAATGCAAGCGAAACGTCAACGAAAGAAATAGATATAATAAAAATAGGGCTGCCAGATTTGACGATTTATCGTCATTTTGACGATTTTTGTTCCAAAATTGGCAAAGTGCCGAATTGCTGATTTTTTCTAGTGACGATATTATTCAGTCTTCGAAATAAAATAATTTTAAATAGTTTAATATGTTTGTATATTAGGCACCACAGAAAAACGATATCGTTAAAAACAAGGCAGGTTAAAACATTTATCGGCAAATTCAAAGTTTCGAAGGAAAACTATTTAAGTTTTATTTCCTTTGATTATTTTATACATATGTTTATGTGATCAAAACATTAAACTATTACCCTATTTTTCAGTCAATGCACTTTAGGAAATTGTTGCCTTTTATTTTGTCCAAAAGTGTTTATTTTAGTTCAATATGATATTTTGTCACTACTTTGTGGGATTTCTACAGGGAAAAATAACAATCTGTAATTTTAAATTGTTATCGGATTAAGGAAAAATAAAATAAATAATTTTATTTAAATAGACCTCAAGCTTATGTATGTATAAGATATGTATTTTACCCATGAACTTAATGTTTTTTTTCTTTTTTTGATTATGTGTTTATATGATAAAAATTTTTCATTATATGATAAAAATCTAAAAAAAAATTTGTCAAAATTAATTTTAAATTGTCCGAACAAAATAGACGATTTTTTTTATTTTTTCTTAGGATATTAACGTTTTTTTCAAAAATTTATCTGGCAGCCCTGCATAAAACAAAAACAATGAAAGGCTATAAAAATTAAAATAACAAAATATAACAATTGTGTTTTATATACTTATTTTGATCATCTAAATTCTTTCTTTTCAAATAAAAAAAAAAAATAGTACACATTCTTGTGTACATACATACATAACTTGGGCTCCATTTTTTGAAATTTTTTTTTCTCGCATCAATTTCAAATATGACTTATTTTGACAGTTCTTGCGAGAAACTTTTTGCAAAATATTGTTACAGAAACACTTTTTCTCACATCCTTCCAATAATTGCTGGAAAATTATTTAAATGACAGATAATTTTCGCAAAGTAAAAATACAGAAACACTTATGTGAGAAAACCCATTTTTTGTTTCATATTGCACTGTTTTTGTCATAATTCACTTGTTTCATGCGGGAAATTTTACGATGCGAGAAATACAGAAACGGGCTACAGGTAGCAGAAGGATTTGACGTCTTCGATCTGTTGTTCTGCATATCTTCCAATCTATGTGGGAGCAAACAGATGTCGTCTGTATATTCTAAATCTTCGAGGCGGCCGTTTATGCGCCAGGTAATGCATCTAGGTGTTGTTATGACTTTGTTCATGATGGCCAGATAAATGGTCACAATAAAAATTTAATCACAATATGGTTGCGACAAAACAAATTATAACTAAAAAAAAGCATACTTTATTAGAATTTTTTGCAATAATGCTGAAAAACTTATCATGACCACATCGAATCATATTTCCTCTTGGAACAAAGACTTTGTCTTAATATATTTATGAAATGTATCTCTTAGAAATTAATCAATTCACTCTGATTTTTATACTAAAATCTTAATTTAGTTTCAATACAAAAATAATTTCCATACTCTTAAACAATTCAGCTGTTTAAAAAAACAATTTTTTCGCATACCCTTAATTTCCCAACTTAAACATATTTCCGCTTATTAAATGACATAATAATTTGATATCTTTGAAGTAAATCAACCTTTAAAAGAAATACATAAATAAAAATTTCACAATTTTTATTTCAATCAATAGAAATGGAACGCCCGTAAAAAACCCCTTTTGAAAAAAAAATTCCAAAAGGTGCTAAAACACTCAGACAAATACCAACAATTAAGAAAAAGGACTTCGAAACAAAAAAGATATCAAATTTAAAAAATCAAAATTGCAAACTGTCTTAACACTTTAAAATAATTTGACATATAAACGTTATTTCCCACATATTTAAACTGCATAAATAAATATTTAGGGCACAAAAAGGTAAACTCTTCAAAACGAAAGGACATACAAACGAGAACAAACAAAAAATGAAAAATTGTCATTTTAATTTTTGTCAAAACTCATCAAATCTGTTAAAACAAACCAGGTAAAATTATTTTTAAGGTTTATTTACATTTTTTTTGTTGTTACAAAAAATATCATGTGACATTTTTTCAACAAAAACGCCCTCAAAGGAAAAGAAGAAGACTGTGAGCAAAACAAATATTTAGCAAAGTTCTTGAATTACCTTTCTGCTCTGTATTTGAATAATGTGTTGGCAAAATTCTTCTTTTGTGAGAGATTTAAGCAGAGATTTCTTTAAGTTATTAAAATGTAAAATAATAAAATTTACCAAGATAAAATGCTACATTCAGCTATGACGAATCGTTCATACCCTTCACAAAGATTAGAAATAATAGTTATTTTGTATTAGGAAACGTGGCTTAACACTGGAATATATTTATATTACCCATAGTTCACTTTAAGAACGAACATATGGCCTTAAACTAGGCCTATCTTCTGGGCTCGTCATTAAAGTTTTATTAAATTAAAAAGTAAAAATTGATTTTAGTTACCAAATTCGTAAAATCAAGCAAGCCAAAATATTTATATTGATTACTATAAGTGGCAAAAATTGAAAATTGTGATTTTTTTTTCAATATGATTAAAAAAAGTGTCCGATTTCAAGCAACGTGTTAATTGCTTCAAAAAAGAAAAAAAAAAAAAGAGTGATTTACTAAATATCAGTCTGTAATTCAATTATCTCATGTAATTAGAAATAACAATTAATAAAGTAGAGTTGAACATCGATTATCTGGCTTGCACTGGACTTGACTATGCACGGATAATCGAAAAACACGATTAATAAATATAGTATGAAGACACAAAAAATTACATATTTTTTTAACTTGAAATTTGCATCTACATTTTACAAATGTATTTTAAGTTAATACTTTCTATGTATACAAATACATACAAATACATTAAATAAATACATGAGTGTATACATAACAAAAAATGGGAATCACAGAATTTGAGTTATGCTGATATGTTTTTGATTGAGAGAGAAAACAATCTCATGTTTGTTGCACGGATAAATGAGGTAGAGCACGATTAAGAGAGGTCTAAAAAACTAAGCACGATTAATATCGGGTAAAATCACGGGCAATAGAGGTTGCAAAAGGAAGCGAGCAGCATGCCGGTTAATAGATGTAACCGGTTAATTGAGACCCGAATAACCGAGCTTCAACTGTAAATGAACCAGTAATCAAATTATTTGTTAGATTTAATTAAAATTTTTGTTAAATGAATTAAAGCAAATAATTTTAATTTGATTCAAAAATTAATGAGTTTAGTAATTTGGTAATAATTGTTCCAAATTTTACCATTGAACCCATGTAAAACACTTAATATGTACGTCTACAACTAAAACAAAAATAATATTTTGGTAAAGTTAGGTCCAACTTAGTTCGTTGAGACTAGAAATCGCTCTAAAAAGCGTTTGTGATAGTCAATTCAGAATTTGTCACAGGTCACACACAAGGCATTATTCCGAAAAGCACTTTAATATATCATAAACAAACCTAAAACAAAGATTATTCTTATCAAGGGTCCGCCATCTAACGTTTTTTTTTCAACTAGTGCTTATTTCGTGAATGGTAACACTTAGCTCATGTCTGATTTGACAGTAATTAGTTTCATCCTTCCGCTGAACGAATATGGTTGTGTATACGCTTGAACAACGCTGGGAAATATTGCGACATTACTTTGAAAATCATGGTAATGTTGCAGAATGTGTGCAAAAATTGCGTACGGATTTTGGAATAAGAGAAGCACCGTCAGCTCCGTTTGTTCGTTATCTTGTGAAAAAAGTGAAAGAAACTGGCATCCTCATCGATAAACCAAAGCGTGAAAAGCCAAAAACAGTGCGTACACCCGAGAATATTGCTGCTGTGGCAGAAAGTGTACGTGAAGCGCCATCAACATCAATTCACCGTCGTTCTCAATAATTTCGGAACATTTCGGAGACATCATTGAGACGATTTTTGCATAAGGACCTTGGTATGACGCCATACAAAGTCCAATTGGTTAAGGAGTTAAAGCCAACTGACCATCCAATGCGTTTTCGCTTCGCTAAGTGGGCCTGCGATCGATTTACAGAAGATGCCGATTTTGCCAAAAAAATCATCTTTTCAGATGAAGCTCATTTTAATCTTGGCGGGTATGTAAACAAGCAAAATTTTCGCATTATTTAGAAAACCCGCACGCATACATTGAAAAGCCGATACCCCCAAAACGAGTCACTGTTTGGTGTGGATTTTGGTCTAGAGGCGTAATTGGGCCATTTTTCTTAGAAAATGAGCAAGGAGTGGCCGTTACAGTCAATGGCGATCGTTATCGGGCCATGTTGAACGAATTTTTGGTCACGAAAATTGAAGAGGAGGATATTGGCAACATTTGGTTTCAACAGGACGGCACTACGTGCCACACAGCCGAAGCTACACTCGATGTTTTGTGCCGTGTTTTTGAAGATCGCATTATCAGCCGCAGAGCTGATGTCGTTTGGCCACCTCGGAGCTGCGATTTGACACCGTTGGACCGACAAGCTAGTGACAATTGACGCTTTAAAGGACAATATTCGTGAAGCCATTGGTGAAATACAGCTGCACACAATCGATAATGTGCTTAAAAATTGGACAGATCGTGTAGGCTACTGCATGGCCAGCCGAGGCATCCGTTTGAATGAAAGTATTTTCCATTATTAACCGGAAGGATTGTTCTTTCAAATAAAAAAAGAAATTTGAGAAAATATTCAGAAGTTTTTTTTATAGCATTTTCAAAAAAAAAAAAAAGATTTGGCGGACAATTTATATACAATGTAAATTAAACTTCAATATTATTGCTGTTCTAGTAAACAAAAAATATTTTCTTAAAAATTATATTTGATAAATAAAGTTTTGACAACAATTAATAGAAATAATAGGTGTGTTCATTTATTTTACTAGCAGAAACTTGTTACGAGAGAGTAAATTTAAAATTTACAAAATTTTTTCTCCCAATTACTCAAAAAAATAAAAAGTAAATGAACGCTTTACCAGAAAAAAACTAGCAAGTTAGGAATATCGAAACTATTCAGATGTAAAAAAACAAGATTTCTTTTAATAAATTCATATGTTTTGAACTACTTAAGAGAAATAAATATTTATTTTCTTGAAAATCTTTAATATAAAAATTATGAAATTTAATTTTGCTTTGTATACAAAAACATGAAACAGGTGGTTGAATAACTCGTGCTTGTGAAAATTTTAATATCAGTAATTTTCAACTTATTTTTTGTCTCTTAAATTTCTATACTCTTTTTTCACTCTCTCGTTGCAAGTTTTCGAGTACGTGAACCCTTACTAGTAACAATTATAGAAAATAAGCAATAATTTTCTGTAATTGAACTGACCTTATATCAAATTTTTCAAGTTTAAATCAAACGACAAACTTCATTTAGACTTACGCCCAAGTTTCACGATGATTTAGAAGACATCTACCCCGCTCGCTATCAAACGAAAAAAGACAGGATTTAAAAATAGAGGAAAAAATCATCGTGAAAATTGGGTGTTTGATTTATTAAACTAATATTAAATTAATATTTTAATTACATATTTATTTTTAAACAACTAAAATGTCAATTTAATCAAATACATATATATTTTTATTTTTTTTTCAATTAAAAAAATAATTGATTCAAATAACACGTTAATAAAATTAAACTAATTTTGAAATTATCCATTTAATTGATAAAAAACTAATACAAATTTTTTTCTGTGCATGTATTTTATTTCGCTCGAGGGTACACCAGCCTCTACTCTTTCCTTTTCCGCTAATCTGCGTAATTTTTACGAAGGGTGTCCCCTCCTTTGGCTTTTCCGACTTTATACCTTGCCTTGTTAAATCATCTTGCGATATACGTAGGGTGCGTCCTAGTAAGGAATACTTTCGTCGTTTAATTTCTATGCAAATCAGTATCTACCGCTTCCGAACCCACAACTCATTTTTAATGATGATGTTAGGCCAGCATATTGACAGAATTCCACGCAGACAACGGTTTACAAAACCCAAAATTGTTTGCAATTTGTGGTTGGATGGGTTCCACGTTTCACATGCGCAGAGGAGGACTGGCTTTTGGTTGGCATTAAATATGTCTATTTTTTAGTCTCTGAATATATGGTTGTAGATTGCTAAACCGAAGGGGGCAAACAAAGGCGGCTTTAGCTTTTTAGCGGGTTATCCATTTTCGGTTTCAAAAGTAAAGATAAATAAAACACACATAAGGCTATGGTTTCGATGAAACTTTTATCGCATTATAATGCTTACCACTTGCCATAACGTACGAAATACATTCATTATCATTTAAATCAGCGCCTCTAGATTGGTTGCAGTAGTCGATCCTATTGAGCTAGTTTTCGCACATTTCAAGCGAAAAAGTGTATTATCCACGTAGACAACGTATTCGACGTAGCCCCAAAAAAAAGTCTAACGTCGTCAAATCCCATGATCTTAGTGGTTAATTGATATCGCTTAAACGTGAAATTATGCGTATTTAAAACTATCCATGTAATAAAGGCAAAATTACTTATGTTGTGTGTCGTGTTGCCGTCTTGTTGGAATGCAGGCCAAAAAAAAAAAGTCGATTATCATAGCGCGAAATCGACTAATTCGGATTATCTGCCCCACTTTCACTAACAGAAGCCATATTTTCGGCAGTGCGCCCATTGCGATAATATACAGGCCTGACCACATCTGTACCGTTTCCAGTCAAATCAAATTGCATTATAATCCTGCCAATTTCTTGCACAGTATGTCGACCATACTTACCATGTTATGCTCGAGAAGTAGCCACGTTTCAACCAGTTTTGAAACGACTAAAAGGTCTTCACTGAATCCGGCAATAGTGGGGATAATGCTATCGAGATATGTAAAGGAGGTTAATGATTCCAGTTCTGCGCCGTACAGTGTAAAAGTCATTGTTTTTGTTTTACTTACACAGAAAAAATAAAAAATTATCTATCTCTAATCACCAAATTTATACCGAATTCATAATATCAAGCAAACAAGTTGTTGATTTTGCACCTATTAACAAAATGATTATGTTGATTACTAAAAATTTTACTGCCCGTTCGCCGAACGTTAACGTTCGATAGCGGCGAACGGGCAGTTAGAGCTGTGAATATTTTATTTTTTTTAATAAATTATATTTTTAATTTAAATTAAAAAAATTATCAAAAAACTTTGCCTTTTCAAACAATGTTTTAATTTATATAATTAACAAGAATTCTATAAGTTTAAATTATTTTATTTTAAACGAAAAAGTCAATTAATATTTTTTGATGTTTAATTAATATTTTAATTAAAAATTTATTTCAAAACAACTCAAATATTAAGTAAATCAAAATTATATTATTAATTTTCTTTCCACTAGAAAAATAATTGATTCAATTATCACATTAATTTAATTTAAATATTTTTAAAAACATTCTTTTAATTGATAAAAAAAAAACAGTTTTCTGTGTAAATTAATTTGTAACCCACACTTGACTGCCATATGGCACAATCCTTGCACGGAAGATGACGTATGGGAGCTGCTATGAGCAAAAAGGCGAATGTCGTCAGAATAATATGGGTCGTCGTACATGCCATGCAGACCCAAAATGATGCCAGTGTTAGTTGGGATCGCATTGCTCAGTATGTTGTCCAATTCAATGTTAAAAAATTAGGGTGATAGATGGCTTAGGATTCGATCGTTCTTGGTGCGATAACATTCACCATAATACATTACCTTAAATAAATTTATGATTTTGTTACATTCAGGTACGTATCAGAAGGCCTGGTGTTGGATATTATCAAACTCTTTTTCATAATCTATAAAGTTGGAATAAGGCAGTGACCGCCAATAATGCAGTCTGCAATCTGTTGATTGCGGACTGTATGACATGATCGGTGGGCTCGAAAACATGCTTGTCATTCCCTTAAATGGGGGCCAAGAACAATAATCAGTCGTTAGCTAATTATATGTGCATATACATACATAATTTATTTGTCATGCACACTGGAACTATATTTATTTATAAATACAATTTTGCATCATAATTTTCCTTGATATGAAAATCGCTTGTGATTATTTAACTCTGCATTCAAAACAATTTTTGGCGTAACTAGAATAAGTTTTATCTCAAGATGGTTATTCCTAATAGTTGTAGATGTTTTAAAGTGCCTGTTTGAGAGTAGGTATTAAATGGAACCTATGGCAAACTGTGGAACGAATACCAAGGGACATAATCGTTTTTTCCAGTCATGTACACGCAGAGGAAAAATATGATTGGGCATGGTTACGGCAACTACACTATGTTTATAATAACAATATATTGTTGTCGTACACAAAATATTGTAATTTGTATTTAATACCAACAATATTTTAGTTACTGTAAACATGTTAATGTTTATCGTAATTATAAATTTAAGTATGGTTCACTGAAATATAATCATTTTTATAATAACTAAATAATGATAACTTTAAAAACATATTATATTTCTCACAACCATTTAATGATATTAAATAGCCATAACATGATAACTTTCTATACGTGTATTCATAATATGTTTAAGATGCAAACAAAATATCTTTACACTAATAATAATTTGTTATCGCAATTTGTAAAATAATTTTGCATCAGTTGTGTCGTTTGTTTTACATATGCCTGTCGAATTATTTGTTATTCGTACAAAACTCAAGTTTAAAAAAATTGTAGGTACATTAAAAAAAAATTGTAGTGTCACAAAATAAAATATCAATGCTAAAAAATTTTATTATTGTTTGAAAATGGTGCAAAAATATTGACCGTGGGTTTGTGTTTTTTTTAGAGAAAAAAATTAAAATTCTATAAAATAACTTATAAGAAATTGCGACATACGACAAAAATAGGTTGAAAATATTATGTTTAAAGTTGCATCATATTATAATGTGAAATATCTTTAACAGTTTTACGTTAAGCATAAATATATATTAAAAATATTTTTCGGTTTTAGATTTAATCTACATATTATTATGATTAACATGATAATAATATGATTACTTCTTAACTTATTATGATTAACATGATAAGAATATGATTACATTAATTTATAATATAATGTAAAAAAAAAACAAATTAGTATTAAGGGAAAAATACTATGGTGTAATATTACGAATATATTTGGTCATAATATGATTCAATAATAATCGCAATATGATGACTACAATCATGAAACTTATCATAATATGTATACCACAAACATGTTTTTTCTTTGCGTGTAACACTTCTTTGATCCCTTCGGTTTTCAACGATAAAAGCGCTGTTCACTATGTTGAACTGGTTGCCAATTAACCCCATGACCTCATGACAGCAGCTCGGAACATTCTTGGCAGGGATACCAGGGTACATTGGGTACTTGGGGAACCAAACTGCAGATAGCCTGGCCAAACAGTGTTGTCTCTTGAACAACATGTTCGTCGATGTCCTTATATGCATTTCGATGGCTTGCTGTAGAGCTCTTATTAAACTTGCGTCGAACAGAAGTGCTGAAGGAGTAACGTAACCTCTGAGGAGGTGCACTGAGTTAACTTTTTAGAATAAAAAAAACGACAACAAACTATTACTAGATAGAAAATAATCAGTAATTAATTTTGATTAAATTCGTGTCTTTTGAACCAATTAAAAATATCCACTTTGCTCCACTCATCTCGTAACTTCTAAAAGATATTTTACCAATTGTAGGGCTCTTCAAACTTTATCATGCGTAAAATGTGTGTAATCTTAAAACAAACTTAAATGAAACTAACACACCTGCCACTATTTGACTTAAGATTTTTTTTTAAATGAAAAATCATAACGATGAGAAAATGTTGCTTTAATTATACACGGATCAGATGAAGCACTTTATAAGAAAGAAAAACAATAACAACAGCAACTACAATATTAGCATAAATAAACAACAACAATATTTACATGCATATTTAAATATTAATTTAATGCCTTGTGAAAATATCATATTTTCTTAAAAAGAAAAAAAAAATATGTATACGGAAAAGTAAAAAGTATCCTTAATGTCAGTTTTGCATGTTGTTTTATTATCCTGCTTACATGACAAAGTATATAGTTTTACTGTTTTTCTGGCTTTGTTAACTTATGTACATGAAATAGTGTCCTAAGCACACTAACTCTCATACACTCACTCACCAACCAGCAGAGACATTGTTTAACTAAGCACTCACTAGCATATCCTTTGTCTGAGGATGCTTGTATTAACATCTCCATAGATTTAGATATATGTGTGTGCGTTTGCTTGTGAAAATTGCATTAGTATGCATATATTATTTTAAATTGAGCGTTAAAATTAAACGAGCCATTTCAAAAGTCAAATACTCCTACTATTCCTGCAATAAGTGCGACGAGAACTTACTACTTACTGCTTTAGCTACCAACCACATAGTTACGCTGCCAGTGATGATGAATTCAAGATTTTATAGAAAATATTTTTTTCTTGTTTTCTATTCCAGTACAAAAGAATAGAAGAACAATAACTTAAGTTTATTGCAGAAATTTGTGTGACTATTAGATTATGCCAAGACAATTTATAGTGGCTGAGGTCAGTAATTTTTTCACAATGTATATATGGATGTATGTATGTGTACGTGTTTGAAAGGGTATGTGTGTCTATTTGGTCTATTCTTTTGCATTATGCGTTTGATATATTGAAATTGCTTTCGATGAGACAATTTATGGCTGTACTCAATACAAATAGAGCAATTGAGACAATTTTAATGGCATATAGCGTTTAGGCTAAGGACAATGTTAAAGAAAATATTTATTTTTTTTGCTAGAAAATAAGTAGAAGTAAAGATTTCAATAATTTCAAATGAGACTTTTTAATTTAAGTTTAAGTAAAAGATAATAATAGTCCTTTCTTACCTTAAAAACAGGTAAAAGATGGCAGATATTTGAATACACAGAAAAAATTATCAGTAGTTTTTTATAAAAAAAATTTTCAAAAATGTTTTCAATTTAATTAATGTGATAACTGAATCAATTATTTTTTCCTAAACACACTGTTTATTGTTGTGGTTTTCTTGAAGCTTTGATATTATTTCCAGTAAAACCTGTGTGTTTAAAATTCTTATTCGCTTTGCAGTCTTATTTGTATAATATGTTTAGCTTTTCTAAAGTCTCTGGAAAAAATTTCCTGACGAGCTGGCCTATGAAACCAGCGAATGCGCATAGAAACTAGCTTTCCCTCAACAATAAATTTCAGTGTTTTTATCAAAAATAAAAATTGGGAATTTAGCACGTTATAAATAAATCGTATCAATTATTTTTTTAGTTGAAAGAAAATTAAAAAATATAATTTTGATTTAATTAACCTTTTAGTTATTTTGAAATAAATTTTTAATTAAAATATTAATTAAATAACAAAAAATCTTAATTGATTTTTTCGTTTAAAATAAAATAATTTAAACTTGTAGAATTTTTGTTGGAAATTGTCAGAACCTGAGCTATATTTATTTAAATCAATTAACACATTGTTAGAAATGCCGAATTTTTTTTATAATTGTATACCCTCTACCACCACTAGCGGTGAATGAGGGTAAACAAGGTTCCATGGGCAGCCATTGAGAGACAGTTCACTTGGGTCCTTCAGCGGTCCCTTTGTGATACCCAGCGCAAATGCCCATCCCATAGAGCAGTTACTCAGATGGCGTCACTGCAGAATTGAGCCAATTCGTCTTCCTAATGAAGAGAAGAAGCAATCTAAGTCCTATTGTAGATAGATCCTCCAAGCAGGAAAACACCGGCTCTCCCAGGTATTTTTCCCTAATGCCCCGTAACCCAGGGCATTGACAGAGAAAGTTAGGCACAGTCTCCTCTTCCTCCTCACCATCACAACTTCTGCAGTAGTCATTGAATTCCAGACCCATTCTCCTAGCATGAGTCCCAACAGGCCTGTGTCCAGTCACAACCGACACCACAGTCCTGATTTGGTCCCTATTGAACCTACGTAGAGATTTGGTTCTCCGTTCATCATAACCAGGCCATAGTGCCCTGGATATGGAGCAGGTGGACTCACAGGTCCATCCCTCTTGCGCAATCAAATAATACTCGCGCCGAATGAGTGACTTATAGTGAGCCACTGGAAGGCCAATGAATTGATCAATGAATGTGTCATCCATGCGACCACCTTCCTTGGCCAGCTCATCTGCTATCTGGTTTCCTGGGCAGTCTGAGTGCCCTGGTATCCATATAAACGTTTACACTGAATGCTAAGCCATCTCATTCAAAGACATCCGGCATTCCACAGCTAACCTAGATGTCGTGTAGGCACCCGCAAGAAAAGCAATGGCAGCCTTGCTATCAGCAAATATACGTATATCGCCCGATATGCGATAATACTTTAGCCAGTTGGCTGCCCGCTTTATAACCGAGAATTCCGCCTGCAGGATACTACATCCATCCGGCAGACGAAAGGAAACTTTTACGCCCAATTCCTCTATATAGAAACCTCCGCCAACTGAGGGTAAACTAAGTATGAAACTTTTTTATTATAAATCTAAGATCCCATAAAGTATATATATTCTGGCTCCTTGAGTAATTCTAAGTCGATTAATCCATGTCCGTCTGTCTGTCCGTATGTTGAAAACTCGCTCACTTTCGAAAAACTCGAAAGAAAAGAACGAACTTGGTGTCAAATTGCTTGTAGTTATCCTAAGCAGTTTGGGATTGAAATCCAGCAAAATTGGTTCAGTAGGAACAGAGGTATGAATCAAAATGTGAAACCACCACCCTAAAAAATTGATAATTTTGTTACAAAAACTAACATAAATGGTGGAATAATGCACAGAATGATATAACTTCTTGCACAAATACATTTCATATGACTGGAATTCAAAGTGTTACATTTCATGAAGATCGGTCTATAATTTACCGTAGGCCCCGTATAAACCCTACTCCCGGAAAATAGTTTAGTACGCATAAATTTTGACTTAAGACCTTTTTGCCGAACTTTAAAGATATTTCTTTGTAACATTATAATAAATATCTTTAAAATAATACATGCAAAAATTTTGCGAAAATAACGTGATAAGCATATTTGCAAAATCCAGGGTTGTAATTATTCAATGTTATGCTGAGGCAACTAATGCTGATGAAAACCCGGTGGCGTTGCTTAGCCGGTTTGGAGCCATTCGACTTGTACCTCTGGCCTTAAGCCATTTTCTACTTCAGCCTTGGTATAAGAGTTTCTTTTATTAAAGTCTTCAATTTACGACGAAAACCTTGTACTAAGCGCCTTTTTATACTGTAGCTTTATTGTAATAAGATTTTTTTCAACTGATGTCTGCGGTAAACGAGTACCGTTTAGACTTTTTCATATTTAAAAGTCCTTAGTTTTATACTGGAAGTCTTATACTTGTATAATTTAGTTTATTTATACATAGATAGGTGTATTAAGTTACTTAAAGTTTTGCAAATATGTAGAACGATTTCTTAAATTATTACCGCCTTTCTTATAAAAAATGTTTCATGTTAATAAAAGGTTTATAAAACAATATGTCTATAAAAATTTGTTGAACAAAAACTTTTTATATAACTGATATATTTTTCAGTATAAGACGTCTGTCTGATAAATTGACTTTTTTATAATGTTGTTTATAAAGCCAACAATAACACCTGTAATGGTTTTGTTTTTTTAAGTTTGCCCAACATTTTTGAACTTTTCATCTTAAACATGATTTTAAACTCCCCGCTCACTCATTAATTTTAATTAAATCTTCTTTTTAAGACGTCATAAATATAAGTTTATCTATAATAAAATTTATGCAAAATTAAACAAAAAAATATACAACAAAAACATTTCCTTAGGGTTATTTTGATAGATATGCGAGTAACTAATTTACAAAAAAGAAGCAGTAAAAAAAGAAACATCATCATCATCAGCACTCAACTTCCAACATCTTCCGAAAACCGAACCATATGATTTGTTTGGTTGTTTGTTAAACAAACATTTATCTTTTTCTTTTTTTGCTTTTTTTGCCACAACTTACAAACATTCTAGCACTACCATAAAAATAAACTAAAACCAAAGTCAATATGCTGTTAGTATGCCATTCAGTATGTTCCCTAGAACTTATAATCCCATGCTCATACTTCATAATGGTAATAAACTATAATTGAATTTTTCCTTGCTTTTGTACTCTGCTTTACAGGTTCATACGTTCCTTACATTCATTTTCATCACTTCGTAGAAAGTTTTGAAAAGAAAATCTGTTAATTTTGTTCTTCTTTTCAAAACTTTAACTCATCACAATTTTTGTTAAGGGGAATATGCAAAATTAGTTAAATATTTTCATGCATAAAAAACGAAAACTTATAATTTTTTTGAATTTTTCTTCGGGTAAAGAATTGTTGTGAAAAAAAATTTAGAAAGAGTTTACAGTCTATTGTTAATGGCAGGCATAAATAAATGTAGGTGTTTTTGGGTTAAGAATTGATTTTCTATAGAATTATGGAGACTATTCTAAGAAAAGTGCGTAGATTTTTTAAAAGTTGCCACACACGTAGTAGAAATATTTTGGGAGAAAAATATTTTTTAATGAATATTTATACATACAAAATTTATAAATTTTCAGTAGAGACAAAAAACTGTTTTCCTTTTGCATGAAC
This sequence comes from Pollenia amentaria, assembly GCA_943735925.1. NCBI lineage: Eukaryota > Metazoa > Arthropoda > Insecta > Diptera > Polleniidae > Pollenia > Pollenia amentaria. Next base: position 47,488,177 of record OX031010.1, on the reverse strand, counting down.
TCTTATATCACAAAGGGGGAAATAATTGTATTTTTTTGTCTAAATACTAGAGAAAACTATGTAAGAATTTTACAGTGGGTAGAAATGACCACTGTACATCGAATTCTTGCATAAAGTGAAAATTGAAAAATTTTGAGTTGACTCTCTTTAGAGGAACAAGTGCGATATGTGTTCTTAAATTAAAAAAAAAATTGAGTTAAATGTTTAATTTATGTTTAATATTATGTTAACCCATTTTTGCCGCACCAAGTAAACTGACAATTAGGGATGCCAAACGGAAAATCCCGAATCCCGGGATTTATTTTTATGAGTCCCGGGATTTTTAACATATCAACTTTTATGTCCTGCGATTTTCAAAAATCAGTCCCGATTGGCATCCCTACTGACAATATAATATAGTAATAAGATTTTAAGTAACTGACAGGAAAAAAAACCGTATGAGTGCTGGTGATTTTAATCACCAGTCAAGTTTAAAATATCAATAGAGGTAGAACCAAGACTCACTCAATAAAAAGAAAATTTTGTAGCAATATATAAAAATATATTCTAACAATATATCATAAAACTTATTTGTAAAACAAATATCGGCTTTAGCCCAGTCAGCATGTAGGAGATCGAATCACCAAACTGAGTCTTTTAAGACAACCTTAGATGACCAAAAACTGATTAATCAGTTCTGTGCTTAAAATAAGACTTGAAAATGATTGCTTAGTCTGCCTTAATACTGCTTATGCCTTAGTGACATGATTCTTCCTTTTTCTTCTTTGAACATAAATTGGTGTTCAAATGATTCATGTCATGTTGACGACATGTTTTTTTTTTGTGTAGTTTTTAAATACGAATAAGAAAGAAGAAAAAAAAAGCGAATGAGAAAGCAAAGCATACTGACAGAACATGCATATCTGTTGTCGTTTCTTTTGCCCTCGTCTCTCTCACCTATAAAGTAGCAATCATGTCAACAAAACATGAGCCGTATGAAAGCAGACTTAGAAAGTGACTTGCTTAAAAAACAAAAACCAAATGTGCAGAATATGCGCAATCATTAAATAATCATGCACATGATCGAAATGTGACGGTTTTGAGCATTTTTATATAGTTATATTTAGCGAGGAAAAACGTTTTTTTTTTTTTTTTTTTTGGTGTTGTTTCGGTTTATAACAGGACAATTATTCTTACAGATTTTGAAGCGAGAGTGTTTTGTAAATTTTACTTATTTATGCCATTAAGCTCGTGCTGCAGGGATGGGCAATATATATCGATATAACAAAATATCGATATTTAAAAAAATAATAATCGATATATATCGCCGATATTTAAAATACCCACATATCGATACATCGATATTTATTTACTACTATCAAATTCGATATTTCTAAGTACTCTTTATAATAAAAATGTTAACCCTTCAACTGCTTACAATAAATACTGTTGTTTTTTAAGAATTTGTTTGACTAAGAAAGAAAACGGCGCTTTTTCATTGTACATCAGGGATGTTAAAGTTGGTACAATTGTACTTTTTTTGGTACAGTTTGACCCTCTAAAGTACCGTGGTACTACCGTGACTCATTTGGTACAATTTAAAAATTTTTCATAGTTCCCCCTTATTGAATTTTTAGTAAAGCAAACAAATTATTGAGTCCTTTTCATTGCATTTATGTTGTACAACAAATCGTTAATGTAATTGGCGCTTAAATATGCGACTAGTATTGTGGTGTCTAGAGCGCTTAGTCCCCTTTTGCAATGTCCATATGTCTCCTGAAATTTCTAGAGTCGTTGCTGGAATTTTATCCATATCACATTCGTCTGCAAATGTGGAAAGAGTTTTTTTTTAATATAAAAACTAGGGAAAGAAACAGACTTCATGTGCCAACATGATCAAGTCTCATACAAACAAAGGATTGGTTCAGATCGACATATCCATACTGCTACAAATAAGTGCCTGATTTTGATCTCATATATTTATTAAGCTTCGTTTAGACGGTGGTCAGAGCTTACAATTTTGTAAGCAGGCGTTGTCAATAGAAATATTTTTCTGACAATGGCGCCATTAAGACTTAAGAAGCTTAAGACTTTTATGTACCTTATTTTATTCATAAATATAATTGAATATGTATGAATTTAAAAGTTTGTTTTTGTTTTAAATGTAATTTAAACTAATCACTTTTGCGTTCGCGTTCTACAAACAGGCAGTTAATAAATTTTAAAAAAATTATACCGTGAAGGTCCAAAAAGTAAATTTTTTTTATGAAGTTGGTCCAAAATTGTAAACCCCATTTAACATCCCTGTTGTACATATTCATAGTTTTTAAGAGATGAAAACAAATTAATAAACGGGGAAAAATATTCCGGACAAGCTTCCTAGAATTATGCAAAGAATCGCCTTATTGAAAGTAGCAAAAGACTAATGAAAGTTGGAGTGTTAATAAAAAAGAAAGCAATAATTTTTTTTATTTGAACATGTTCTTCGCTTATATATTATAAATAAAATATCGCACAGTTAACCTGTATATATGTGTCACAAGTTTCGTTTACCGGCATTAAATAATCCCATTTAAATTTTTCGTAATCTATTTTTTTTTTTTTTAGATTTCATATGGCGAATTAAAAAAATGTAGTCTTGGGAATAAATTCACTTTTTTATTTTTATTGAATTTTTTTTATTGTAGAATTAACTGCCTGTCTCTCGATTTCGAAAGAAAACAACGTTCGCATAACTTACATTAAAACCTAAATCTTAAAAGTTGTTTTTGTTTTAAATGGAAGTGAAGTGAATGAAAGTTTCGTTCGAAATCAAGGGACATTCAGTAAATTTGAAAAAAAAGAAACAATAAAAAGTCACTGCCTGTTTGTAGAACTCGAGCGCAAAAGTGACTCGCTAAGCTAACATTTAAAATAACAACAAAATTTCAAAATTTGTTTTTGTTTTAAATGTAAGTTAAGCGAGTCACTTTTGTGCTCGCGTTCTACAAACAGGCAGTAAGAATGGAAGTACATGTGAAATGTTTGTACATATGTAAATATGTATTTAGATAGGCATATTTAGTTTTTTAATTTGGTAATAATTTCAGCTTAATACGTTCGATACATCGATATATTGATATTTTTAGTTAATAAATATCGATACTCTTAAAAAATATCGTTACGATATATATCGATATACTTTTTCAATTTGCTCATCCCTATCGTGCTGCCGATAATCAATAAAATTTTTGAGAAAATTCTTTATAAACAGTTGTCGTTACATTTGAATAATATTAGTTTATTATATAATTGTCAATACGGATTTAAGAAAGGTTGTGGCACAGAAGAAGCTGTTGTAAATGTAGTTAATAATATTTGTCAACGTTTGGATAATGGGTTCAGTGGTGTGGCTGGAATTTTTTACGATTTTTCTAAAGCGTTTGATTTAGAAGACCATAAGATATTAATTGAAAAACTAAAGTATTATGGGGTTAATGAAAAAGCACTGGTTTTGTTAAAGAACTACTTATCAAATCGGATACAATATGTGTTGGGTCCTCTGTTATTTAATATATATCTTAACGATATAAAAAATTTAGAATTGTTTGGAAAACCGTACATGAATGCAGATGATATATGTATGTTGTACCCATATAAGCACGAATTAGTTTTAAATACGTATATGGAGTATGATGCTGCTATAATTACAGAGTATGTGAGACTAAACAAACTTATTTTAAATCCAGATAAAACTAAATTGTTAAGATTTCGGCCATGTGTAACAGATAACCAAAATTTTAGTATATATATTGATGGGAAGGAACTTTTTGAAGTTTGCTCAACAAAATATCTTGGAATTTATCTACGAAACAATCTTTCCTGGGATAAACATATTGAGACCTTGAAAACGAAGATTACATCGGTTATTGGTATGCTTTATAAACTTAAGAACAAGTTTAATGAGAGAACTAAGCTAATTATATAACAGTCATTAATTCACAGTCAGTTAAATTATTTGCCCATTATATATGCTTATAAAAAAAGCAATGAGTTAAAATCATTACAAAGAATTCAGAATAAATCATTGAAAGTCGTCTTTAATAAGCCCTTAACATATTCCACAATAACATTGTATAGGGATATATCAAAAACGAAATGCAAAATGTCGTTTGGAAACAACGAAACAAAGAGTTGAACATATGGGTAGTTTTGAGTTCAATAACCTTCCTCAGAATTTGAAAAACATTGAAAGGATTTCAATTTTTAAAAAAAGTTTAAAAGAGTTTCTTCTCCAAAATTTAGAAATGCTTCTATTATAAAAATTTATTGTGAAAACTTATTTGATATGTAACAATTTTTTTCTTTTTCTGCTTAATTTTTTTTCCATCATTTTTTTTTCTTTTCTTTTTTAATTGCTATTATTACACATGTAAAACTTATGTAATATTTTTTGCCAACTCGCCTCAATAATGTCCAAGTGGCGCTGAGGCTCTTTCTATCAAAATATATTTATTTTTTTGAAAATAAACTGAATAAAAAAAAAAAAAAAAAAAAAAAATAATATAAAACTGAATTTGATTTGTGAGTAGATTTTGTTCCCGGGATTTCCCGTCCCGGGAATTCCCGCGATTTTCAATTGTTTTCAATTCCCGCTTTCCCGGGATTTAATTGCGGGATTCCGGGGAAATTTTGAAGAACATCTTTTTTCAAACTTTAGTAAATCTATGTCGGACTAGTGTCCAGAATGTGTTAGTAGTTTAATCCAACTTAATTTTACCACAATATTTACATTTGCTACAGTTTAAGGCTTATTAAGCTAATTTTTGAGAATGGGCCTTATATAGGGCCTATGATAAATTATAGACATATCTTCCAAAATTTATTTTTCTTGTCTAAGCAAACTAAGTGTAAATTTTACAATAACATTATAAGGTTTTGCGGTTAAGGGCGTAGTAAAGTGTTATCCTAGATTGTGCTTTATATGCGGCATTTCAAGTAATTTTGAGTCTTATGAAAGTAGATTATGCTAAAATGCACCACAAAACCATTATTTGTTACGCTTTTAGCCATACTTACATGATTTACGAGATTAGTCTAAACATGCAGCCGTAGGTAAATTATGGACCGATATTCACGAAATTTGGTGCCTTATAAAACGAATTTGTTGAAATTTAATGACAATATTTGCATTTCGCCACAAATTTGTGTTAGTTTTTGTTGAGTTTTTAGGGAGGAAGTTCCACATAACCCTTTTCCTACTGAAGCGATTCTGCTGGAATTAAACCCCAATCAGCCTAGAAGATCTAAAAAACAAATTGACACCCATATGGCGAAATCAGCTTAGAATAAATGAAGGACTCACAATACAAATACTTTATGGGACCTTAGATGAATATTAAAAAAATATTCACATGGAATGGCAAACTTAGTATATCTTTATACACCACTGCTGATTAAGGGTTATAAAATTGTAAAAAAATATGTTATTAAATAATTGCAGCAAATAAATTTTCGCCTTCCTGCTGAATTTGATAAACGGTAAAATTGTTTCAGAATTCCTACTTCGTAATGTTATGCTTTCAGTTCCTTATCGCCCTTCCAAAAATTTTGTTCCACTAACGGCCAATTTCACCAAGTTCAGTTATAATTAACTACCAGTTATAACTGTCGAAAATATATTGTTAGCTGGAAGGTAAGGTAACAGTTACGTTTTAACTGAACTTGATGAAATTGACTGTAAAACTTTAATTTTTTCATTCTTATTATGCAAATGATCTCTGAATTTTACAATGTATATACGTATATTGATTTATATGATCCTATTGACATAAAAATAACCTCATAAGTATCTTAAAATAATTTTTATCTTAAATTTTTTACATTTTTATTATATAGTAAATACTAGACTTAATTATTTTAAGCGTAATAGTCAGTAAAAAATATTAGTTTCATTGGAGAAATAAGAAGTAAAGCATTTTGGGTGGGAATACCGGAATCCCGGGAATTTTATTTTTATTTCCCGCTTTCCCGGGAATCCAAAAAGTGCGGAAATAAAAAAAAAATCTATTTGTGAGTGATTTTATATAAAAATTTATAATAAAAAAGTAATGTTAAAGTACTGGTACAAACTGTCTCAAAAATGAGTTGTAATTGAACAGAAACGCGAGTCATAAAAGAGTCTTTCAGATGAGTCGCGTGTGGCTGAAAAATTACGCGAAAAGTTTCGCATTTGATTGTTGGTACTACCACAAACTGTCTCGAAAATGAGAAAATAATGCTTAATAATTAAAACACTATAAAAAACTCAACTAAAAACAATTTTTTTAGCAAAATTCTTTGTATATAGTATACAATAAAAAGAAATTATTAAAGTAATAAGTAACTTTATTAACTAAAATACCTCTTAACTAAAATCAAATATGGTCACCTGGTACTGATTTGTCCGTCGTTCACCGACGTATGAAATATAGATAAGTCAATTGCAAAGATTTTTCGCCAGCCGCTATTATTGTGTGTATTTTCAAATACACACAATATATTTTATTTTTGGCGACGAATATACGCGGCCAAAAATTCGTCGTTCGCCCCAGTAGTGTTCCTAGCATAAGTACGTGTACGGCATTTTGCCTATCTATGTTTTAGACCCAGCTTTAAGTAGATCGATCGACTCAAGCCGTGTGTTCACTACCAAGTTTTCTTGCGGAAGTTGCTTCCAGAAGTTTTTGTCGTGTAAACTCGTGTAAGCAGTAAGCTTCCAGAAGTCACGGCTTGCGGAAGTAACTTGCAGCCATTATGTGGAAACACGTGATTGCTGAAAGTAACTTGAACGACTTGCTTTGAACTGCAAGTGTTTTTAAGACTTGAGGAAGAATTAGGGTATACGTCGGGTAAACAGCTTGTGTTTTTCTCTTCTGTTTTGTTTTGTGTTTTTAAGTTTTTTCCCAAAATAAATTTGGTAATTGAAAAACAAGAAAGCATAAATGGGGGTAGTGCACTCATTTTGCAGTTTCAACGCACAGTTAGTGATAGTGCTAAATTATTGCAATCATTTTGTTGATGTTCAGTTATGAATTGAAAATTAGCAGCCTCACTAAACATGAGTGATAGTGATGCTAAAAAATGTTGGACTTCGCTGGAGTGGAAACCCTTCAGCAAATACTTTCAGTAGTTCTTCCTGAAGTTACTGGTCCAATATCAATATCAAGAGCTTAGCACGAGTTCGCGTTACTGCAACCTGAAGAATCAATTATGTCAGTAATGGACGGCTAGTTAATTTTTAGAAGAACACAGAATTCGCTTTTTAAAAATTTGCAAAGAACTCCTTTCCAGGCAATATACTTTCAGCAAATAACTTATTGTTACATAAACCGCCTAATCAAATTGTTTTTAAATCGGTCCATATTTGACCAAAGCTTCCGAAAATAGCTTTATACTAGCTACTAAATCAGTACAAAATTTTGTACTGGTAGGTCCAGAATTGACAATGGGTCCCATATAAGCCCCTTCTCCAAAATCCCTTTAAGATTAATTAATCTCATATACAGGGTGGCGCATAAGAATTAACTTTGAAAAACTTGGGAAATTTACGATGTAAAGGCTTAGCACATAACCAAAGTTGTTCAATTTAATTTTGGAAGTCAGCATGCAATTATTCAGATACAAAGATCATATCGAAAAATGAGTGTTTTTAACCATATTAATTACATTACGTACGTAATTTACACACAAGGTTACATGGACAGACAACCAGCCAGCCAACCGGACAAAGGGACATCGTTAAATCTTTACTAAGAGGACCAATATGTTTTAGTGCTACATACATCAGCACAAACGCATAATACCCTATCCGCTATTGTGGTAGGCGTATACAAAATAAAAAAGAAGTCAAATTCATTTTTGTGTCAAAGGCAGACAAAAGTGTAGACAGTGTCACTAAAGCAATCGACAAAAGTGTTCCCAGTCTTCCTGCAGGGATACGAGTACATTTATTTAGGTATGAGTCTACTTAATACGTTAGTATGAATAATATCAGGAACAGAAATTAACAATAATGCAATTTATTGTAGTTCTGATCAGGGCAGGAGATATTTAAATAAAAATTTTATTATTGAAAAGATAGTGAGATACTCCACTTCAAAGAAACGATAAAACTTCGTGGGTATTTTTTTTTTTTATTAATTGTACCAAAAAAGAGTGAATTGTACCTGTGTGCCAATAAAGTTTAGATTGTATCAAATTTGTACAATTGTACCACAAATCCCATCAGTGATACCAGTCGCTATGCTTGAACGAGTTGTCCAAAGTTTAAAATTCCAAGTCCATTTACATGATATAATTTTCAAACAGTAAATGCCATAAATGGTTATTTGAACCGACAATAAAAATTTTTAATTTTCTCTTTAAAATTTATGTGCTTAGATTTACATTATAAATCAAACCTTTATATACATATATTCTAGGTCCTTATGAGTAACGAGGCTTTCGATTTTTTAACGAGGTTTTCTGAATACCCCAGACATTATGGGAACTGTATTGTTTTGTATATCAGGGGTGTGCTGGAAATCGCAAACGTAAAACGCAAAAATTTTAAAAGTAGTTTTTTAATAAGATTTTTTTAATAAAATAATATTCGGACAAATATTATAAAAATATTTCTCTATTAAACAGAATTTTATAACAAAAATTTTAAATTCACCATTTTTAATATATAATAAGGTTACTTATGAAAAAGAAATAACTCCCAGATTCTAATTGTTAAAAATTATAAATATTAGATTAAAAGTGTACTAAAAATAACTTCCAAATTCTTGCGTTTTACGTTTTCGATTTCCAGAACATCCTGCATATCTATTTAGCGATCAAATTAGAGCAAAAATTAAACTGAACGTTTTTGACAATTTGAATTTTTGACAATCTGATGATGAGAATGTGGTTATTCTCGAAACATGCAAATTCGACCCGAGTTCAATCCCGTGTTCAGTCAAGAACTATAAAATTTTTTTTTAAAAATCATTGCATGTTGTAAATTCCTTCCTTCAATAAAAATAATTTAATGAAAATTAAATTTGATGAACTTAAGCCTAATTAAAATATCAAAAACTTCAATTAAAAACCAACAGTTCAATTAAAAGTTACAATTGTTATAAAATAGCAATGCACAAGCTCCTTTATGTTTACATACATATGTCCTTCAAGTTGTACAGAGAAAGGTCAACTAGAAAAGGACAAAAAGAAAAACACAAAAAAATGTACTTCAGTTTTCAAGACGAAGTCTTGACAAAAGGTACGAAAAAACAAGAAGAAATGAAAAACATGTAAATAAAAATTTAAAAATGTATAATTATTATAATCAATTATATTATATGATTATAATCAATTACAAAAATAATTTATTGAAAATTAAATAATTTAATGAAAATAAAATTTGATGAACTTAAGCCTATTTTAAATATCAAAAACTTCAATTAAAAACCAACAGTTCAACTAAAAATCAAAATTGTTATTTTGCGTATTTCTTAACTTAAACGACGATAGTACAGCTTTTTAATTTTGGTTCAGAAATTCTCAGCCCTAACAAATGCTGCTGTTATAGTATTATAAAACAAAACATGGGCCACCTGTTTTGACGGGATTTATTTCCCCTTCACTTCAATTTCAAATTTATTTAATTTTAATTTATATTGAAAATATCGTAAACTCAAAAAAAAAACACAAATAAATTCTCAAATAGCTTTAACTAACAAACAAAAAAACTACTCTTAAACACTATAATTTAAGCATAATTATTAGTTAACTGTTGGTTACTTCATTATAGTCTATAGTAAACTTACAAAAATTTTCAAAAGAAAAACTATTTCATTTTCAAGGTTTTTTTAAGCCAAAAAAATTATTATATTGAAAATTTTCCTAACATAAAAATTTACTACTAACCTGTTTTAATAAAACAATGTAATAATTTTCCTAAGTCATGGAAAAAAATCATTGACTTTAAAATAGAAAAATATTTAGCTGGTACTTTAGTTTCCTGAAACTAAATGAACAAATAGCGAGCAAAAAATTGTTAACAAAAATAAATTGGAGATAAAATAACGTCTTTGGTTGGCCCACTTTTGTTTTTGGTAAGTTAGTTAAATAAAATTGTTGGCTTGGCTTTGGTTGGCTAAATCTTTTGGCTGTTGGTTGTAGTTGCAAATTGACAATTTAGCCTTTCACCTGTCTTGGTTTATAAATCTGTTACCAATCAAAATAAATATTAGCAAAGAATTGAAAAAAAATATCTATTAAAAAAAAGGGGAAAAATGATTTTCTCAAATTTAAAACAGGCTAAATATAGTTAAGAGCAAAGAAAGGCACTTATAAAAATCAAGGACCGAGTTTTTTCGTAACGGGTTATCTATTTTTCGCCTGCAAAAGTAAAGTTAAATAAAACAAACATCAACATATGGTTTAAATGAAACTTTTATTTCCTTATAATGTTTGGACGTTGCCACAACTTAAGATATACAATGTCGTTTATATGACCGCCTCTAGATTGGTTGCAGCAGTCGATCCTTTTCTGGTAGTTTTCGACCACTTTTTTGCACATTTCGAGCGGTATCTTGGCGATAACTTGAAGAATGTTGGTTTTCAAGTCCTAACGGCGTCAAACCGCATGATCTTGAAATTTCCCGCGATCTGGAAATTTCCCATACAATAATTCCAAAATCGTTCATGTTGTGTGGCTCGTGGCACCGTCTCACAGTGCTCTGTCCCCATATTGTGAATCGGCAAAACTGGAGTTCTTATCGTAGACCGACAACATTAAGTATACACAGAAAAATTTTTTTGTAGTTTTTTATCAATTAAAAAAAATGTATAAAAGGTACTTAAATTTAACAAATGTGATAATTAATTCAATTATTTTTTTTTTATTTGAAAGAAAATTATATATATAATTTTGATTTAATTAAAATTTTAATTGTTCTGAAATAAATTTTTAATTAAAATATTAATAAAATATCAAAAAATCTTAATTGACTTTTTCGTTTAAAATAAAATAACTTAAACTTGTAGAATTGTTGTTTGGAATTGTTAATATTTAATTAAATAGATTAACAAATTGTTTGAAATGGCAAAGTTTTTTGATCATATTTTTAATTAAAATTAAAAATATATATATTTTTGAATTTAATTTTCATTAAATTATTTTAATGAAGACAGGAATTTTACAACATGAAATTAATCAATATTTTTTTTTTATTGATAATTTTTCATTCTTGACTGCGCTGAGATTTGAACCCAGGCGTTCACGGACAGGTTGCCCAGACTAGTTTCGATTGTAACCACACAATCTCTTTAATGGGATTTGCCGTCTTACTCACTCGGCTATTGCAGCCGGATGACGTCAATAGTCAAACATCAATCTTTAAACCAAATAGTATTTCACGGTGGTAGATCGAAATTTGCTTTTTTTGAATGAATGATTATCTATTTTAATTGATTTACATGTTCTCCCTAACTTCTGTTTTTTCGTACTTTTTGTCAAGAATTCTTCTTGAAATCCAAAGTACATTTTTGTTTTTCATGTTTTTGTCTTTATTTTTTCTTGTTGACCTTTTTCAGCAAGAATGAAAAATTACACTGCGGAACAGCCATTTTGCGGCCTGGAACTTTGTGTAATTTTTTTTTTACTAATTTGAGGTCGCTGATTCCATATCTAACCTTCATTTTTCTCTATCAGCTCCAGTTTTAGAGATATACCGTTATGTCCAAAATTAAGACACTTTCAGCACATATATTGAAATAACATGAAAATGGTGCATCATATTCCCTTAAGAAAAAAAAACCGAAACTCGCTACCAATATTATCTTTAAGACGTACTAATATTGTTTAAAATTTGGCCAGTAATTTCAGAGATATCGTTGAAGTTTTTAAAAAAACAAATAAAAATTTAAGAAAAAAAAAAATTTTTTTGTTCTTTAAAAATTCATAAAAAATAAATGTGCAACAAAAGTCACAGTTTGGGTCTAAAAGCATTTAGTTCAACATATTTCGAATGAAATGAGCTTCATTTCATTGCAATCGGTGCACAACTTTTTATTGTGTTCACAATTTACCGAATTGATAAAAATTGCGATTTCCATAAAAAAAAACGTATTTTAATGTGTATGTGTGAACAAAAAAAAAAAAAAAAAATATACAGTAAAATATGTTTTTTTTATGGATAAATTGTGAATACTATCAAAAGTTTTTTTTTTCTTAAATTTTTATTTGTTTTTTTTTATAAACTTCAACAATATCTCTGAAATTACTGGCCAAATTTAAAACAATGTTAGTACGTCTTAAAGATAATATTGTTAGCGAATTTCGGTTTTTTTTTTCTTAAGGGAATATGATGCACCATTTTCATGTTATTTCAATATATGTGCTGAAAGTACCTTAATTTTGGACATAACGGTATATCTCTAAAACTGGAGCTGATAGAGAAAAATGAAGGTTCCCGGTCGCACAAAAAAAGTTCAATTTTGTTCCGCAGTGTTATCAATAAAAAAATTTTGATTAATTTCATGTTGTAAAATTCCTGTCTTCATAAAAATAATTTAATGAAAATTAAATTCAATGAACTTAAGCCTAATTAAAAATATCTAAATTTGGATTAAAAACCATTAACAGTTCCATAAAATAACCACAATACTAATTAAAATTATAAATATTTAACATTTTTTTATTTTTCGAATTTATTCTATGAGCTTAATTTCAGTTATGTATTTTATAACTGATAGAATTAATTCGAAAAAAATGTTGAATAAAGTAACTTATAAAAAAGAAATAATTCCCAGATTTTATTTGTTAAAATTAAATATATCATTTATTGAAAAATATATTCATAATTTTATAATTTTTAGTAGTCAAAACAATAATTTTGGTTATAGGTGCAAAATCAACAACTTGATTGATTCTATGTATTTGGAATGAAGTTGATGATTAGAGAAAATTTTTAATTTTTTCTGTGTACTGATACTTAATACCTAAGTTATGAAAAAATTTTGAGTTTTAAGGGAAATCGCCTAACCCTGAGTTAAGAATTTTGATTTTTACCCACAATTTTTATAAGAATATAGCAAAAACGAGTATCTGCTTTTAAAATTTCACATTCTAGCCTTGTTACAAATTTGGTTGCAATCGGTGCGAGGACATGCCACCTCACATATATCCTTTTTAAAAAAACTATGTTTTAGCTGCATTTCTGATAAGAATGTACTAAAAATAAGTGATTCTTAAATAAGGCTTTAAAGCCTTATATAATGGTTAAACCAATCCCCCAATGGTAAGCCAAAATCATATAATGGTTACCTATATACAATAATTTATGGTAAACATACTATAATTTACCAAATCATGGTTTATGGCAACCTTAGTTTGGTTTTGGCATCTCTACGGAGTACTGATTTTACAATAATATGGTTGTCCGTGACAATAATTTGTTTGGAGCAAACATTATATGATAAAAAATTGTTCCATAAAAATGGTTTTGTTAGCCGTAACAATACGAAAAACTACGTTTTTTTTCTGTGGGACATCGATTTGTAACCCATAAACCAATATTTTAATTAATCTCCATCTCTCTCTTTTTCTCTCTCCTTTTCTCTGCCTTTGACTTTAAAAGGAGAAAAATCTTAAACATTATCATATCTAACGCTAAATGACCATCTATTCATCTAATTTAAGCGTCCATCGGAAAAGTTGTTTTCAACAAAATCTCATCTGCAACATGACAAAACATTGCACTTGATTTTGTTGTTTGTGGTTTCAACTAACAATATTTATTGACTTTTCTGTCTGTCCTTTCGTCTGTCCGTTCATCGTATTTGCGGGAGATATTTGGTCTAAGCTCTGCAATAGGTTTTTGGTAAATATGGGCCAGAGTATTGGTTGTGTGTGTGTGTGTGCATTCAGTTAAATTGTGATACCTGTGTATTGTTTGGTTAGTTAGTTTTGTTAACTAACTAACTAATCAACTCCCAATTGTATTTGAGCCAACATGTTGTTTGATGTTTTTCCTAACAAAGCTGACTTAAATGCTACACCTTGTTATTGCTCTTTTTCCCCCAGTTTTAGTTTTTGCTTGAAAATTTTAAAAGAAAATTGGAAAAAAATTCACTTCAAATTTCACTTTAGTTGATTTCAAACAGTTGCAGGCTGTTTACGTAAAAGAAAACGAAAGAGTAAAAGTTTTTATTGAACTAGTTAAAGACCTTTAATTGATTTCTTTATTTTGGAAATTGCTAAGTTCTTTTATGGCTATTGAGGTTACCAAAAACAAAACGAAGTATAGTCTCGAGAGTTAAAGTAAATGTTATTAGATAAACTTGGTAGGAACAAGTCTGAAGGCTACAGGCATCGAATAGAATCTTCTTTAACCACCACTTTGTACATAGAAATTGTTTTATCCAAATTTTTTTTAAATATTATTTGTTAAGAGTTACAAACAGAAATAGAAATTATATTCTAACATAATTAACCCGGCAATAGTAACTTAGATCTATAGCTCGTTTTAGTGAAACAGAGAACAGAGTTTTTTTTTTTTTTTTGTTTATTTATTCACAATTTTGAAAACTTAAACTATAATAAACACTAGTTAACAATATTAATTTTTTTTTTATATACAAAGTCCCTTCATAGAGCTCTCGAGTATTATTAGAGTAACAAATTATTTACAAAATTCATAATTGATGTACATACTTCAAATGAAGAATACCTAATTTTTTTTTTTTTTTTTTTTGTAATGAAAAGTTAAAAAAACATTACTTAGGTAACAGAGAACAGAGTCTCTAGCGGGAATTAAACACGCAGCCTTCGCATTGATAGCCTAGTTCACTACCAACCTACGAGGCATATACATATATCCAAATTTAGTTATGCACTTAAATTTGATTAAAAGTAAGGTGAGGCGGCATGAAATAACCCCCCAAAATATAACGCCCCAAAAAAAATATGAAATAACCCCCCAAAGTGTGGGGCGTTATTTCATATGCAATAAAACCCCAATTTCAAAAATGAAATAAACCCCCAATGAAATGAAATAACTCCCAAAATCAAAATGAAATAAGTCCCCAATATTTAGGGACTTATTTCATATGAAATAGTTCCCCAATTCCAGAAATGAAATAAGACCCCAATATAATACATATTGTTCAGTTTTGGTTGGGCGCAAAGACTTTTTCCTCTATGGTATAACAAACACCGGCTTCGCTAACTAAAGCTTTTCTGCTTAGCCGGCCTTCGGCCGGGCGCAAGGATTTTCTCCTCTATAGTATTCCAAACATCGGCTTCGCTAACTAAAGCTTTAATGCATAGCCGGCCTTCGGCCGGGCGCAAGGATTTTCTCCTCTATAGTATTCCAAACACCGGCTTCGCTTACTAAAGCCTTTCTGCATAGCCGGCCTTCGGCCGGTCGCAAGGATTTTCTCCTCTATAGTATTCCAAACACCGGCTTCGCTAAATAAAGCTTTTCTGCATAGCCGGCCTTCGGCCGGGCGCAAGGATTTTTCCCCTATATTGTATTCCAAACACCGGCTTCGCTAACTTAAGCTTTTCTGCTAACCCGGTCTTCGGTCGGGCACAAGGCATTAGTTAGCGAAGCCGGTGTTTGGAATACTATAGAGGAGAAAATCCTTGCGCCCGGCCGAAGGCCGGCTATGCAGAAAAGCTTTAGTTAGCGAAGCCGGTGTTTGAAATACCATAGAGGATAAAATCATTGCGCCCGGCCGAAGGCCGGCTATGCAGAAAAGCTTAAATTAGCGATTCGGGATTTTCGAATTCGAAATTATAAAGTTCGGGACTTAGAGATTCCGATTTCTGAAATTCAGGACTTAAAAATAATCCCAATTTTTTTAGGATTCTGAAATTATAGTTTTTGATACTTAGTCCCTTTTTTATGTTTGGTAAACGTATGCAGTGAATATAACAAAACACAATTTGTCATCATTATGACTTTTAAAATATGTAATTTAAAAATTAAATAAGTCCCCAAAATATTTTTAGGGACTTATTTCATTTCAGATTTTTGGGGAGTTATTTCATATGAAATAATCCCCCAATTGAAAAAATTAAATAACACCCCAAAAAAAAGAAAAAAACCCCCAAAAATCGTTTTTGTTGTTCTCTGTACAAATTTTTGGGGGGTTATTTCATATTTTTTTTGGGGCGTTATATTTTGGGGGGTTATTTCATGCCGCCGTAAGGTGAAATAATGAGCCAATTTGGCAAATTTTTACTTCACAAACTTGTGGTTGGAATTAGCTTAAAAGTTCAAAAGCCAATTAGTTTCTAATTTAGACGGTAATTGACTTTTTAGATTTCAATGTTTTTGTTGATTTTTTTTTTCGTAATAGCATCAACAACCGCACCAATTTTAACAGATAAGAACACAATTTTTAATTGCGATGAATTTATGTGCGAAAGTCATGATTTTTTTTCAATCCCGCATGAATGTGTGCGTGTACAACGAGTTTTGTGAAGAAACGATGAATAATTCTCAAAACCCCGCTTTGTTTTATTTTGGAGGCTTTTGAAAAAAAAAAGTATGCAATAGAAATCTGCCACATGATTTCTACATGAAATACATGAAATTTTTTTAAATTTAGAAAAAAATTTCAATTTATATCCCTTTCCCAATAATATTGAAAAACTTATTGGTCCCTATCTTATATAATCCGATTTCGTTCAATACTAAATTCTGCTTATATAAAAGAAAATTCTGAGCCAAATTTGGTCCTCCTACTAGTTTTCATTAAGTTTATTTCAAGTGACTGTTTAAAAGACTTTAAAAAATTTATTCAAAGATTTATTGGTAAATATTAGAGGTATATGGCTGATATCTTAGCCATTTGTGGGCTTATCTGTCTCAATTTCAAAGGAAAACTATACCGGACTATACGCGATTTAGGGCCATTATTACAACTTACAAATAGTTATTTTTAGGATGCTATCTGACAGATAAATAGTTTTTGGTTATTACAAGTTAACATTAACCTAAAAAGCAGGGCTGTGGAGTCGGAGTTGAGGTTTTTGTACCGGAGTCGGAGTCGCAGTACCCAAAAAAACGCGTGACTCCGACTCCAAAATTTTTCGGCATAAAAAATTAAAAAAAAATTTCAAATATTTTCCAATATAAAAATTCTTCGAAATTGGAGATGCAATATTTTGCAGATCAATATGAATGAGTAGATTTTAATTTATTTTATGAGAAATAGTTGATTCAAGTTCTTTACTATTTAAGTATATTTTTTATACGTGCGGGAAAAAGTCTAAATTACATTAGCAAAACTTATACTAAGTTATTGATCTAGTTAAAAAAATATGTGTGATTTTTTAAATAATTTACTCATGCTAAAAAATGTTAATGACAGGAATGCCAATAATTTTAATATCAGAATTTTTTAACCATCAACGCTGAAATATTTTCAACATTGTACAGAATAAATGTTGCTATAGCGCATAAATACTAGTATGTATTAGAAAAATTGTGACGTAAAATTATTTTTCTTTTGTGTAGAAACATCTTTATCGGCCTGCCTTTAATTCCTACCATAACACTCATGTTTTTCTTACGCACATTACGCGGGGATTCCCATAATTCGTTTAATAAAGATGTTTCTACACAAAAGAAAAATAATTTTTCGTCTCATTCATTTCGCATCACGGTTAGAGTAGGAGTCGGAGTCGTGAGTCGGAGTCGGAGTCGCACTTAAAAAATTTCAGCGTTTGGAGTCGGAGTCGGAGTTAGTACTTTTTTCGGACGACTCCGCAGCCCTGCTAAAAAGTGACTGATAAGCTAACATCAGGTTTGTCCTCATAACTTTACAAGTGAACTTTAAGAACTTGAAGATGCCATATATTCTGCTGAAGATATCGAGGGCCTATATTCAAAACCCTCTATCTTTGATTTTCATGAAAATTACTTTTTAATGGTTAAATGTTCAGTAAAACAACCCTCATCTATGGTGTGATTTTCATAACCAAAAATATTTTTTTTGCTGTTTTATTTGCATTTTAGGACTTTCTCTATCTTACACAATTAATTTTTCTGAATGCAAAACCCTCTATCTTTTCTAATAATTAATTTTCAAATATTTTTTGGAATAACTTGTTCTTGCAATACATGTTTTTTTACTATTTTTTGCAAGCTGAACATGAATTTGACATTATACCACCGGAATACCATTATTTTTGCGATCATTTACACCAATCAAGCTCCAAACAAACTTAAAAAAGCAAAAACAAAAAAAAATTGTTGCTATAACTTTTTGTTTAATTGTTAATTTTTTTATTATCTTACTAGCTGACCCGGTCCGCGTTGCTGGCCCTAAGCAAACATTAGTGTTATCCATGAAATACCTATCATAAAGTTTTTTGAATGAAAGTATGGCACATTGTTAAGAGGATAAGTGTCTATATGTGAGAGCATTAGAAAAAACGTCCTCAAAATAAAATTGATTTTATTTCACGACCGCATTCTCTGGCAAAATTTCATGTCAAACTGCATGTAAAACATCGTTCATCCCCAGTTCTGTTTCATCATTATAATATTATAAATTAAAATGTTGTTCATATACATATGTTTAATTTACATTTGATTTGAAAATACATATGGTTGTATGTATGTATATTAGGCCGGGTCGATTTGTGGGGAGCCAAAAAAATCGCCCATGGCTCAGTGAAAATCGTATTCTAGGGATCAAAATAAGAAACTTTGCCGAAGGAACCATACCTCTAAAACGAATTCTACTACCCCCCAAACTGTTGTCTTTTTCCCGTAGGGTCAAGTTTTGAAAAATCCCACTTTGACCCATTTAGAGTGCCCCAATCGAGTCCAAATGTATGACCGACCCCCACTAACTTTGGAGGGCCGATCCACCCATGCCAGTGGCACACCCCCTGGAACTCCCCTGGGTGGTTCCCCATACAAACATTTCAAAAAATCACAATTTTTGGCACTTTATTTTATTATTTTTTATTTATTTTATTTATTTTTATTATTTTATTTATTTTTTTCTCTTTAGAAATTTATTTAGAAGGAACATATGTAAATGAAAAAATTTATTTAACTTAGTAATAGAAAAGAAAATAAAAAAATTACTGTTTGAAGTCTTTTTTGCTTTCAAGTCTGGGCAATTTCGCACGGCTCTCTAATGTCGTCGCCATAACAGCCTCTACATTTTCCGGTATAACTCGTTTGGAAACGTTAGCTAGCAATTGAACGTGTCGTTCTGTTCCTTGTATGTGTGATGGAATTTTTGGATCATTAAACGGTGGATCATCTTGATTTAAATATTCTTTCAAAGTATCGTATGGAATGCTTCGCGTGAATGGTGGTTCAAATACGTCATTTATGTCCATCATATTGATCATTTCCGTGTAACTTGTGCAATAAAAGTTTATATCTGGTTTTTTATAAGCTCTAAGTCCCGTTGGGTCGTCAACATGTTGATCGTGCATAAACTCTTTGAGGCGTTCGGGAACCAAACCGCATGCACATGGAGCTGCATTCAAATCGCATTTACATGTTCCAATGAAAAAAATTGCTTCCAGAGATTTTACATACTCTGTAAATTGTTGGGGTTTGTTTCTTCTCTTGATTTGCTCTTGATATTTGTCAAGCAATCTATGCAATTTATTACATACACTTTTTTTCAGCATTATTTCCATACCAAGTTTTTCCCAAATTCCAATCAACTTATCTTGTACTTGAATAGTGAATGCTTTATAGGACAACTTTTTTTGTTCGCTCAAGTAAAAATAATATTTCAAGATATCCAGATGGGTTGGTAAATTAAGACCAGTCAAATCAGTAGACACACCAAAAACCGTAACATCATGCCTGGGTATATGACTCATTGGGGTTTCGGTAGTTGTTGATGTTGTTATTGCTTCATCTTGCGGTGTAGAGGATGGTGGATTCATTGTAAACTTTTTGATTTGGAAAGATTTTTTTTTAAATATTTTTTATCTGAAATTAGCACTTACACTTCGAGTTCTTCACAATGACTTAATGAATTCACAAAAACTGTTGCGTTATATATGGTCTACGAGACGAGGCAATAAGAATGAAATGGTAATTTCAATTCTACCTGTAACCGATTTTGTTGTCAAAACTGCTCATAAAGTACTTAAATGTAAATTAAACGTTAATCTGACCACAAATTCTGTTAAGCAAGTGCGCCTTTTATTACTTCTGGAAAATCCTTTATGATAATGTTATGCTCAATTCTACCTGTAACCGATTTTGCTTACGTAAGTTTACGACATGCAGCTGTGTCTTGTTGTGTCTTAAAAAACCCACACAACCTATTTTACGACCTGCAACAGAACGACACGTTCAATTGCTAGCTAACGTTTCCAAACGAGTTATACCGGAAAATGTAGAGGCTGTTATGGCGACGACATTAGAGAGCCGTGCGAAATTGCCCAGACTTGAAAGCAAAAAAGACTTCAAACAGTAATTTTTTTATTTTCTTTTCTATTACTAAGTTAAATAAATTTTTTCATTTACATATGTTCCTTCTAAATAAATTTCTAAAGAGAAAAAAATAAATAAAATAATAAAAATAAATAAAATAAATAAAAAATAATAAAATAAAGTGCCAAAAATTGTGATTTTTTGAAATGTTTGTATGGGGAACCACCCAGGGGAGTTCCAGGGGGTGTGCCACTGGCATGGGTGGATCGGCCCTCCAAAGTTAGTGGGGGTCGGTCATACATTTGGACTCGATTGGGGCACTCTAAATGGGTCAAAGTGGGATTTTTCAAAACTTGACCCTACGGGAAAAAGACAACAGTTTGGGGGGTAGTAGAATTCGTTTTAAAGGTATGGTTCCTTCGGCAAAGTTTCTTATTTTGATCCCTAGAATACGATTTTCACTGAGCCATGGGCGATTATTAAATCGACCCGCCCTAATGTATATATATGCTGTGAATCTTACGAAAAAAGTGAGCGTAAAAGTGGGCGGGGCAACATTTTCTTACCGCAAAACCTAAGTTAGACCATGGCGATCATTTTAAAGAAAAACTCGTCCAAATCGGTCAAGCCGTTCTCCAGTTATGCGCTTAATAGAAAAAGTGGGCGTAAAAATAGGCGTGGTAAATTTTTCTTTCGATGAAAACTTAAAGTTGATTAATACGAACATTTGAAAGAAAAATTAGTCAACTCGATGGAGCCGTTTTCTGATTTTAGGCAAATCGAAAAAAGTGGGCGTAAAAGTGGGCGTAAAAGTGGGCGGGGCAAAAAAACCTAAGTTGGACCATGGCGATCATTTTAAAGAAAAAATCGTTCAAATCGGTCAAGCCGTTCTCAAGTTATGGATTTTTCCACGCCCCTCCGCCCCCAGGCCATTAATTTAAATAATAACTATCCTATCATCTAAGTTGGACCAAATTACATATATATGCCAATTTGCATGAATATCAGTTGACTCGTTTTTGAGTTTCTTCGAAACATACACAGTGACACGGATTTTTATTATTGTATTATCTTAAATAAACCACGTTAAACACCGACAGATGGCATAAATAAAATCAAAATAATTTATTTTTATTAAAATGCAAAACCCTCTATCTTTTCATTTTCATACATACATATTGAATATTTTTGAGAAGCAAAACCCTCTATCTCGCATAAAGTCCCCAATAATGCAAAATTTTATGAACCAATTATCTGTAAGATTCAGTAGTTGATTTAAAAAATATTGTAGAATAGCGAATTTTAATAACTCAAGTTATACGCGAAAAAAACAGTTTTTTGGCTCTCCAGAAAAGTTGTGTTTTTTAAGATAGAGGATTTTGAATATAGGCCCTCGATATGGTAGCATCAGTGACAGTTTTAAGTCAAATTAAATTATGCAAACTTAAAAAAAACACAATTTAACACAAAAAACAAAACAATTTACCATTAAGAACAAAAATAAAGCACAAAAATTTAATTCTTTTTTTAATTAAAGAATGAAACAAAAGCAAGTCGTTGCCACTACGTATTTTAACAACCAAAAGTAGTCGGTATATACTGCAATGTTGCCACAGTATATAAATTACATTTTTTATTTTATCGGACAGTTGTAATAATGGAAAAAACTTATTGGTCACTTTATCGTTCAATATAGCTATTGTTCACGTTAACTATCAGCAACTTTATCATTAGGTTGTAATAATGGCCCTTAAAAATCTTTTCCATGGCTTGACTATTTATTTTACAGACAAGTTATCGCTGACATAATTTTTCTTTAGAAAGTTAACCCTCGCTTATATTTTTCAGAGAAAAACTATAGCTGACTAAACTCTTTATAGAAAACAAGTCGCTGGCGTAATTTTTTGTATAGAAAAGTTATTGATTTCGTAAATTTTCTATAGAAAAGTTATATCTGTATTAAATTTATCATAAAAATGCTGACTAAACTTTTCTATAGAAAGGTTATCTCTGCCTTAAATACAATATAGAAATGTTATCGCTGTCTTAATTTATTATAGAAAAGTTCTCGCTTACTTAACTCTTCTATATAAAATATATCACTGGTTTATCATTTCTATATAAAAGTTATCGCTGGCTTAACTTCTTAGCAAATTATAACTATTTTATCTGAATTTATTTTTCATCCCAAAATATGTTTCTAACATACTTACCCGCTATGACCATTCATTTAGGGGCTCTTATACGACATGTAAATTTTTTATACAGAGTTTCACGAGATATGTATAATGTACTGGGATGGATTTTGTATGTTAGCCGCCTTAAGGGGGAATTTATATTACAAACAATTGCCGTGAATGATTAATAAAGTGGCTTTGACCCGTTTAGGGGCGTCCTAGGAGCTGTGGGGATCAATTTTTTTTTACAATTTCATAAGAATTGTGTGGTTACAATCGAAACTTCCGGGCAACCTGTCCGTGAATGCTTGGGTTCAAATCTCAGCGCAGTCAAGAATGAAAAATTATCAATAAAATTTTAATTAATTTCATGTTGTAAAATTCCTGTCTTCATAAAAATAATTTAATGAAAATTAAATTCAATGAACTTAAGCCTAATTAAAATATCTAAATTTGGATTAAAAACCATTAACAAATTCAATGAAATAACCACAATACTAATATTGTTAACAGCTATGGCACGAGCTATGTTTACATTTGTCCTTCAAGTTGAGTTGGAAAAGGTCAACAAGAAAAAAGAAAGACAAAAACATGAAAAATAAAAAATTGTACTATGGATTTCAAGAAGAATTCTTGACAAAACTTACGAAAAAACAGAAGAAAGGAAGAACATGTAAATTAATTAAAATAGATAATCATTCATTCAAAAAGCCAATTTCTATCTACCAAAGTGAAATACCAATTGGTTTAAGGATTGATGTTTGACTATTGACGTCATCCAACTGCAATAGCCGAGTGAGTAAAACGGCAAACCCCACCGACGAGATTGTGTGGTTACAATCGAAACTAGTCTGAGAAACCTGTCCGTGAAAGCCTGGGTTCAAATCTCAGCGCAGTCAAGAATAAAAAATTATCAATAAAATTTTAATTTATTTCATGTTGTAAAATTCCTCTCTTCATAAAAATAATTTAATCAAAATTAAATTCAATGAACTTAAGCCTAATTAAAATATCTAAATTTGGATTAAAAAGAAAAGAATCCTTAAAAAATTCCTTTTTGGGCGACATTAAAGCTGAGTTTGAATAAGTTTTTAAAAAACGCAAACTACAGAATTGAAATTTCTTTATGTGGATGTATTGAGTATATTGTCTAGTTTGAACAAAAAAAAATCCATCGTGTTTTTTGTTTTGTACGTACAACCTTTAAATATTCAGGAATTTGTTTTTTGTACCATTACGTCAAGAAAATCATCATTTATAAAGTACTCAACTATCTTTGCAATAGTGACAATTACTTCTTCATTTGAAATAATCTGTACCTTTTGTACTTCAGATTTGTTGTAAATGGTGCTCTGCCAATTGGAAGTATATCTGCTACCCATTGTTCATTTTCTGTATTTTAGTTACTATCTAGTAGATCATTCTAACTAAAATACAGCATTTTCAGGGAATTCCATTTCAACGTCATTTACACTTTGATCTTAATCCTCTTCTTGAGTTTAGTCATCGTTATCTTTTTCAGGTTCATACATATCATCACTTTCCAACTATTTATAACCTATTTGTTGCCAAATTGTTATGGGACGCTCAATGAATCACTAGTGGTACATATTATATATGATATATGGAACGTATGGAATGAAACTCTGTAACGATGCATCATAGTTGATAAATACTTTTTACCGTTACATGGCAGCCAAAATGCTAACGGCTAACTTGAAAATACATTAATAACCTCAAAAATGTCTGCAGCAATCTTATTTCAAAAATATATATGACCCGTGTACCGTTAAAAATAAATTTTTGTATGGGGACAGGGAACCGGATAAAACACGACTTTTTCTTGGGAAAATGTTAATGAAAAACCAAATTTGAACAAATCGAGAAAATAACTTTTATTAAACTTCTTGTTATATTTCATACTTTTCTACCCACTGTTTGTGTGTTTTCGAAAATTCATAGAAATTATTGATTTTCAATCAGTTGTTAGTTTCTAACTGCCACCAACACCACCAGCTGACAACCAAAAGCCAGTAACAATTTGAATTTACTGTAATTTTGAATAAAACTATAATTTTCCATAATGCACCAGCAACAAAGTGGTGGCACACTTAACAGAGGCACAAAGCCCCACTTTAGATTGAGAGAAAAGTGGCAGCAGTGTCATTATGACAGTTAAAATTGTGGTTATATGGAAATTGTTTTAAGTTTTTTGTTTCTTTTTCTTTTCTTTATTTCTTGTTGTACTCTCCCATTATTGTTGCAGTTGTTTGCCAATAATAAACGGAATTAAATTTTCATATTTAATAGTTATAATTTAAAAAAAACCATTGAATCCGAAAAATAAAAATTGTAGATTGTAAGAGGAGTTGAGAAATGAAGAAAACAAATATTGATTACAAAATGGTTCAGTGGGTCAAGTAGATGAAATTGTTGCAAAAATAAAGTTAACAAATATTTATAACATTTTTCTTCCAATTTTCTTTTTTTGGTCTTTCATTTACACAATCAAGTATGCATTTAAATTTTGTGTACTATATGTTTATTTACTGCTTTTTTATAGGTCATTACATTGAAATTTTGATCCTTTTCGAACAAAGTATTTCAGTATTTATTTATATTTTTCATTTATATTCTTTTGTGTTCCAGTGAACACCCATTACCTGATGAAACGTGCTCGTTTGCCTTTCAGCTTCTTGCAGTCATGCAGCCAAAATAACTCCACTACAAGTGGTTGTACATGAACTCATGCAGCAAAGGAGTCGATGATGTATTGGGATTCAGTTAAGTCCTTGTTTTTCTATGCAAAACATTTTTTTAAATAAAAGTGGTAGAGGGTAATTTAATTGGAGGCATATTTTCAAGTTGCTCAGCCTTAATCGTAATTAACTTTAAATGCGGAATGTATCGCAAGTTTTAACCCCCTTATGCAAAAAGAGTTAAAGTTCACTTTAGTTAACCATTTCATTAAGCCCAGCAAAAATGAATTGGCTTAGTGTATCGGTTAACTCACCTGAACTTTAACTTTTTTTGCATAAGACAAAAATTCTCAGCAATTTTTTTTTATTAAAACATTAATAAAAAATAAAATCAGTTTTAATTAAAAATTTAATCAATTGAATTAAACCTTTACTTATATCAACAACATTACTGCAGAAAATGTTGTATTAATTGGTGGCAGAATATACCGATTGTTATAAAATTCGATCTTAATGATTTATGGATTGCAATTTTTCATAATGGACAGGACTACAAATACTTCTATAATATCAAATATTCGCTTGAGATTACCTCATAAAAAATAACCCAAGAATTCAAATATTTATATTGTTGCCTTTGCATTCATTGGTGATTCTCTATGAAGTGTGAAACCGTTGTTTATAGTAAGCTTAAATGGACACCCTACAGTTGGCTTTAGAAACAGCTAAAAACAAGTTTGCATAAAAAATTGCAAGAACAATTTTGCAGTATATTGCCTATAAGGAGGGCAAGTTTTTCAAGCTTTTAGCTAGATAAGTATGTTTTTGTTTTTTTATCATGGTTTTAAAAAAATGTTTTTCTATTTATTTGCATATTTCGCAATTAATAAGTCAATTTCTTAGCAAAATTAATGTGATTTGCATTTACAACTGTATTGGGAAGTTTGGTGGATTCTCTTATAATCAAAAGCTAATAGAAAATTGTCACTTGAACTAAAATAAAGAGAATATTTTCAACCCGCTCTAGAGACTTTTGCGATAATTCAAGATTTTATTAAAAAAAACTTAAAACAAAAATAATTTTTTTTATATTTTTAGCCCGAAGTTTCAAAGTAAAACAAATATATTTAATTTTTTATTGATGACTTTGCTAAGCATATTTATGGTTTTTTTGCATATTTTTGAAGATATTTCTTTGTTGAGGTTTTTACTTTGCATGTTTAAGATTAGGGATGCAACGAATACCGATATATCGGCGATATTTCAGGTTTGCCGATATATCGGTATCGGCGATACTTTACTTTCGATACGCCGATACTTTTTTTTAGAGTTTTTTTGAAAAAACAATTAAATTTTTAATGCTTTTTTGAATAACAATTGAATGAAATAAAACTTTTAAAAGCAGAGTATAAAATCAAAAGGAATACTAAATTGTTTCTCTAAATTCTTAAGCAGGACGTCCACACAACGTTTTCCATGTGTTTAATACTTTCTTGACCTTTTTTAAGACGATTGAAAATGTAGAAAGTAATCCCACTTATTGCGTTCGTTACGTATATCCATTATACGCATTTGCTGTGTAAATTGTCAAAAACATTTTACACTGATTCTACTCTTTTGACAGATGCTTTAACTCATCAACGAATTGAACGCGTAGTGTGGATGGAGCTTAAGCCGTTTTGCTTTGCACCATAGTAATGAAATGTTCTCTCACTGCTAAATCTTTTATGTATTTGTAGAACAAAAAACGCACATATTTTTTAAATTGTTAGATTTGTATGCTTATTTTTAATAAGATGTTGCTGAGAATGAAAATCATTTTACTTCGGGGAGGCTACACAATCCATAAGCAAGGCCACTGCTACACTGTTTGACGTTAAGCCGCTAGTTTACAGTCTTCGAACATTATTAGAATATATAGTAAATTAATAAACTGAGATAGAGAATAGATCAGAGGTCCAACAATTCACGACTTACTTACCATTAGTTCTGAATGAAAGACAATCGGCTTCAATCGTGTCGAAAAAAATACGTCTAACTGAGCTACTATGAATATGCGTTTTGAAATTGTGAAAATGGCCTATGGAGCATTTGACAACAATTTATAATAAAATCCGAGGAGGATAAGCCTGTGTCCATCCTCATCTGTGGTTCTGCTAAAGAAGAAGTAGTGATATACCTTAGATCTCCTAATATTTCTAGAGAAGCAGATCCGCTTGAGGCAGGAATACTTAATTTTTAAACTGAGTTTTGTCGAATCTGACTATTTCCCACTGCAGGTCTGGTTTAAATGAATTTGCGATCTCCGCAAAAGTTGAGAATACCTTTTATTTTTAACAACAACCTTATTAAATTAAATTTTAAATATTTTTTTTTTATCTGTTACTCTGTTCTTTTCTACAAAAACATATTTATATTACGATGAAATCAATTTCATTGTTTTTTAAATCATATTAATATCAATTTTAAATATTAATGATCTCTTACACTATGAATTTGTACAATAAAAAATTTATTCTACTTGAGTTTTGTCAATTTTACTTTAAATTCAAATTTAATATTCGTATCGTAATCGGTATCGCCGATATTTTTTTTGGAGTATCGGTATAGGTATCGTATCGGCAAAAATGCGAATCGTTATATCCTATTTAAGATCTATGAGGGAAAGAAAATGCGTCTGCCAGCTTACCGCCAAAATTATATTGGACAACAAAAAGTAATACGAGTCCCGAAATATTGCTGGGTCAAGTCTACAAATCGAGGTATATCGATTTATAGTTAGTTGGTATAGGGAAAATCGTAGTTTTATATTCTTTTTTTATGCATTTTAACCATTTAAATTTCAAAATATCCCAACGTGATGTTCAGCAAAGTTGCTTAGCTCAACGTCAATAAAGGAAAGCGATAGTCTCGGTGTTCGTTGAGGGGACCCTGGAAAATCAGTTTTTCTTAATTTTTTCTTTGCAAGTTGTCTAAGAAAACTCAATTTAAATCATCATTAAAGTGTTAATAAAGTATGTGTAAAGTTCGTTGAACTTTATTAGTAGTTTCAAATTAACGCTTCAGACGGCCTTCTGACTACAATATTTTCGGTGATTCCATGTGTGTAAACTGGGCGGACGAAATGAGTTTTTAGTGGGTAAAAGTCCCAAACTGGCATTATGCTTTAAATGCTTTTCTCCTATTTAATAAAAAAAAAAAAAAACACTTTGCTGATGATTTTAATTGAGTTTTGATAGACATCTTACGAAAAAAGTGATGAAAAAATAATTTTCCAGGGTCAAGAAAAAACAAAAAAATCAGTGAACCTACCATTTGTCACACTTTGTATACC
Organism: Pollenia amentaria; assembly: GCA_943735925.1. Classification (NCBI taxonomy): domain Eukaryota; kingdom Metazoa; phylum Arthropoda; class Insecta; order Diptera; family Polleniidae; genus Pollenia; species Pollenia amentaria. The sequence goes on along the minus strand of OX031010.1, from coordinate 47,459,565 downwards.
CTTACTCAGTCACTAGGTTTGGAATATTTATTTTCTAATAGTCGTACATGCCAGACTCCTTATTTCCCAACTGCAAAATTTTTATATTTTTAAAATAGTCCTTCCAAGTTAACTTGAAAATTTTACGAGTACATTTGTTTTAATATTCCAATACACATCACCAAATACAAAAAAATGAATTTCAAATAGAGTCCCGTATGTGTTTCAAATGACTATGAGCCAAAACTTTTTTAAAACAGCAAACAACAACATAAAGATAACAAAATAAAAAGAAAATCGTTAATAAAACTTGAAATGATGATGGTAAAATGTTGTCGCTGTTGTCCTCTCAGAACAGAAAACTGAAACAAAAGGTGTTTATAAATACCCATAAGAGTATTTACCCCAACATATCAAGACAAATAAATGCTCAAGTTTCTTTGTCATCAAGACAAAAAGTTCTAAAGCAGACAGACGCAGCCATTAAAAGAAATGAGAAATACATGTGACAATATTACGTGAAGAATATAGTATAAACTTGGCTCAGACTGCAAAAAAATATTCTTAAAAAGTAATTTTAGGGAAAAAAAACTTGCAATGCATAAATAGAAATTTGGCTGGGCCGCAAATGGAAGGAGTCATAAAAAAATTTTTAAAGCAAACAATCATCCGATAAATGGGAAAAGTTAATATGACTCTAAGAAATACTAGAGGAAGTCTGTTGAGTTATTGCCAACAAATATTATGGATTGTAGAACAAAAAGGCTTAAAGATTGATAAGAAATATAAAAAAAATCTATTAATATTTAATTTTTTTTTTAAATAAAAATTTTAGCAGAAAGACGAAAAATCTTTAAAAACCTCCACTAAGAATTGGAACAGTATTTATTGAGACTATCGCATTTTATCGTAACATTTGCAATAAGGCAAATTTTGGCCACATTCTTTTTTAAATTTAAAATTTTTATCAAATCTTATAACACAATTTATGTACAATTCTCATTTGTGATTAAATTTTTGATGAAGATTGATATTTGACTATTCACTGCCAGCCGTCGTCAATGGTGGTGAGTGTTAAGTAGCGAAGTTCTCTGAAGAGAAAGTGTGGTTACTATCGAAACATGCCAGATCAACCTGTTCGTGAACGTGGGTTCAATCCCATCGTCTGTCAATAATAAAAAAATTAACAATAAATTTTAATTCATTTCATGTTGTAAAATTCCATTCTTCATAAAAATAATTTAATTAAAATTAAATTTAGCCAGCGCACAGTGGCGCCCGTAGAGCAAGCGAGGTTGCAAAAATCAAAATTTTCATGAGTGCCGACGAAGTTTTGAATAAACCCATGTTATAGGAAACTTTTCAACGATTTCAAATATGCCACTCTTAATAATATCACATTTTTAGTTTAGAAGATATAACCGTTCAAAGTTGACCAACTTTCGGTTTTCAAAAAAACACACAATTTTTAGTCAATTTGTTGCGATTTCAGGTGTAATATCACGAAAAATAGGTAACGAATCGCCTTATTTTTTGTTTGTATTGATTGATGTATTTATTAAATGTATAATGATAAAAAAAAAATTAACTGTTTGCTTTGTGTTTCTCCTGGTAAATCACTATTTAAAAACTATCCGTTTTTTCACTATTTTTCAACTTTGACGGAAAATAAAAAAAAACTATATTTTTCTATATTTGCCATATTTGCAAAACCTGTTCTTTGATTATTTCTTTACATAATTCAAAAGGTTTTATCTGCCCGTACGTGCCCGTTTGGCTTCTAGAGGTAAAAAAGTTTAAAAAGACATGGTTGCAGATATTGTATGGCGTCCATCCCTTATATGTTTTGACTGACAGTAGTTTGATCTAATAGTTTGAAAAAAACTACTCATTGAAATTAGCAGGTACGTACCTCACATAAACAATACTTTGGCGTACAAATGGTCAGGAACAATATTGACTTATGGTCCCTACAGGTAGGCACAAATCTTATTTGGACACGTGCATAATATCAAAATTGCATTATTCAGCCTAAATCCATATGTATGCAGGGAACAGGTAAATTTTTAGGCATGGTAGCATAAGCCTATATATTGCAAAATAAGCATAATGCCTGGATTAGTCTACGACTGAAAGTTGGCACAACAATTACTGAAACCATTAAACAATTTAAGTACTGAAAACATGGCGTTGAACAATTTAAAATTATTTGAACTGTTTAGAAAGTCAACCACACCAAAGTTTTTCACGGAAGCTGCTTTAGAAGAACTTGATAGCTTATACGGAAATATTGAGAAAAGCGAAATTATAAAAGATAATTTTTATCTGATAAATGCAAATATTAAGGCAAAATGGGTGAAATCTAATCGAACCATTCAGAACTTCAACTCCAAATACAAGGACTGGCTTAATGAAGACACCATCCTGGATATATTAGCAGTAGATAAACCCACCACATCAACCAGAGGAGCAAAAGGAAGGCCAAAAAAAAGTATTGAGGAGTGTTCAATTTTCACAAGAAAGGGGAAACTTGCCGATGCCACCAATGACTTGACCACGAAGCATTTATCGGACGCGCTGTCTATTAAATATACAAAGGATAGTGAAAGAGTTAGGTCGCAGATAACCAAATCTGTTGCTGATGCAAGCCCACTGCGACTAAAAAGGATTAAGGAAAGCATTCCCACGCCCACAAACGCACACATTAAAAAGTATGGTTCCGAAGAAGCCTTGGCCTTGTTTATGGACTTAGAACTTTCCAAAGAGAAATATGAGAAACTGCGGGCATCTTTAACGCGACACGGCGCTGACGTTTTACCCGGATACAAGCATATTACGCAAGCCAAAATAAATTCACGACCACTGCATACGGAGTTTACGGAAGTCTCTGCGAAAGCCAATCTGCAGGATCTCATGGGCCATACAGCAAAACGGTTGTTGGAGAGTCTTCCTGAAAATGAGGTGAAAATTCTTCCTGAGAAGTTGACATTGATCAGCAAATGGGGCTGCGATGGATCATCCGGACAAAGCGTTTATAAGCAAAGGATATCTTCCGATGACGCTACAATATCGGACGGAAATATGTTTATGGCATCTGTTGTTCCTTTGCGGCTAAAATCTGATGTTTCCCTACACTGGAAAAATCCACGTCCGTCATCAGTGCATTATTGCCGACCAATAATGTTTCAGTTTGCAAGGGAATCGGCAGAACTCATAAGGACCACGGTGAAGGACATTGAAGAACAAATAAGCAAGATTAAGCCTACAAAGCTGCAAATTGGAGAAGGAAAATATATTGAATGCAATTACGAGTTCCACCTGACCATGGTTGACGGAAAAGTCGTAAACGAACTGACAGGAACAACCTCAACAATGTCATGCCCGATTTGCAAAAAGAGTCAGAAGAACTTTGGTAATTTAAACGATTCTACAAATGAGGAGAATTACGAATATGGAATGTCACCATTGCACGCAAGGATAAGGTGTATGGAATTCTTGCTAAAACTGGCGTATACCCTACCACAAGAGGAGGAAAACTTCGATGAAAATACATCAATAAAGGATAAGGAAAAGATAAGAAAGAAGCAAATACAGGATGCTTTTTTTAAACAAGTTGGACTAAAAGTAGACTGTCCCAAGCACGGATACGGTAACTCAAACGATGGAAACACTTCTAGGAGATTTTTTGAAAATTATGAGGCAGTAACTAGAATCACTGGAATTGACAATCAAATCGTGAAAAGATTGGGAACGATCTTGGATGTTTTAAACTGCAAAGAAAATGTCAGTTCTACAAAATATGGAGAATATGCGTCGAAAACTGCATCTCTTTTAGCAGAAATGTATCCACAGAAGAAGTTGACCCCGACCGTCCATAAAATATTGGCGCATGGCAAAGATATAATTGAGTACCAGTCTTTGCCAATTGGAGAGCTTTCTGAAGAAGCACAGGAGTCTCTTAACAAATTTTATAAAAAATATAGATTGCAGAACACATTCAAAGCATCAAGGGTAAGGCAAAATGAGGACCTATTCAACATGTTGGCAACATCTTCCGATCCACTTATTTCTTCCCTGCGGCATGTGAAGTCACGAATAGAGTTACAAAATAATTATAGTTTAGAAATGGTTAGTCTTTTAGATATACCTTCTCTTACGAATTGTGATGAATATTTTACAGAAAATTGAAAAAATAAATTAAAAAAAAAAATTATTTTTTTTTTAATTTGTTGGATAATAATTTAAAGCATAAAACCCTAAAGAAAAAAAAGAAAAACAATCTTAAAATGTAAAAATAATTTTTTTTAGTTAACATAAAAATGATTTTTCTACTAATTTTAACTTTGATAACCCATAAGTAGGCCCCTACAAAGCGTAGCACCCTTTCCAAACGCTCATTTCATAGGCTGAACAGTTATCTATCATATGCTGTTTAAACTGTTCAATTATCTTATTCGGTTCAAAAGATATGATTTTTGCAACGAAAAAACTCAAATGGCGCCACTGTGCAGCGTTGCCGTTCAAAATTTTCAAAAAGGGGATTTTCAAAAACTAAGTGGCACAAAAAGGGGAATTCCGAGAATAAAAGGGGCAACTTAAAAAACATTTTCAAAAATCAAACATATATATTAAGTTTTTTTCACTGAAAAAATAAACATTAAAAAAAATAAAATTTTTACACACAGAAATATATCAATGTTAAATTAACATGGCGCAATGTTAATTGAAAATCATAGAAAATATCTACAAAAGCAGGGTCTTTATTTAAAATTGTCACTGCTTCATATTTAATGTAAATGAAAGATGTTAAAATAACATTGTTAAGCTACAAAAATTTATGTGTTACTGCTTTAACTTTAACTAATCAAATTTTCTTAAAATAAATGCTTCTACATTTTCTTTCACTGAACACGAGCGACTGCTGTCAAAATTTTTATCACAGAACCTTTTTCTGTTATTAGTATTTTTATCCTTGGGTATCGCCTAATAGAAAATTTTTTGAAAAAATTTAATTAATGGAGACAAAAATGTATGATAGTCAAATTTATACATATTTTAAAAATTGGATCGTTCTAAAGAAAACTTCACGGTATGGAAATTCATTATAAGAAATTTAAAAAAATTCGCTCAGCGGATGCACAAGTATTAGGTAAAGTAAAAACATACGAAGATATAAAAGCTGGCAGGTCCATCTGCGTTCGTTGACTGTTAATATAAAAAAATTGTTTTTAAAAAAGGGGCAAAAGGGATCCAAAAAAATACAAAATTATTCTAAAGGGGATTTGAAAAAAGGGGCAAATAAAGTGGCAAGATAGTCAAAAAAGGGGCAAATGCGACTTTAGTCGCATAACGACAACGCTGACTTTAGCCTGATTAAAATATTTAAAATTTGGATTATGTAGTTTATAGTTGGTTCGACTGGAGGTCATTTATTACAAATTAAAAAACAATTTTGATTTAAATTTTTAATATTTAGAATCTGGAAATTATTTCTTTTCATAAGCTTCTTTATTATATTAAACATTTTTTATTTTTTGAATTTATTCTATGAGCTAAATTTCAGTTATGTATTTTATAAAGCTTTTCTGAAATAGTTCTATTCCTTTAATTTTTAGGACAGACTTTATACACTACCAGACAATTATCTTTTATATTCATGTTACATTTTTACCTTAGCTATATTTTTAATTAAAATTGATTTTATTTTTGATTAATGCTTTTATTCTTGAAAAATTGATGGCATCATGGCCTGTGGGAGAATTTACCAACCTACAGACAAATATTTCTTAATTTTGACAAACAAAAGGATTTGTCACTTTATTCCGTGGTAGTCTAGTAAGTTACTTCTGCTTGCAAAAAGTGAAGAAAGACTGGCCTATTTCTTGGGCACTGTAGTCACAAAAACCATAAGTTTATATCAGGTAATGTCGTTAATTCAGATTCTGCGAGATCCAATCGAAATTTATGCTTTCTCGTCTAGCAGAATTATGGGCTTCGTACATTTACTTGATCTATCATGGTGAATGTCCGGGCTGAGCAAAATATCGCAGAGTATTTATTTAATCGGAAAACTACCCACACGTCATCGTTGTCCACAGTGTGGTGGCAATACATAGTAGGAAAGCTGGATGTGCCAGGTTAATTTGCATCCAGGATAACTATAATGGAGTTGGCCCACATGATTCTCAAATAGCAAACAAATTTAAATTTTCTTCAAATAAATTTCAGATATATAATTTTTGCTTTTAATACGCCGAAATAAATTTTTTCGCTTGTAATTTACACCGAAGATGATTTTTTGCAAAATGGCAAAATAGTGATATTTGAAACTCATTATGGAGTGTTGGGTATTTAAAAACCCATTTTCATTATATAACGTATGTCGGCAACTCAAATTAATGATTTACAACACTGAAAAATAATTTTGATTCGTTCAGATCCGACTGAAAAATTTGTAATAAAATTGCTTTCGAATCGGAAAAGCATTCGATGCCGACTGCCAGAATTAGCCACCAGATGTTCAGATATCGCACCATCCACCTGACAGCATCATGCAGATGCCTTGTAATAACATTATATAATATAAATTGATGATGTCTAGGACCACAGTGCCCAATGAATAAGCCGGTAAGTACCCTTAAGGTCGTTTTAGCCGATCGTAAATGTAATGCAATGCAATGTAACGTACCGTAACGTACTGTTAGCTCGTTTGTGCACTTATAGAACATGTAAGAACGTGTCACATGTTTTTCAAAAACATAAACAAAGAAGCATTAGTATACATAAAACAACACACACAGTGATGGGAATTTAAAATGTTTAAATGGTGACCGCTTTACAGGAAAAGTACCACATACACAAATCTTGGTTTTGATACCATTACAAACCAAAGTTTTTATTGTTCGTGTATATGTATGCATTTTTTATATTTCACATCTAAACATATATTTGTATAAATGATAATATGTATGTATTGTAAGTTATTTTGTCAAAAGTCCACGGATGTTATTACTAAAAAAGTACCAAGGAAAAGAGTGAATTTATCCGCATCCCATCACTATCTACAATTGTCACGTAACCTCGTAATGAAATTCTATTTTCTACAGGTTGGCACGTTACTGTTAAGTGACATTACAGTCACTAGAGGTCCAATTAGACGCGACATAAACAAATTGCCATTGCCGTAACGATGACCATGGAAACCAAAATTCTATTTTCTACAGGTTGGCACGTTACGGTTAAGTGACATAACAGTCAGTAAAGGTCAATTAGACGTGACATAAACATAATGCCATTGCCGTAACGATGACCATGGAAACCAAAATTCAATTGGTTTGTATGGTTATCATCAAATACAGTGTTGCCCATAAGGTTGGTTTAAACAGCTGTTTTGTATGGTTATGTCACGTCTAATTTGAGCTTTAAGCATTTGTATTGCTTTCTATATAACAGAAACGATCAGCTGTTTACATTACATTTACATTTCTACATTCACGGTAGGCTAACGCGGCCATTAGTTCGCTTTTTAAGCAAATTTAAGTATTGTGATTAACGACGGTATAGAATGACGAATTTCTTACTTTATCAAAGCCCAGAAATATTTGAATTCTCTTTCGGGTCATGATTTTATCGACTCCCTAATGTTTCCAGCATGCAGGTGCGGATTCAGGGGGGAAAGGAAATTCCTCCCCCCCCCCCTAAATTATAAAAATATGTTTTGCTTATTTCGATAATACACGATTTTGGGATTTTGGAAATCCCATCAAGTTTTTTTTTTTTTTTTATAGACTCTCTAATCAAATTTTCAATAAGTATCCAAGTATTTATCCTAACAGTTATTTATTATATATTTCCAATGAAACATCTGGCTTACTGTATTTAAATACATATTATTCTACATTCAATCCCAGCAAGTGCCATCTATTTCCGAAAAATAAACGTTTGGGTTGAAAATGCGAGCGGTTGAATTATTAATAAGTATATGCAATATTTTAATTTGTGCTATGATAATTATTTACTATATACATTTGAATATAACCGTTTTTCGTATCATATTTTCATAATAGTAGGATTTGAATTGGAATTTTATATGCATTGCCATTCTACCTTCCCATATATACATATGAATATATGTATTGGTCTAGTAAAAGTTCACCAAATAAGAATTATATAACTGTCAAATTTCAAGTGCATTAATAAGAAAAGTTCTTTGATATACAAAAATACATAAAAATGAGTGCAACAATGGTGAGTCCGTAATTTTTTTTTTTTTTAATATAATGTACCTATATAAGTAAATATCATTACCTTCAGTCGAAAAGGATGTAGTATAAATTTTATAGGAGAGAGAAAAAATTTTCTAAGGTCTTTAGTTCTGAATATATTTTAAGTCTGTAAATCCAGTTTTGCTTGATGACTCTTTATTGGCTTGCAAACCAACTAAAAATAATACATTTTTTTTTACATAGCTTTTTGTGACTTATCACCTTTTCTATTATATATTTTATACTTTTAATGTACATTTTAGTATGTCAATTTGCAAAAAATAAAATATACTATAAAATTATTTTATTTATTTCAATGTTGACTATTAACAAATATTAACCAATTTTTTTTAAATTTTCACATTTCAATGGGCCCTAGCGCTTTTTCTTTAGCATTTTTAGACTTAGAACTTTTACATATCGTTGCAAAACAAGAACTAGAAAAATATATTTGTATTTTTTCTGCAAACGATGTATTTTTGTTAACTCTATTGAACTGCATCAACAACTTAATATTCAAAAATTGTGGCATTAGAGCATTTACGGCTGAAGGTACATATGTACGTATGTATGTGCAGCCAAAATTATTTTTGTCTTTCCATTGTTATAAGCTTTAAAATTCCTTTCTAAATAAAAATAATTTAAATAAAAAGATTAGCTGTAATCAACTTAAAGCAGAATAATTATATATGTATCTTTAGATTAAAACCCAAACAGTTCGACTTAAATTCATTACTTAATTTTAAAATTAGTGAAGCATATTCCTTCTTCCAAAATTTTGTTAACAATTGCATATGTTTTTTTTTTGGTCGAAAAATTGGTCAAACAATTTAGTATGATGTAGTCAAATAAATTGTTTCAAATAAAAAAAAAAAACATTAAAAATAAATAAAATTATTTTTATAGCCAAAACGTTATTTAAAAAGATTAATTTGTTTTTAATTTATATTGAACTGATCTTATATTCTATTTTACCTTATTGTTGAGTTTTTTTTTTAATATAATATAAACATATCGTTTTTAATAAACTTTTAAAAACAAATTTTTTACTTGTTTTGTACCATAAAAAATCCCCCCCCCCCCCCACTAAGGCTCAAGCTGGATCCGCGTCTGCCTACCTACTGACGGCGAGGAACCCAACATGGAGTCAAAATGTTGTGTTTCTAGAAAGGTTATTCTGAAAAGGATATTTTTTACTTTTTATTTATTTTTTTATTGTAGAATTTTTAAACAAAAACTTCGTTCGCATAACATATCTTAAAAACTTAATTTTAAATTTGGTTTTTGTTTTAAACAAAAGTTAAGCGAATTAAAGTTTCATTCGAAATCGAGGGACAGGCAGTAAATTTGAAATTAAAAGAAACAATAAAAAGTTAGAATGGAATTACATGTAATACGTTTGTACCTATGTAAATATGTATTGAAATTTGGTAATAATTTCAGCTTAATACGTTTGATACATCGATATATCGATATTTTAAAATAATAATATTTAAAAATATCGATACTCTTAAAAAATATCGATACGATATATATCCATATATTTTTTCAATTTGCCCATCCTTATAAGATACTTTGATAACACTGTGCTAGTTGAAAAAACAGACAAGCCGCGGGCCTGACGTTGTAACATAATTCGGATACGCTGAATCCAGTGGTGCTAACGGTTTTTTTAGTTTAGCTCTGGTTTTCGAGATATAGCTACCGTTATTTAACAAATGGAGGAGGTTGCACAACATATGTTCGCTTAACTCAACCGATTAAGTTTATTGAACAAACTCAAAAATCCGAAATTCCAATAACCTTTTTTCTTATATGCGCATTCGTGATAGAAACAAATTTTTTTGCAAAAAAAAAAATAATTGTTTAGAAAATTTTGAAATTTTTATTTTTTAAAAATTCATCAAAAATGGGAAAGTGCAGTTATGCTTCTAATTTTTTTTCCAGACATATAAAAAACGAAGTTGTATACAAAACAAGCCATAAACGACAAAAATCTGTTAACAACTTTAGATTTTTCTCACAAAAGACGAAAATTTTAAACTAATATAAGCATTTCATAAAACGCAATATTTGTATTTGTCTCGAGAAAATATTAAAGACAAAAAAGAAATTGAGGTTGGTCATACCAACGACTCCTGGGCAGTTTTTATATGTCTGGAAAAAATTATAATCGATATATTGCAAAAAAACTTGTTTTTAACACGAATGCCCATATGAGAAAAATTTTTAACCTTTCTTAAAGAAAAATTTATTGTGGAATTTCGGTTTTTTGAATTTCAGTATGTTGTGCAACCTCCTCCATTTTCGAAATAAAGGTATATTTCGAAAACCAGAGCACCACTGAATTTATCGTACCCGAATTATGTTCAAACGCCAGGTGCCCAGCTTGTCTCAAAAAAGTGTCAATTTCTAGTGTACTTGTTCTCTTTTTTAATAATTTGGCAAACCGTTTGCCTATGGTCCAGTGGCCGAAAACCCCATTTGCTTTCACATAGACAGCTATATGTCGGTTGCTCAAGAGTATAGAGTGGCAAAAATAACATTTGTGGGCAGAAAATAAAAAAAATATTATGGTTTTATATGATTATTTGGTTTTATATTTTATATAAATTTACTATCATAAATACTATATAAATGCTGATATTACAAGAAAAAAAGTGTTACAAATAACTCACCTTAATGAAATAAATCCAAGCATTCTTTCCTCTTATTCATTTATTCTAGAATTTTCCTTGTCTTCTGTTGTCCACAATGTGATTTTTTGTCCTTTGAAATTTAAGTCTTGTGTGCATATAAAAGTTTTATTAACTTGAAAATTTTTGTATGCCTCAAAAACAGCGTCAGGCATTATAGGCGGCCAAAGGGTGAGCATATTATGTTTTACAAAAAAAATACTCTTATTGTATATCTATGATAAGAATGAAAATATAAAATATTAAAAGTATTTGTTTCTTAATTTTTGGTTTAAAAAAATTTGGGAAATGCCGCATAAAATTTTCGGGTAAACGGTTATTAGAAAAAATTATATATCAAAAATCCCGGGATGGAGATTCCAAAGTAAAAACAATAAATAAAATCTATACTAATGCGTTATTTGGCCAAATTTTACTAAAAATTTTTTATGTTTGAATTGCATCAAGTCAGCTAATTAGGCCTATATTATTTAATGTAAATAAAAAACTTTTCTTTACATGTTTTCCAACGTTTCGTCAATTATTTGTTGACTTCATCAGGGTTACGTAAATTTAACATTAATTTTCACATTAAATTAAATATAAATAAATTTTACAAAAAACAAAGAACATTTAACACAAAAAATAAATTAAAACCACAGCTTAAAAATTAATATCACAGTTTGAAGTTATATTGCAACTCTATAGCTTGTATTTATATTGTCAGTATCCTCCTTTTTTGAGTATGTCAATACAAAAAGTAAAATGAGCCATCAGATGTGGCGATTTCTCGCCAAACTTGGCGATTTATAAACACATTTGGCGCTGAAATTTGTGTTTGGGGACATGTCGTTTTTTGGTGACATTTAAAAAAATGGCAATAATTTTAGCGATTTCTAAAAAGCATTTTACCTTCTTTTTTTCTTAATAACATTGAAAAATTAATGAGTACGGTTAACGTTTTTTCTTTGCATTTTTAAAGGTAAAATTACATAACACGCGTTAGTGTGCGAGCTCGTCATCGACTTCGGTCAAAAAAAGTTAAACTAGTGTTTTTCATAGAACAAATAACATAAAAAAATATTTCGACGCGTTGGCGAAAGAAAGTTGGTTAACTTTGAACAAGCAAAGTGTGCATTTTTCGATTTACAAACAAGTAAGCACATAAAAAAACAGCTGACAGAAAGGACTTTTCTAACGGACGTTATGTAACCTCCAATTTTTCGTGCGCTAAGGTTTTTAAACGCGTGCTATGTACTTTTTTCTACCTTAACCAGTTTTAAAATTGCAATAAGAATGCAATTGTTTTAGATGGTAAATTGGTAGTGTTGCCAGATAATTACCAGGAAAACCTCCTATAGAATTATTATAGAAGCTCTCTTAGACATTTTCCTTATATTTCCTTATTAGAAGCTGTCATACGTATATATATTAAAATAAGACTTTCTAAGTTTACAGGATTAAGAGCGAGCGATTAATAAAATTCATTTTGACAGTATTCCATTTTTCTTGCTATTGTCATTTATTTAACAATCATTGGATCTTTACGGCAAAAATAGTAAATTTTCATTATATTTTGGAAAATAAATTCCTAAAACTAAATCGTTTTCGCTTGCCTATTGAATTGTATTTCAAAAATCTTAACAACAAAAATGCAAAAATGGTTGAATAAGTACAGAACGCAAATCTTTTTTCCCGTTGATATCAGGGTCTAAATAATTGTATCAACTGACGTGTTATTTGTACGACAAAATGTAAAAAAAATAAGTTAGAGTATATATTATTAACTAAGCTTCACAAAAACGAGCGTCAGCATTAAAATTAGTTGCGGTTTAGACATGAATTAAATTATTGACCGACAATAAGAACATTTTATGCTTTTCTTGTAAGAACTTTGAACTGACTTGAGTAACATATCATGATTCGTAAAAGTTTTAGCCAAACTAAAATAATTTTTAGGAGGGTAATTTGTATTGGACCTATGGTAAATTATGGCCCCATCATCCCAAAATTCTGAAGACTGATTTCTAGTATTACAAAAATTAAATTTCAATACAGCAGTGTAATTAGTTTTAGCGTTAACAGAAAATTTCACAAATTTGCATGATATTTTTTCTGGCCATATGAATTTAAGTAAGACATTTTACCGCAATATCTATATCTGTGATGGTTTAAGGCGAATTTGATTATTTTCCCAAAGTGAGCTTTATTTGGTTTTAGGCGCAATAAACTGTTTTCCGAGTGTAGGTTTTAAATTATGGACCAACCTTCACGAATTTTGGCAATGTGATTTCTCGTCCTATAAAACTGTGACGTACCGAATTTAAGTATGCTAGCGTTATTTATTGCGGCTTAAGGCGTACTAAACTGTTTTCCGGGAGTAGGGTTTATATGGGACCTAGTGTCAATTATGGACCGATCTTCAAAAAAATTTAACACTGTGATTCCAGGTCCTATAAAACTGTGACGTACCAAATTTAAGTATGCTAGCGTTTTTTATTGCGGTTTTAGGCGTACTAAACTGTTTTCCTCGAGATGGGTTTATATGGGGCCTATGGTAAATTATGGACCGATCGTCACGAAATTTACCAGTATGATTTGCAGTCATACAAACCAAATTCTAGCAAAATTTTATGTCATTCCGTGCATTATTAAACCATTTATATTAGTTTTTGTATCAAAATTATCAATTTTTTTAGGGTGGTGGTTCCACATTTTGATTCATAGTTCTGATCCTACTGAACCGATGTTGCTGGATTTCAATCCCAAACTGCTTAGGATAACTACAAGCAATTTGAGATCAAGTTTGTTCTTTTCTTTTGCGTTTTTCAAAAGTGAGCGTGTTTTCAACAGACGGACAGACGAACAGACAGACGGACATAGCTAAATCGTCTTAGAATTACTCAAGGAGCCAGAATATATATACTTTATGGGGAATATATATACAGTGGGGTGGAGGGTATAATTAAATGAACAAATCAAATTTGTTATAAGGTTTTTTTATATTTGCAAAGTAATGAAGAAGCAATATATTTAGAAAAAAATTAACAACAACCAACCCTAAGGATTTGAAGATATATGTAAAAATATGCGATGGCGTGACATTAAAAAAAAAGAAGTGGATTTTGACTTGTGTTGCGAATTTACATAAGTCTGCGAATTAAGCAAGACTTTTTGTTCAAAACCTTTTTAGTAATAATATTTATTTTGCAAGTTATCAAATTTAAAAATCTTTGCTTATCTTATGTACCATATGGGAATTTCCAGCGTAAAGTCTCCCTTTTGTAATGTAACGCCAGAAAGCAAATAAGCTTGTATTTTAGGACCGTGCTGTTCAAATACTATCCCTTTTGTAACGAAAAGTAGAGCTAGTTGCGCTTTACACCTAATTCTAAAAATGAAAATTATACATACATAGATATTAAATAAAATAATAATCAATAGGGATGAGATTTTTATGCAAAAAAAAAAATTCGAAAATATGCGCTTAAAATATGCACTAAAAAATCGAAAATATGCATTACAACAATAAAAAATATGCACTTAAAACTAAGAAAATTTCCATTAAAAATCGTTTTTTAATTTTCTAAAAACAAAAATATAAAAAATTTCGTATATTGTTATTCAAATATCTTTAAAAAAACTAAAATAACAAATTTTTGTTCGCTTAAATTAATAAGTACTGTTTTATAAATGGAAAATCTTGTCTTATACGTGCAGAATGCCAATGCATTTTGCAAAAATTTATTTTCAGATCTCACTTTGATTCCAGATCAGATCAAAAATATTTGAAATTTATTTTATTTTTTTAAATTCTTCATTTTTTTTTTTGCAAAACGTTTTGGAATTTTTTTTTAATTTGTCGGGCTATTCTTCCTTCTACATTGTGAAGTTTACTTTCTGCAATAATAATTAATATGACTTGAGCATAAAGTGAGTTAAATCCCTCCTAATTACTAAGTTATTCTTTCACCAATATATCCGTTATTGGAAAATACAAATGCTAATTGACTTCTGCTGTTATCTAAATATGATATTTCTTTTACTTTTTTAATTGCACAATCATTGACATCAACAAGCTCTTCTAACATTCTTAAATTACCTGAAGTTTTTTGAATAGAAATCTGAAGCATCTAGCCAGGCTCCTATTATGCTACTACTGGCTGCGGTGGAAGAGGAATTAGGGGATACATTTAATTAAAAATTCCAATATTATCGAATTGACTTCTCAATTTTCTGCAACGCGGTATAACCCATATGCTTAGCAAGTAGCTTGTAACAGTTTTGTTTAAAATATTTTAAACCCATTGGAAGCCTTAACCATGTAAGTTGCTGCATCGGTTTAAAATAAAAAATATTGTATTTTAAGTAACGCTCCAAAAGAATTTATTTATTATTTAAAAATTTTTTGGAATGTTTTTTTTTGTGTACTTAAAATTTTTTTTAAGAACTTTTTTATAATATGGAAATTAAAAAATCCCTCAAAACTTTAAAAATATGCGTTTAAAACCTAAATATGCAAAACTATGCATTTTCACTAATATATGCAACAATATGCAAAAACGCAAATTTAATGAATTGGAAAGAAAATCGGAAATCGCATCCCTAATAATTAATGTAATGAGACTGTTTAAGAAAAGTGTGTTGGCTTAAAATATTGAATATTGGGTACTTTCTGGGTAGTCTAATTAATATTTAATTTAATAATAATTAGTATTGTAGTTAGTTTATTGAACTGTTAATGGTTTTTAATCCAAATTTAGATATTTTTAATTAGGCTTAAGTTCATTGAATTTAATTTTCATTAAATTATTTTTATGAAGACAGGAATTTTACAACATTAAATTAAGTAATATTTGTATTGATAATTTTTCATTCTTAACTGCGCTGAGATTTGAACCCAGGCGTTCACGGACAGGTTGCCCAGACTAGTTTCGATTTGTCCTTCAAGTTGTGCCAAAAAAGGTCAACAAGAAAAAAGAAAGACAAAAACATGAAAAACAAAAATGTACTTTGGATTTCAAGAAGAATTCTTGACAAAAAGTACGAAAAACAGAAGTTAGGGAGAACATGTAAATCAATTAAAATAGATAATCATTCATTCAAAAAAAGCAAATTTCGATCTACCAATGTCAAATACTATTTGGTTTAAAGATTGATGTTTGACTATTGACGTCATCCGGCTGCAATAGCCGAGTGAGTAAGACGGCAAACCCCACTGAAGAGATTGTGTGGTTACAATCCAAACTAGTCTGGGCAACCTGTCCGTGAACGCCTGGGTTTAAATCTCAGCGCAGTCAAGAATGAAAAATTATCAATACAAATTTTAATTAATTTCATGTTGTAAAATTCCTGTCTTCATAAAAAAATTTTAATGAAAATTAAATTCAATGAACTTAAGCCTAATTAAAAATATCTAAATTTAATTTAATATAAATAAAACTTTTATGTTATTTATGTATTACTTTATTCCTTGTCGAACGTTACGATATGTTTCTATGAAAATCGACTACAAAATTTTTCAATATTTCGGCCAATTTTCTCATAGAAAAACACGCCTTTAAAAATAGATTTTCTTTTGAATCAAATTCTACTTATTTTGGAAACTAGCTAAAATTAATGATAAGATTTAAGATATTTTTTAGAACGTTACAATTATGTACTACAATAACAGCACCTCAACTAAATAAAGATAAAATTACTCTTGTATACTTTTTTTATGTAAAACTTCTTCCTGGAGAATATTCTTTTACCAAAAATTAAAAAAAAAATAAATTTGGGTGACTTTTGGCGATTTTCGATATACCACTTGGCGATTAAGTTGAAAAATAATCTGAGAAACCTAAATATAACGCTTAGATAATAAGACACCATATATCTCATATTTATTCCAACTTCTCTCGATGCCATCCACTGTTAAATAATCTCTTAAAAAATTTAAACAAAAATTTTAACAAAAATTTGTTTTCTAATACAAATACTACATGCTGATTTCTTTAAGCTTAAAGTAAATTTGTTTTCTCTTTTCATCTGCAAAACTTTTTAGAAATAATAAATATTTTACTCTTAAACATACAGATTTTTAGGTTATGTGCTGGTAAAGACAAAACTATAGTATATGTAACACAAAAAAAAAAATTTTTTACAAATCCAATAAATGTTAGCAAAGGATTTGAAACTAGAATGTGTAAATAAGACTTTATAGGTTTCTTTTTATTTGAAAATTTTAGTTCAATTTTATTGTTCTTGTCGTATTCTAATTATTTTAAGGTTGGCAAGTTTTTCAAATCAATTTTGATATCGACAACAAACTAATTTAAGGAATCTAATATTTTTACTTTTTTTCTGTGTCTGTCCAAATGTTTTTATAAACAAATGCTCTATATCGTTACCTTAAGTGCAAACAGAGAAGATGCAGGAGAAGCAAAATCCTTTACAAAAACAATAATTTGTAATAAAGTATTCTTGGCGTTTGGCTAAAGGCCTCATTAGTTTTTACTTTCTGTTGACATTCTGTTTCGTTCCTTTCTGTAACAATTATTTTGTAATTACTTTTTCTGTTAAAGAAAACTGCTGCTCTTAAAAAGAAAACCATTGAAATGTTAATTTATAATAAAAATAACTCTCAACAAGAGAACTAAAATTCCCAGATTCTATTTGTTAAAAAAACTTTTCGTAAGGAATACAAAATTAATATTTTGTATCAAAAATACATAATAGAAAATTTAGTTACATTTTTCGAACAAAAATTTAACTAAATTTTTTTTAAATGTTGAGTCTACTTCTGCTTCAGCAACAATTTGTATGAAGTTTTGTATGAAAATTTCAACAAAATGTTTTAAAAAATAATAATAAATTCTTAAAATTGTTGTGAGCAAAATTTGCAATCGGTTTCTTAATAAAAATGTGTGTGGTTGTGAAAAAAAATTGTTGCTCTAATCTGAACACCAGTGAAAATGTTGCTGCCGATTGTGTACGAGGCTTTAAACAAAAAATTACAATTCTTTCACATTAATACATACACTCAAAATATTATGTAGGTTAATTCCACAGAAAATTCATCTGAAACAACTAAAAATTTATTTAAAAAAAGGAAAATTTATATTTTATTTAAAATAAATTAATTTTACATACATTTTTGAATATTTTTTATTTAACAGTATATTTCGAAAAATTTAACAGTTGTTCCTTTAAAATTATATAATTTAACTAACAAAAAATCAAACAACATAACAATAATAGTGCGGAAAAGCATTATTTTTTGGTAGACTGTTTTTTGAATTACAAACATAAATGTTTAAAAATTAATTGATTTATAAAATATCTATATTTTCATTAAATTTTAACAGTGCGGAAAACGAATTTAATAACCTACAATCAGCTACTGTAATAATTTTATGAGTTTATTCCAAAAACCATAATAAATACCGCTATCACTATAGAACTTGGTACGTCACAGTTTCCTCGGTCTGGAAATCACAATTTCATATTTCGTAAAGATCGAAATTTTGGGCTGATTGGTTCATTACTTACCATGGGTCCAATATAATTTTAGTTCGGCTAAAATTGTTACGAATCGTGATATTTTACTCAAGCTAGTTCAAATTTCTAAAAAGCATAAAACTTTTTGACTGTTGGACAATAATTTAATAAGGATCTAAACGGCAACCCATTTTAATGCTGACGCCCGTTTTCATTTATGTAGATTAATAGTAATATGCAGATATCATATAGAGCCCACTCCTGAAATATTCGGATGGTCGGTGGGGGATATCAAAGATTCGGCACAGCCGTATATAGGAAAAAAATAATTAATTGCACACTTTCGGAATGCCCTTATTGCTGTATTGTTATGATAGTATTTTTTCCATTATTTGTGGTTAAAGTGCAAGCATTTTCTTTTATATGGGATCAAATTTGTTTTCATTTTTTTTTTATTTAATTATCAAAAAATTTTGTTTTGAACAAAACTTTTGGTTATTTAGAAATATATAAAACTAGCTTAACCCGGTGCGCTTTGCTACCCCCATCGAAATAAAATTGGTAAGATTTTTTTAAAAAGTAAAGCATCTTGGACTAAATTTGAATGATTTTACAGTAACCGTTCAACAGATGATATACAGAAATTTCAAGTGTCTATGTATGGGAGGTGCCATGCCTACTTTTCGCATTAAAACTTCCTTTTGAAATATGTTCTAATTTATTTAATCTATTATTATTATTATCTAATCTATTTGTACAAAATTGGAATACTTTCACTATTGCAGTACATCAAATACGTAGAAATCTTTATTGCAATTGTGTGGGAGGTGCCACGCCCGCTTGTCTAATCTAGCCGACTTTTTGGCAGATGTCGTGTATGGATAACGAAGTTATTTGTTTCATATTGGAAAACTCTTATTGTAACCGTCCTCCAGTTATAAGGTTATTCATATTTTTATTGTATGGTTGTTGCCACGCCTACTTGATTAAAATATATTAATAGCCTATGTTAAGCGCCGAGTTATCAGGAAATAACTGTGAAACTTTCAGGAAAATCGGCTCAGTAGCTTAGGAGTCTGTAGAGAATACACAAACATACGCTTTTTCATTTATATATTTTTATTTTTAAAGGATCCTTCGTCTACCCCACCCATTTTTATTTTGTAATATATAGCTTACCATAATAGTGGATTTAACCACATTTTAAGACTCTCGTTGTAATAGTTTTTCAGTTACGCGATATTAAATATATGCTTCCTATGGGGAGTATTACTAGCCCTGTGCCTACCCCCTTTATTTATATTTTTAAAGGTGTAGTTTTCCATAAGAGTGACTAATACCAAGTTTGAACATTCTCACTATAACAGTCCTTACGATATGCGATATTAAACATTGGCGGCCTATGGAGGGTAGCACTTCCCATGCAGATATCTCACTTCTTCCAACACCTACATACGTGAAACAGTATCGAAGATAAGAGGATTATAAATTTTGAGTTGATGAGGCGTTCCACCGCCCCTTTGTCCAATCACAACTTTACATAGCCTAGGGCTCATTAATTCATAACAACAGCCTACTGTGAGAATTTGGTGACGATCGGTTCAGTAGTTAATTAGATATAATTGACATAAATGGGCGTGGCCCCTCCCACTTTTTTCATGCAACGTATTTCTATTCACAACAATACCATATATACCAAATATCATCTTCTTACGCCAAATAGTGGCTAAGATATGAGGATTTTATGTTTTGGGTTGTATGGGCATGACACCGCCCCTTTTTCCAACCACATCTTTATATAGCTTAAAGTTCAGTTACTCAAGGCAGCCGCCTACTGTGGAAATTTGATAACGATCGGTTCAGTAGTTTATTAGATATGGTGGTTTATACTTTTTCTATAAAGGGGCGTGGCTCCGCCCTCTTTTTTCATGGAGCTTATTTCTATTCATACTAAAACCATATGTACTAAATAATATCATCCTATGCCAAAAAATGCCAAAGATATAACGATTTTAAATTTTGGGTTGTATGGGTGTGGCATCGCCCCTTTGTCCAATCTCAACTTTATGTAGCCTAATGTCTCTTACAGGGTCACAGTTATATTCTGTGAAAATTTCAAGATGATCGGTCAAGTGGTTTGGCCTCCTATAAGGCACAAATACATATATATACAAATATACATTCACTTTTATATATATAGATTTTTGCAAAGCCTACTTTCGATTATCCGTACAGAACAACAACTTTGGTTTTGAGTATGGTTTACTGTTTGGTATTTTTTATGGTTTATCAAATACTTCGATTTAAGTCTTTATTTAATTTTTAATTAAAGAAAAATATTAAATCTTATTGAGTATTTTTTTAGGATTAAATTTACTTAGTACAGTGTTCTTTGTAGGAAAATTTGTTTTAGAAAATGAAGTTCTGTTTATAAAATATTATTGTTATATATTTCTATAATATAAGCAACAAGCATTTTTCGTAAGAATAATAAAAATCTTTAGCTGTAAAAACAATACAATCCTTATAAAAATAGCTTCAACGTAATGAAATCATTGGCAGGACATCTTTTACAATAAAATCTAAAGCTTGTCGCAACTGTTGGTGAGTGTTGCGATATAAAATCCTTAAGAAAAAATTTTGTTGCAGTAAATCAAAAACTAAAAACTAAAATCAAAAACTAAAATTAATAAGAAAAAATCTTAAATAACATGAATTTATTATTTAAGGAATAGAGTTTTTAATATGCAACTTGAGTAAATAATATTAAATTTAGTTTTTCTTTAAGTAAATAAAAAAGAAAATGTTTTTAATGTAATGAAAAACAAGTTAGAGTGCTATATTCGGCTGTGCCGAATCTTTGATACCCTCCACCGACAGGAGTGGGCTCTATATGATAAATACACATATATTATTAACTAAGCTTCATAACAACGAAGGTCAGCATTAAAATTGGTTGCGATTTAGACCTATATTAAATTATTGACCAACAATCAGAAAGTTTTATGGGCATCTTTTTAGAACTTTGAACTGGCTTGAGTAAAATATCATGAATCGTAACAGTTTTAGCCGAACTAAAATAATTTTTAGGAGGGTAATTTGTAGTGGACCTACGTTAAATTATAGACCAATCATCCCAAAATTCTGAAGACTCATTTCTGGTATTCCAAAAAATAAATATCAATACAGCAGTGTAATTAGTTTAAGTGTTAACAGTGATTTTCACAAAATTGCATAATATTTTTTCTGGCTATATGAATCTAAGTTGGAAAAAATTTTACCGCAATATCTATATCTGTAATGGATTTGGGCGAATTTAATTATTTTCCCAAAGTGGGCTTTATTTGGCTTTAGCCGCAATAAACTGTTTTTCGGGAGTAGGGTTTATGTGGGGTCTAGAGTAAATAATGGACCGATTTTCACGAAATTTTACAGTGCGACTTATAGGCACATAAAACTGTGACGTATCAAATTTTATTATGGTAGCATTATGGAAGTATTACGATTTTAGGCTACTAAATTATTTTCCGGGAGCAGGGTTTATATGGGGTCTAGGGTTAATTATGGACCGATCTCCAAAAAGTTTTACAGTGTGATTTCTGGTCATTTATTGTACAAAGTTTTAGTATGATAGCGTTATTTATTACGTTTTAAGGCGTGCTAAAATGTTTTCGGGAGCAGGGTTTATATGGGGTCTAGGGTTAATTATGGACCGATCTTCATTAAACTATGCAGTGTTTCTAGTCCTACAAAACTGTACCGTACCGAATTTAATTATGATAGCATTATTTAATACAGTTTTAGGTGTACTAAACTGTTTTCCGCGAGTAGGGTTTATATGGGGCCTATGGTCAATTAGGGGCCGCTCTTCACGAAATTTGACAGTATGATTTGTAGTCGTATATTGCGAATTCGTGCAAAATTTTATATCATTCCATGCATTATTCCACCATTTATGTTAGTTTTTGTATCAAAATTATCAATTTTTTTAGGGTGGTGGTTCCACATTTGGATTCATAGTTATGATCCTACTGAACCGATGTTGCTGGATTTAAACCCAATCCGAAAGTGAGCGTGTTTTCAACAGACGGACAGACGGACATGGCTAAATCGACTTTGAATTACAACAGGAGCCAGACTATATATACTTTATGGGGTCTTAGATGTATAATAAAAAAAAGTCTCACACGGAATGACAAACTTAGTATACCCTCATTCACCACTAGTGGTGGTGGAGGGCATAAAAAGGACAAACTGTAATTGTCTTTTAAATGAGAAACTCAATAATTAATTTTTTTTTTACATATAAAAACGTTTTCCCTTTACCTTCTTTCTACATTTTCCAAAAATCAGAACACACACTTTGATAATTTTAGTGTCAAGAAATCTAATGATTTTATAATCTTTTTCAAAATGTTAAATGTTAAACAATAATTATTTCATCACTTCTTGTCTAAAGATGTTTCGTATTAAAATTCATTGAAAACATTGTAATTAATTACAAATTATCAGTATGGCATCAAATGCCAAACCAGCAACACAATAAACCAAACATGACCACACAAATTACATTTTAAGCCATCGAATACGAGAAATAACTCAAATTATTATCATTGAGCACGAATATTAAGCGAAATAAAAATAAAAAAATATTTGTACACATTCATGTTATAGATTGATCAGATTTCTATGGGATTCTTCTGTTTTATTTTGTTCATTGATTTTCAATTAATTACAAAATATTTAAAATGATCCCATGTATATTGTCTATCAATGAAAAGAATACAGTACCGCACTGTATTTACATGCAGCAGTCATAGACAATGTATGTACCCTACTTTTGCTTTTGAGATAATAAAGGTTAAAGTTCAAAAATATTAATTCCTTCCAAGAAGATTAATTAAAATAATTTGTGAAACTACAAATTTCATTCTCACTATCAGGGGTATAATCACCGCATTCAATATCGAGTAAACTAAAGTATTTTTCTGCATACGATAGACACTGACGCATCAAATGGAAGCTCGAGAGATGTAATGTCTTTGGTTACTCGATATCGAATGCTTTCATCTCAAAATACACTAAAATTGCTTACATTCGATATCGAGTGTCATGACACCAAGATAAAACATTTCGATAAATTTTTCTCGATATCATATGCGGTGATTCGACCCGACATTGTTTTTAAAAGTTAACAGCTATTTGCATTTTAAATAAAAAAAAAAAAAATAAGATGATATAACCTTATTGTTTTCCGCAAAATAATGATGTAGTCGATCCTTTAAGATCTTTTAAGTCAGCGATAAGAATGGCATATTAAAGTTATCGATAAAGATCTTCAGAGTTATTAAAGATATGGATAACATTTCTATAGACTTTTAAAGTTAGTGACAACCTTTCAGTAGATAAGTAATTTGGCACAGTAAAGTCAAAAGAATATTAAATTTATTGATAATTTTTCTTTAGATTAGAACAGCTATCGACAACTTTTCCATAGATTTTTTGAGTAAACGATAAATTTTCAATAGTTGTTGATAGAATTTCTGAAGAATTTGGCACACTTACCTTACAAGATAAGGAAATTTATCGATAACTTTTCTGTAGATACACATAACTATTGCTATCGGCAACTTGTTATAATAAGCGATAATTGTTCGAAATATTTGAATAGTTATCGATAATTGTTCTCTACATTAGAAAACTTATCGATACATTTTCTTTAGATTATAGAATTTATCGGTAACTTTTTTTAAAATAATTAAAGAATATAAATAAAGTTTTCGATGACTTTTCAAAAGATTAGGTAATTTATCGGTAACCATTCTATAGATGAGAATAGTTATGAACACATTAACTAAAGATTAAAATAGTTATCGATAATTATTCTATAGATTAGAATATTTTATATAACTTTTCGGTTGATTATAAGAATTACGAATGTTATCGATACATTTTTTAAAGAATTATAAATATATCAACATTTTTTCTATAGCTAAGAACAGTTATCGATAAGTTTTCTATAGATAAGATTAGTTATCAATGTTTTTTCTATATACTATGTTTGTTATCGGTACCTTTTTTTAAATTGAAAATAATTGGAAGTAAAGTAACCTATAATTTTTTAAAAATTAGCTAAGAAATCGAGAACTTTTTTTTTTTTTTGATAAGTTAAGCACTTTCCCACTGGTTCCTGAAGTTAGTGCTTACAGATTTTTAGGGTTATTAATAGCATTTTCAACGATATGTATTATTATCGATATCGTTTTTATAGATCTGTAAAGTAATTAAAAAGTTGTTGTGTAATTCTGTTGTCATTGCTAATTGTTGTGAAGTTATCGATGACTTTTCTGTATAATTGTATAATCATTGATAACTTTTATGTAAAATTGTATACAAATATTAATATCTTTGATTGGTAATCAGTTGAAAAATAGTTGTATAGAAAAGTTATCGTTTGTTTACTCTTCTATTTTAAAAGTTATTGTTGGTTTAACTAAGTGAAATATTATCCTTTTTTTTAAAATTATTATTTTTTAACTCTGCTTTCGAAAAAAATTGTTGTTTATTGTTATTTGTTCTCTAATAGTATTTTAGGATTTTCTTTTCTCTTACATATGTATGTATGTGACCTTTTATGTAATCTGAATTATTAAAAAACCTTTCATCAAATTGTAGTTTAAAGTATTTTTAATATTATTATTTTCTTATTAATTTATAGTAAAATGTTTTTTCAAACATATTATATTTTAAAATAATCTATAGGTTATTAATAATGCGATTGACTTTTGTTTGAAGCAATTTTGAAAAAATAATCTGAATAATTTCTGGGAATTTTTTATTTTTGCTTTCTACTTTTAATTGTGCTATGAAATGCTTAATAATTCTGAGAAAATATTTATCAAGTTTTTTTACTTCGTTATTGACCTTTACATATTGTAAAGTATTAAAGTGCAAACATACAAACAAACACTGCAAAAGAAAATGGGAAAACGTCGGTGTTTTTGTAATAACTGTGAAAGAATATTTATTACGAAAAATGTATAAAAATTTCGATTTTTATACGAAAGAAAAGTTTACTATTATATTAAAAGTTTATATTAAAAGTTTATTTTATTACAAAATATTGGTTCAATATACATAAATAAGTTTTAAGTTAGGGTCATTGTTAGCTAAGAATTTTTTTCATATTATTAGCTGACATATGGACAAAAAACCAGAAAATATAATTTTTTAAGACCCAGAACAATTCAATCCAATTTGGTATGCCTGGTTCTTAAGTAGGGCGTTTTCCAGTCAGAGGGTTATGCGTTGATCTAAACAAATAGGAGTCGCACGGGACAAGGCTGGTGAGGCAACAGTTTTAACCATTATATTTAATACAGGGTATGTTCGTAAATACATCACTGCGCTGCATCAGTGATTTCAAATGTTTATATATACATATATCAATGAAGTAGATGTGGACCAAAAATAATAGTCACACAATAAAAAAAAAAATATAATTACTTTTTTATCGCCATTAAAAAAAAGTTTGCTTTTCTGATGGAGCGCAGGGATGCATTTACGAACGCACCCATAGTTTTTAACTAGTCTTGCAGCATGTGGCCGAGCGCTATCGTCATTTAAATTGAATAATTTGTGTTTGGCACAGGTCGCCTGTCTACGGTTACCGTTCTCCAAAAATATATAAATCTATCAGGCCTGTTCTGAAAATAACGTGATTTCAAATCAAGTGCCTTGAAAAAAACACATTAGTAAATGAAAATCCGACCGAAAACCACAAAAATGTAACACCAAAACGCCAGACGGGTGATTTTAAAACGTAAATATTGTGCACAAAGTACAGGTCGCAATTTCGGAGATAATTCGTTCCATAATTTCACATAGCCGCAATACAAGCTTCTTTTCGGAGTAGGGTCTATGTGCCATTAACACGCTTATTACGTTTGTATTTAGATTATTGGTATCAGTCCATATTTGACCCAAAATCCCATACAAAAACTACTCCCGAAAATAGCTTTAATGCCATTATGTCTTTTTTTTAGTTGGTATTAACATACAATTTGGCGATAATAACTTTTTCGAAAGCTACTATGTCATACTATTGGCCTGGTGAGTCCAAAATTAACCATAGTTCCCATATAAGCCCCCATCCTAAAATCTCATATAGAAGAAGATATCTAAATAATATTCGGCACAAACAAATTTTACATGAATCTTAACCTCATAACGTTATTTTGTTAAGGCGGGTCCCAAAAAGTATACACTAGCAAAAATGGTTTTTATATATTGTGGTGTAGGGTATCATATTGTCGGGCTTGGCCGACTAAACTTTCTTACTTGTTTTACCCACACCACAATAGTGGAGCGGGTATTATGCATTTCTACTGATGTTTGTAACACATTAAAATGTTGGTCCTAGACCCACCTATACCGATCAATGTTCGTGCGGTTGGCTCGTTGTCCATGTATTCTCCATAATTTCATATAGCCCCGTACAAGCTGCTCTCCGGAATAGAGTCTTTGCGCCCAATATCAAATCAATGTTAATGAAATTTTTAACATACATAGATCCATATTACTATGGCCACACAAGCTATGCATTTTTTTAAAAATAGGACCACGAGGGGTGATAAGGGGCGATTTCTGCCTCTCCGAAACTATCAAAATAATTTAAATGAAATTTAAAACATCATAGATCCATATTTATATAAACACATAAGATAGGAATTTTTCAAAATTAGGCCCCAAATAGGGGTACTCGGAAAAATTTGTTTTTATATACTGTGGTGCTTGGTATCATATGGTCGGGCTTGACCGACTATACTTTCTTACTTGTTTTTTTGATAAAAAATTTTAGCATCTCTTCGCTCTTTTGTTCTCCTTTTCTTTTTTTTTTTCCTTTAAACTGATAAAAGATCAAACAGAAAGTAAAAAACATTCAACAAATAGTTATTTAAATATTTCGCTTGACATTGAGTATATTTCAGAGTCTTAAAATATTTTCCAATGACATTTGCAATTGTAGACTTCAATTTTTTTCTATACACTCAAGCAGACATATTAAAAAAATACCTTGAAATATTGTTTTGTTGGTTTTATTTCTTGCCAAACAAAAACTGATTCCATCAATTTCCCTGCACATTTAAAGATGACTTAAAAGTCATCAGCGCTTTTTTCCTTTCTCGCTCTCTCTCTCTCTTACAAATCATGGTTAGCCGGGACTTAAGTTGTCTTGGTCTTGGGGAAATCTCCTGACTTGTTGTAGTCAAGTTTTGAAGTCTTGATTGTTTGTTACAACAAGCATCAATTAGAAAATGAAATAAAAAAAAATTTATATTGTTTAAGTTAAGTAAGAAAAAAATCATTTAATTTTTTTTGTAGTTGTTGTTTTCTATTCTGTTTCTTCTTTTAATCGTTTAGATGTTAGATAATGTTTGTTGTGTTTAGCTGGTTGTAAAGACATTATATTTAAAGATGACGCCAAGGATTCAAATTAAAGTGAATCAATAAAAAAATCCGGAAAGAAAACTAAACAATTTTTTAATGGCAGCCGAAGAGACCACCCTGCTTGTGATGGTCTTAATGGGAAAATTGCTTTTTTTGGTAGGAGATAAATGGCAAATTTCGTGGAAAACATTTGAATATGGCTCGTTTATTTAAATATTTAACGAGTAACTGGTTAAATTGCAATATAATTAATTATAATTTCTTTTATTTAATTTTTAATAAATTTTGATATCATTTGAAAAATATTTTTGTTTTGGACATTTTGGTTGATTAATGGTCCAAATTAGGGAAGTAACGATACGCTTTTTTTCCGATACGATACCGATACTTAAAAATAAATATCGGCGATACCGATATTGATTTTGAATTCAAGTTAAAATTAACAAAGGTCGCGTAAGTAGTTTATGATTATGAAACTAACAGCGTAAGACATTATTTAAACTTTAAATTGATATTAATAAGAATTAACAAAAATTTTAAATTACTGTTTTTTAAAGCAGTGTAAGAGATTATTAATATTTAATATTGATATTAATAATAGTTTTGTTTAAAAAACAAAGAATTCTTAATCTCAGTACAGCAATATTGATCTTATATAATAACCATTTTACAGCATTTTTTTCCTTCAATCCAATTTCGATGTGGTGTTTAAAAATTTCCCGCACTACTAAACATTCGCTTGTTCGGAACACTCGTTGGTGGTGTCACTAAATATTGCCTGGCTAAAGGTAAAAGAAGTTCGAATTTTCCTTATTTATTTTCCACCATGCACAGTGTAAGATTTTGCTAATCTAGCTGGACAAAAGTCGTTTTTTGAGTTAAAATTTGAGTAAAATATTTATCAAATATGAAAGAACACTTGTTATAAAATAAGCAATGGAAAAACTTTGCCTAATTTGTCAACAATACCAATATAACGTTAATTTAAACTTGAATATTTTTGAGGGAATTAAAAACTTTTTATTGGAATGGAATTTTTTAACGATTCTTCTTTTGTTTTGAAGCTCAACTTATTCGCTGTTAATATCATGAGAATTTATTTTTAGAACTGGAAAATTCTTTAAGTGTTATTTCATTTAAATTACTCTTTTCGTTAAGTGAAAAAAAAACTAAATTCTATAATCGATAAATTCTTTTCTTCAAACGCTTCAACACCAAATTAGTTTTAAACGAACATCTGAAGTACCTACTTTAAGGCAAATATAAAATTATCTGCCGAGATTTGCCGATAAAAAAAAAAGAAACAAATAATGAGCGATAATACCACATACCACGAAATTTTTGATAAATGGCTTAAAACACCTGAAAATGAAAGGCTTGACCGTTCCGTAAACCATATTTGTGGAAGTTCTTAAGCACTACATTTATTGCAATCTCCAGAAATACCAGAAGTAAACCATTAATTTTAACATTTTATTCGTACATTAATTTATATGTACATATTTCTTATTTTAAAATTAGTGAAGAAAAATTAAACACTTATCATTACTTTTACCTCTTTATTATTTATTTTAAACATTCTCATGCATACTCGTCGCTTTTTTACTTTTTGATTATCCAACGCGAATAATATAAGATATAAATTCTTGCAGTTACATATATGGGAGGTGGGCGTGATCCAATTTAGCCCATTTTTTTTAACAATGGTGCATAGTAGCCTAGTAACACCTTATACGAAAATTCATAAGTCTAGTTTAATTTTTTTCCAAGATATTTAATTTTGTCTCCCTGGATTGGCTAAATATTACACTGTGCCATGTCAGTAAGTGTACAAATTTAAAAATTTTCAGTAGTTAGACTCCGGTGCGAAGTTGATCATTTTAAATTCCGTTATGAAAATGTCATAATAAATACATTTAGTAATGTAAATGTTTTTTAAAATTAATGGATCTTCAATTAAAATTGAAATATCCGGAGGGGCTAATTTTCAAATTAATATTAGTGTTTATAATCGGAGATTATTAAAAATTGGCGTTCGTAACATCAGTACAAACGCATAATACCCTCTGTTGGTGTGGGTATAATTATCATTGATGTGGGTATTGCACTAATTTTCGAGTTGCAAATCACATTTAGTGATGGTGCAAAATTATTGCAATAATTTATTTTTTTTTTGATGTGATTTCGCAAAATGATGAATTGAAAATGGCCAATCTTACTAAAGATGAGTGATAGTGATTTTAAAAAGTTTTAAACTCAAAAAGCAATACTAAATAGTATTATTACAAAAACAATCATCAGTAATTGCACTTATTTTTTCTTTACTGATTTAAGCGCACAACTAAAAATTTTGCACTTAAAGTCAAAAACTTTTTTTTCCATAATTAAAGCCAAGAATTATTCCGTTATTGACAAAACCTCATTCTGTTTAATTTCCATTGCTTATGCATTTCATCATAAAAATCTAAAGCCATTCACATACAACATTACATTTTTTAAATTTTAGTAAGAGTATGTTTATATGCAGATTTTTTGATTGCAAATCAAAATTTTGCACTATTTGAATTGATTGTAGAATTTATGCATTCAATCACAGTTAGTGATAGTAGAGAAAATTTCAATACCACTCAATGTTTTTAGTGCTAGCGAAAAAATACCAAACGTAAAAACTAGTGCAAAAAAATTTTTATGCAGTCTTACTTAGTAAGAGTTGCCTCGGTAGGCTAGCTGGTAGTAAGCTAGTCTATCAGTACCGGTGTTGCGGGTTCGATTCCCGCCAGCGACTCTGGTCTACTGCAGACAAGCGAAGAGCTTCGCGGGATTAGCGTAGGAATAAAAAAAATTTTGGATATTTATTTAACCGGGCTTTTGCTCGGTTAATCGCTCGATTAATTCACCGAGGTTTTGGTTTAATCGGTAATATTCGGTTAATTTTGTAATTGATCGGTTAGCCGATTAATAAAGTTTTTTTTATAAATTAAGCTATTTTAATAAATAAAAATGCATAATTTATTTATTATTTGGAGTTTATTAGTAAACAAAACAATAACATAACAAACATAACAATTCTTGAACTAAAACGAGCAAACAAAAAAATTATTCATAAATATATAAAACATATTTTTTAATTAAATGTTAAATTAAAAAATATACTGTGTGATAATTTTATTAGTTATTTCAATAGACAATTAATTTTGTTTAAGTGTTTAGGATTTAGGCGATTCTTTCTTTAGTTTTGATAAAACTTGGCTTTGAAAAAATTCTTTCATTTATCGTATATGTTGGAGAAATCAAAAGCAACCCATAATACGAAATATCTAATTCATCAGTCCTTTTCCTGGATTTCTCTAAACATATAAAATCTTCCATTATGCCATAAGAGTCCTGTTTTATTTTTTAAAATTGTTGACGCTTTTAATTGTTTAGGTTAATTCTGTTATAGATATGAAAAGAAACAAATAACAGAACACATACATATAAAAAGTACGTTAAGTAAAAAGCTGTTGATAGCAAACACTTATTTAAAATGAAGGTCACTGAACACCTTCTTGCACATACATTTTGAGAGACGAAACAATTAATTAAAAACACAAAAAATTATCTTATAATACTACAAATAATTAATAATTTTGTTACATCGGTTTACCGTTTAACCGATTGAAATTAGCCGGTTTAATCTTTGATCGCAAAAAGCATATTTTAAATTAACCGATCAGTTAATCAGGTAGTTATTTAAGAATGAATACCCTAGTGAGAGTGCAATGTCGATTTCAATCAATATTAATGCACTACCCCCAACTATGATAACACAAGGCTTTTGTTGATTAAGAACTGAATGTTGTTTTTAACGCTGTATTCAAATCTGCACTCAGTTTATTTCTACCAACTCGACCTTTTGAGATATACCGTTATTTCCAAAATTAAGACACTTCCACCACATATATTGCAATTACTTGAAAACAATGCACCATATCCTTAAAACAAAACCAAAATTCGCTAAAAATATTATCTTTTAGCCTTGCTTACATTGTTTTTAAATTTGCCCAGTAGTTTCAGAATTATAGTTGAAGTTTAAAAAAAAAAACATTAAAAAAAAAATAAAAACTTTATTTAAAAATTCATAAAAACTTAACACAGCTTTGGTATAAAAGCAGTTACCTTAGCATATTTCGAATAAAATGAGCTTTACTTCATTGTTATCGGTGTACAATTTTTGATGTTATTCACAATTTTCTGAGACAATTAAATTGATAAAAGTCTCGATTTCCATACGAAAATAAAATTTTTCAATTCACTTAATTGTCAATAAAAGCGAAACGCGTCAATCGATTTTTATGGTCTATATCTCATTTTGTTCACTTTACGTGAAAGTAATAAGACTTTTACTTTTTTATGTTTTGCATATTTCATGATTTTTAAAAATAAAAATTTGTTTAATTTTTGGATTTTTTTTACGTAAACAACCATTACTCAGCCATTTTATTGTGATTTTGTTTTTTAAAGCTAACAATTACATCTTTAAAAACAAGAAGAATTCTGAAAAACGCTTCATGAAGAGTGAAGTTATGATTTTGTGAACTTTTAATTTTTGGAAAAAGTCAAAAATTCGATTAGTATCTGTAACTTAAAAATGCGAGCTAATAGAAAAAAACTGAGATTCAATTTGAAATCAGCGACCTCAACTTAGTAAAATATTGCATCAAACTTCCAATCAACACACAAAAAGTGCAATTTTGTTCCGCTGTGTAATTATAATTTGAAGAACGCTATTGAAGAATGCTATAAAGGCAAAAGCGTTCATTCGCTTATCGCAGTAATATGCTGGACGTTGAATGATAACGAAGTGGAATTGCCTAGAGCTAAAAAAATGTAATTAATGAATACTTCCTATCCAAATTTGCTATCGAAGGTAAAATAATAGAGATATTAGTGATTTTTAGTCAAATTTTAACTATTTTTTTCATGCTGAATTTTTGGGGTACTTTAAAATAAAATTCTTAATAAATGCGAAATTAATACTAAGCTCTCTTTTGTTGTGTCTTATTTCTGACTTTCTGGATGAATTTTCCGTTTTGGTGTATTCAAATAAAATTTAACCCCCCCTCAAATGAAATTCAGATGAAAACTTTCAAAACGCCGATACACGTGTCTTTTTTTTCTCGACTATCAAAATTTATAGGCCGGACCTTGTAATTTTGGAAAAAAATTGGATTTTGTTCTACAGTGTTATAAGTGCTTTGCAAAAAAAGAATTTTTACGAAAATATGTTGTTCGTGCTGTGGTCAGCCCTTCATTTTGTTTTTACGGGAACAATTTATCAATTTAATAATTTCTTATTAGAACCGTTTAGCCCAAAGAAATTAACCCCATTTACAGGAAATTAAATTTCCTTGAACGTTGCTAGCGAATCTCATAAATTGTTGAATTATTTTTCATTTATGTACACAAATCTTAAAATAAAATTGATTAATTTAAGTAATTGGGAAAAAAAAAACTGCAAAACATATTCAGAGAACAAAAAAAAAAAAAAAAAAATCAATTTTTAGTGGTCTGTCCTTTCCTATATGAATTCATCTTAATACCAACCACAATTGGAGATTTTTTTGTCATACATTTCGTTTTCGTTTTGTTGTGGCACTAAAGAAATGAAATTTATTTTAAGTTTTTAAGAGTTTTGGATTATTTTTTTGTATTTTGGTGAGTTTCGTTTTTGATTAATTTGCATACGACAAGAAATTCGTGATCTAAATTATTTGGTCTTTAACGTTCGCATACAATTGTTTGGCCACAAAATGCTGCACAAACCGTCTGCCACAATAAACAAAACAATACAAAACTATTTGAAGAAAAAAAAACTACCTTTAGAGAAAAAAAAGAGACACACACCGTCCAGATTTAGAGATTTAAGGTTTTCATTTAAGTTGTGAACTAAATTCTGATATTAAATATAGTTCTACTATTTTAGGCAGAAAGGAAATAAACGACAACACAGGCAACAAGAGCAACAAAAACATCGAAGTGCTGCCACAAAACAGATCATTTACAAACAAATGTTTTGTTTGCGTCTGTGGCAGCAGTTGTGGCAAAAGAAATTCAATATAAATAGGGATCGCCAAAGTAGACGTAGACGTCATCATTAACATCGTCATTATCATCATCACCACCATCATCGTCAATGTTGTTAAGTAGTTTTTTTATTTGTATTGTCTCTTTTTTCTGAGGCATGATTGGATTTTATTTTGTCTAGTCGTTTTTAAATAAGGAGAAGATTAATTCATTTTCAGGGATTGGCCTTTAAGTACTCGAATAACAACTGCCACACAAAAAAGCCTTAATAGTATTGTAACATTTGTTTAATTGTTAAAAAAAATAGTCAAAAACGTTAGAAGAAAAAAAAACTCAAGAATTAAAGGTTTCAATTTAAATTAACTGTTTTAGCTTAAAAAATCAAATAGAAATAAATTACCAAAAATATTTTTTTTTTTTTTTTAATGAGATGATTAACAATGATTTTTTTTTTTTTTATTTTGAGATTTCAGAAAATATATTTTGCATTTGATTGAATGAATTTAATGCTGTTTTAAATGGAATTGAATTTAATTTACATTTTCTGCTTTAATGAAAATAACAATGCAACTCATGATGATGTCAAAGTCATCATCTTATAAAGAGACTTTGTTGTTAATTAATTTGAATTACAAATCAGAACTGAACACGAATCAGAATCATCATTTCCTTCCCAAGTGCTAAGAACTAAAAATTGTTAAAAAATATAGGACAGACCTTTTTGCGAAACGGCAAAGATATGTGACTAGGGCTTTAAACAATAAAATTAAGATGAGAGATTCATAAACTTTTTAAACAATATATATATACATATAAAGAAAAAATTTTTGTATCTGCAAAACCGGAAATAACCAATTTAAATTAAAATGTTTCTAACTTCGAACGATTTTTTTAATTTTTTTTTTTAACAAAATTTTCCTATACGGAGAGGAAAACATTTTTCAATATGGTCACCTAAATCAAAAAATTTTTTAACGGAAATTGTTAACATTGTTGTTCATTTAACCATGTTATTGTTACCGGCAACCATATTGCGGTTAAATCATGGCTTAGTTTATAAATGTGACGTGATGGGAGTAAACTGGTTCATTATCATGGTTAACCAGCGATGTTAATTTGAACGATTGTTTTCTTACCGCTCTTTAAATATAAAAAAATCTATTTTGTGCCACGGCCAATTTTTCCACTCCTGCCCACATTTTGTCCGATGTAGTCTATTGTTCTCCAGAATAGTCTTTCATATAGTCTTTGTGTGGAATGTGCCATGCCCACTTCTCCGATCTTGCCCACATTTCGTCGGATTTTGTGCATTGAAACCCGAGATGTTTGTACCTATTTTGTAAACTTTGACTTGCCGCTCTACACACCCAGAGAAAAAATATGTTTAAATTTGGTCACCAACAAAATTGTTTTTAAAGAGAATTGCAAACATATTATGTTTAAATTAACCATACTATTGTCACCGACAAACATATTATTGTGAAATTTGTCCTCCATCAAGAAGGCACAACCATATTATGGTTGCCTCCGAACATCTTTTGGTTAGTAATAACTAAAATATGTTTAACATTTATAATAGCATGGTTGATTTTCAACCAAAGCATGTTGCTCTTATAAAAGAGGAAAATACTATTGTTAATTTAAAAAAAAATTATTGTCATATTTGACCATAACATGTTTAGAAGCAACCATAATATGGTTGTGGCTTCTTGATGGAGGACTAATTTAACAATTATATGTTTGGCGGTGACAATAATATGGTTAAATTTAAACATAATATGTTTAAAATTTTGTCTAAAAATAGTTTTGTTCTTTGCGTGCAGATATAAATAAACAACAACAAGCGAATCATGGGTAAAATTAAATGTAGTCGAGGTTTAGTCAAGCTGAATTTCAACAGCAAACAATCTCGGACTATATGTGACATAAATATACAAACACATGGTGCCCATCATAAATGGGGTCTTCGGAAAACCCATTTCAACAGAGAAATGGGCAGACGGACATCGTAAAATCAACTTCGCTCCTCAATATCTTAAAAATGTCAAACCGAATTACAAATTTATATATCGTTACCTTAGTCGGAATAGGTGCTAAGTCCATTTTTTCAAATTATTCAGGCGAGACAAAAAACCGTTTAATTTTTTTTTTTAGTAGACTTTTTAAAAATCTGTAAATGCAGTTCTTTAGTCCATCCTCTTAAATTAGCAGTATTCGTAGGATTTTAAAATAAATCATTTGCGGACTTATTGGCTTTTTTGGACTTAGCACAATTGCTCTTTGAAATTTCATTATTTTAGTAGGGACTTAGCATATTATCCTTAAATATGTTTTCTTTTATTTCTGGAATTGAATATAAGGAATTGCTCCTAATGAAGCATAATTCGTTACAGCGGTGTTCGCTGTAACTAAAAAAGCTCAATAAAACTAATAAAAAAAGTAAATGTATTTGGTATTTACCAGAATGTAGTTATTTTATTGGTGTTGATAAACAAAATATTTATTGGTTAACAATAAATAAAAATAAGAATTATTAGTTTAAAGAAAAAGAAATAAATAATAATAAAAAGGTATATTTTTTGCGATATAGTGAACATCCAATTGCTTAAAATTATACGATTATGTTGAATTCAATAGTGTATTTTTTTTAAGCGGAAGCTTCCTATGTTAAGAAAATAGGTACAGAATATTTAGAAAAACAAATCATAGATGAGGTAGATCATCATAAAATCGGTGATGGTCCTTGGGTAAAGTCAGTTTTAAAATTTGCAGGTCTTCACATTTTCTTGCCGTTACTTTCCTTCTTTCGTTATAGAGTGGTTCCAAACTCGAAAAATAAATAGGTTTTATATTTATACAGTAAAACTTTGATATTACGAACTTCGTTATAACGAAAAACTCAATATAAACAATTTTTAGCTGAGTCCCTTGAAAAAACCTTTTTATTGCAAAGTTTTTCATACAAAAATGCTCTATAGCTATAACGAAGAAATTCTGAGCTATAAAGCCTCTATATAGCGAAGTATTTTTTCACAAGCCTCTAAACAACGAAATTATAATTGAGAAATACATACATATAACATTTTAAGTGTGTAAGTCATTAAAATCCCGTTATCAAAAGCCTCTACATTTTGTTCGTATTTCTTTAAATTTTGTTATACCAAGGTTTCACAATGCATATGTATAACGAATCAATAGCTATAACGAAGTATTTTTCGATACCCTCTAGATTCGTTATATCGAAGTTTCACTGTATTGAGTTTTTCGTTATAACGAAGTTCGTAATATCAAAGTTTCACTGTACAATAAATAGTTATCTTCGGCGTCAAACAACTGTATAATTATGGTATTTTGCAACATTTTATATTTTTTAAAATTCACAAAATTCGACTGAAGACAGCAAATACTTAAGATTGTATTTAGATGTGTGGTTATAGCAAGGACGAAAAAGATATTGAAAATAACCAAAATTCCCAATGCATGCAAAAGCATTTAAAACTGTAATCACTTTCATACAACGAATTATATGAAATGCAAAGTAGATATTTAATATTGTAGATATTGCCAAATTGCTGTAATTCTTTATAATCCAACTTGAAAAGAAAAGACTTTATTAAAAAAAAAAAAATGTTCCTTTCAACTGGACTTGGCATATTTTCTTACTTATTAAAATTTTTTTTGGACTTAGCATTTGCCTACCACTGCATTCCAGCAAAAAAAACAACATAATGGTATTATTTTTGCTTGTAAATGATGTATTTCGAATTATACTAGCAAGCTACATCAAAATCTTAATTTCGACGAAAAGTGGACTAAGCACATTTTCAGACTAAAGTAACGATATACCTTTTTCCTTCGGTGAAGGGTTTGACTAGACTTAATAAAATTTATCTGTGAAGAGATTTGGATTCAGCACTCTAAACTCAATATAACATAACAAAGCTGTTGCTCCCGTCCTGTTTTTATGCAGGCCAGCAGTGGGGCCATTTTGGCATATTTGCAGCTAAATTAGCACTAAAATTTTTTATTTAGCTGCAAAATTTTCATTTAGCGTTTGGCATTTTATTTAGCATTTTTAGAATATGTTTTTAGCTTTGTCTATTTTAAAAATTAGGACGAATAGTTCTATTGATGTTACTTAAATTTTTTTTAATTATAATATATTTTGACTTAAAATAGTTGTACCTAAAATAATTTCGTATGAAAAGGGATAATTCTTCTGTTAATTAACATCTTACCTGTCTTGTTAAAAAAATAGAATATTCAGGGATTATTAGAAATGCCCTTATCATGTCGATTGTAAATATTATTTGCCCTTTGATGTTACGATATAAAAGTAAAAGGAAATGTCACTTTATACTTAGATATAAATTCAAAAATGTAAAAAAATTGTTTGCTCTCTAAACTGTTGAATAAATAATGATTTTAAAGCTTCAACTCCTCTTAAACTATACAAAATAAATTGATCTAAAAATTCTCTGTATCATAGAAATCGTTTAAATTTTTCATATATCAGAGGTTTTGCTTTACCAATAAAACGAATAAAATGTCATACTGGTAATAAATTTTTAACAAAAATCTTTAAAAATTTTTAAAATTTTTTAAAATCATTTTCAGCAGTTTTTGGCCATGTTTAATGCCAAATTTAGCTGTAATTTTTTTTTTAAATTGGCCACACTGCAGGCCAGTGTAATACAAAATTTTTGCAAACAATTGAGCAAATTGAAACTTTTGCAGAAGGTTTTTTGTGCAAAAGCTTCTTTTAAATTTAAAATTTACACGAAAGAAATTTTAGAAAAAGTAATGTATTAAGTTTATACGTAGCCTATTCGCAAATTAAAATTATTTGCGATTAACTAAATTACTGACTATATCTAAATTTTCTTACAGAAAATTCATATTTTTATGGGATGCCAGATGGAAAATTTAATCATTTGGTAGCACTGTATGTATATAACCTTTTTATTTATTTACATAAAAAATTAAAAAAAATCAAAAATTATCTTGTATATGTTTAGTTTTTTGCACAATTTTGAGTTAATTTTATTTTTGTTGTCATATGGATGTGCATATAGTGTCGTTAATCAGGAATTGTTTTCGTGAGTTAGCTATTCGCAAATAAAAATTTAATTCACTGTTTATGCGGCAATTTTCACTACTTACAATAAATTTATTTGCGGATAAGTCGTGCGTATAAACTTGGTAAAGTAAGTTAAACTTTCTGCTCAGGGACTTTATTTCCTAGTAAGAAATTTATAAAAATAATAAGCTGCTTGTGAATATTAAAAGATTTTTGCAAAAGCAATAAGCTTTTTGTGAAAAGAATAAGCTCGATTAAATTAAGCTATTGATAAGGGAAAAAAACTTTTTGTGAAAAAAGCTTAATGGCAAAAAAAGATAATTTTGTACGAGTAATTCAAGCCTTTTGTGGAAACTGGAGCTTTTTATTAGAACTGTAGAATTCCGATAATTCGTAATTGAAGGGACCGACACATAGTGTCGTCATTTCATATAACGAGCAGCCATAAATAGAAGGAGTCAGTGGACAACGATGAACTTTTGCACACTATTTATATTCATAAAAGATAAAAATACTAGAAATCTGCAGCATGTGGGGGCAAGGATTCGAGTCCTTCCCATATATCCTGAAACGAAAAAATGTTAAACAAGACAGAAAAAATGCACCAACTCTTTGAAAATTGGTGCATTATATATATTGAGCCACACATTGCTATCAAGTTATGCTCTATTTGGATTATGTATACTCTTGGCTCAAAAATGTCCTTTGACAAAAAACTGTAAAAAACACTTTTATTGCTTCGAATAATTTAATATAATTTTTAACTCACTTTTCAACTGATACATCCTGTTTTTAAGGATAAATACAATTAAAAGCGAAAAACATCCATTAAAAAAACTAAAAAACTTACAAAATTAGTCATTACTTGCTTTATTTTTACATTCTACACAACGTTTAGTCTCACAAAAATTAAAAATTTAAATTTTATGGAAAGCATATTCCGTAAAATTTACAAACAATATTTTAATCGATAAGAATAAATACATATATCGATAAGTAATACATATAATGTACATTGGTATAACTAAATTTTACGAAGAATTTGGCCTACCACTACATGGTGGCAAATAGTGTACAAGTAATGAATATCCGTTTTTAGGTGATTTGGGTTCAAAAGTATTCCGCACCAAACGTGATTTCAAAAAAAAAAAAAAAAAAAAAAAAAAAGACAGAGTTTTTGTTTAATATTATTATTTTGAAACACAAATGTTTTCAATTGTTATATGAGATAAGTTTTTTAAATTTAAAGTATTATTAAAGTATAGCACAATTTTAATTGCACGTTCTTCGCAGTGGTTGCTTCGCGCAACTTCACGAATAGCTGATGGTTTTTTGACCCAATGTCTGAGAAATATTTATTTGTAAAGCAGGACAATGATTTTTGTAGCTTGGCAAATTTTTTGTTGTTGAAAGTATGATCAGAAAATAATTTCAATCGATTTTCCCCAATAAGTATAAAAGACAGAAGTGCCAAAATTCCAACGAGCATTGCTGAGTGCTGGTATTGCTTAAAATTTTTTTACAGGAAAAATATTTATTTTTTAATAGTATTTAGAAGCTTGGACCAGTTCATATTTAATGATAAAATAAATGATCTTATAAAAAAAGTAATTGCGTTTGTTACGAAAACTTTTATGTGATTTCGAGAAAAAAATATAATGAGCCTGTTACCGCCACTGCTCAACTCTACACCTTTCGCATTTACATGCTTGACTTTATTTTCTATCTAGAAACGTATGTTAAATAAGATGAAAGATATGTGCAAAAGCTACTGATTATTGCGTCAATGTTCTGAAAGGTCATTCCTGAAAGACAACTGGATAAGAAAAGAGACTAGCTTTGTTTTACGAATATTCTTGGCTATTGTACTAAAATGTAAGCTGTACTTAAAACTTTGAATTTACAATTATATTGAATCATACTTATTAATTTGTAGGAAATTTAATGCAGTCTAAAGAAATAAAGTTGCAATTAAAGTTTCGCGTTTCAATTATACGGACTCAGTCAAACTTAAGCAATAACCCGGATTAAAACAGGAGTAAACGCTTCTCTCGTTTACAGGGCCTTCAGACTTTTTTAAGCTCTATTCGACTATGATATGCGACTTTTCCTATATGACAAAATTGTAAGAAATGTATATGTCTAATGTACATACATAGCCTATGTCTCAATATTTCTTTCTATTCATAAATTTAATTTTCATAAATTTCATTTTTACCAACTCGCTTCTAAAATGCCTATAGGCGCAGAGGCTTAATTGAAAAACTGAAATTATTTAAATAAATAATAAATACAAAAAAAATATACGAACTTTCGCTATTATAATCACTCAATACTAGGGAGATCGATTATTCGACTTTTTTCAATAACCGGTTTTCGAATATTACGAATAGTTGCTATTTTAAAAAACCCGGTTTTCGGTTAAGCAATTTTTAAATAGCCGGTTAACCGGTTTTAATTAGAATACTTAAAAACACAAAAATCAAATAAGATTTAAAAATAAAACGTTAATTTGAATAAAAACAAAACAATTTCAAAGGTAAGGAACCAACAAAATACATAAATATGACTAAGATCAGACCTAACATATATTTTACGATAAAATCCAAGAAAAGTGGGACCAGTAAATTGATCAAACTTTAGCTAAATTTTCAAAAATTTTTTATTGATTTACTAAACTTTATTTGTAAGAAGATATTTGTATAATGTAATTTAGAAACTGTTGAATGATATTTGATCTAGACAAACGTTTTGCAAAAGCAAATAAATTATAGGAATTTTATAAAGTTGTTATTTGAAATATTCTCTCAAATTTATTTTGAATGAGTTTTAATTTGTTGGTGGCTAAGCATGTCTATATAAATCAACCATATTTTTTTAAAGTTGCAAACAAAACCTCTTAGCCAGGATTATCTATTTCAAATTATTTTGTTTCAGCATTATAGAAACGAATAGTGAACTGCACATTCTCTTTGTTTAAAATATTTGTCAATTCGTCAACTACAATTTAAAACATTCCATGACATTGTTTGATTTCTTCAATTTTGTTTTTTAAAAATTTTCCCATATCGTTGATTCCGTCGTAATGTAGTTTTCAGCATGAAAAGATGCTAGAACTGCTTATAAGTTTTAAGTGCCTTAGCGGGCATTTCGTCCTCGGCAATACAACGGGCTAATATTTCACCCAATGATTAATTTTTTGCAGCGTATTTTAGTAAAGTATTATTTGTCGTCTCCTTAGAACTACTTCAACGGAGTTGTTTAATTTGGATCACATTAATGTCAAGCATGTATACTTATTAAAGGTGATTAATAAGTCGTGACATGGAAGAACCTTTGTAACTTATCATTTTAGGGCACTTCAAGCACTTAACGTTGTCTTTTTAATCGCATTCGAAAAATATATAGAGATATCATTTATATAAAAATATATTTAATATTTAGAATACTCTTGCACAAATTACTATTTACTTTTTAACTGAACACGTTTTTGTAGTATTTTGAATAGCTTTTGGTTTTTTTTTCTACAAGAACACACATTTTTATAAGCGATTTGTATTTACAGTGTTCATAATGTTTTTTGACCTTTGTTACATATTGTTTTGACATTCTTCATAAAAAGTTTAAGTTTATCCAATATTCAATTAGAAAATACTTAAATTACGGGTACATCTACAACAAGAGTAAGGAAAATGTATATAAATTACAATTTACTAAAATAACCGGTTAATTATACCAAAATTACCGGTTTATTCGATATTCGAAAAATGCACATTTTGAAATAACCGACTTGGGCAAAGCTAAACTAACCGGTTAAAACCGGTCGAATAATAACCGTTCGATCTTCCTACTCAATACATCAGAAGCTTTAACATTTTGAGGGCCATGTTTTTCCACAATTATAAAATTTTGTATATCCTGGAGTGATTTTTTTCGATAATATGAAGGGAGACATATTATTGAAATTCACTGCACCCCTCAACAAATTATCCAGTCGACATTAGAGATATGGTTTTCTCATTAAAGTCTTCATCCACTGTGTCTGCTGCATTTTTAATTACTTGAGGATGTGTTGATAAAATAAGTCCCTGCACCCATCTTCTCTTGGTTATGCTGAACTTTTATCAAACGATGTCACTGGTCTACCACGAGTTTCGTTTGCTCTTTATTCCTTAATTATAATACTTTCCAATTTTATTGTTAAGCCTTATTTAATTTCGCTTAGCACATAAACCTTTTAAACATCTTCGAAAAACATTTCCTAGTTGGAACTGACACATGGAAAAAATTAGTTCTTTAGGCAGTCATCGGCACCTAAGTGAACCGATTCCAAACCAAAATTTTAATTGAAGCAAAATATTTTATCCCTGCTGATAATATATTGAACAAAATAGTGTGGCCCAATTTTTTTTCATTAATCGTTAGAATTTATTTATTTAGTACGTGTAAGCACATGATAATGTTCTATTATTGCTAGTAAATATTTTAGTAGTTTAGAATGTGCCACTTTGATGCTTCATAACTTCGGTAAATATTAATATTTTTACTTAATTTTTCTGCATTTTCTTAGTTGAAGTGTTCACTGTTACGAGTGTTTAAAAAATTTCGGATTTCAAATATTTCATATTACTTTTTGTGGCCACCACACGACACTGTGCGAAAGTTTTTTACGAATTAGAGGATTTTTCGAATTTTGAGAGATTCTGAGTTAATTAAAAAAGAACGACTTATAGGAGTTTTAATTGAATGAGGCTTAAATTAAAGAATAAACCATAAAAACAATAATTTTTCTTTAAAACTTTTACGTCACCCTTTTCACAAAAACTAGAAACAAACATCGCCTTTGTATTTCTTGCAAAACATATTACGACGAATTTTAAGAGGTTGTTCACGAGTAAGTACGATTTGGACTCAGACTTTAAATTACAAAAACATACGAATTAACAAAGAGACCAATATGACTGAGATTCTTGCGAATAAAAGAGTTTTTCTCTAGGGACCAGCTGTTTTTATACCCTTCACCGAAGGCTTGTCATTCCGTTTTTAATTTCTGCAATATTGATATAAGACCCAGTAAAGTATTAATGCATATCTGGGTCCTTATGAGGAGTGAATTTGATTTAATGATGTCCGTCTAACCGTCTTTCCATGTGTTCGTTGAAATTGCTTTTCCAAAGGCCCCAGATATGATGGGGATTATATATGAGGGGTCGCAGAACAAAACATGCCGTTTTTTTTTTATGTTTTTTAATTCCTTTGCATTTATATGGTTAAGTTCTATTGGAAAAAATCTTATTTGCATAATTTTTTTCCATTTCTCATAAAAAAATTTGATCTTAAAAAATTTG
Organism: Pollenia amentaria; assembly: GCA_943735925.1. NCBI lineage: Eukaryota > Metazoa > Arthropoda > Insecta > Diptera > Polleniidae > Pollenia > Pollenia amentaria. Next base: position 47,415,221 of record OX031010.1, on the reverse strand, counting down.
TGCAGAATCAAACGTGCTCTTTTGCTTTTAATTTGACAAAACGTAGGTTTGCCGTTATAATTTATTTTACTTACTTATATTTGGGGATTCACAGGGTAGTCATAATGTTGTAAGGTCATATGTCTTTAAATAATTACAAGAAATATATATGTCTGATGTGGGCAACCGCTTATAATTAAGATTTCGACTGTAAAGTTATGACGAATCAATGAACACAGCATTAAAATTTATATTTTGTTTGAAACACATTGGTATATTTTTAAACAATTGTTAAATACTATTTAAGGCATTATGACAATATGACTTGATAGCACACCTTGTGGATCCCCTAATTGTATTTGGAAAATGTCGTGATTTTTTTCGTATCACGTCTGATTGACGCATGAACGTGCGTGATACGAGAAAATCACGATATTTTTCAAATACAATTAGGGGATTTACAAGGTGTGCTATCAAGTCATATCGTCATAATGCTTTAAATAGTATACATCACCGCGCACATCTCTAATTATAATAGAAATTTTCGTGGAATTTCTTATTTTATATATATTTTTGCTTGATTAACATTTCTTACACCCATACCTAAATAAGAGTGGAAAGCGTTTTCTAGCTGTCAAAAGTTCTCATGTTCATACAATTTGTATATAGCACACCGAAATACCGTGGAGGCAACGCTTAGCAATTGGAAGATCCGAGCTTGATAACACGTTTAATAGTGAAGTTAACCGCTTTTGCTAATAAATAATGGAAATTTTGCTATTTTTGGGTCAATCTAGCGGTTTTATCTCCATGTTTCATTTCTTTAGTGTGGGTTTTATTAAACAAGAAAGTTAACAATACTCTTCGTAACACAACGTTGACTCTATTATTTAAGTATGGCATTATATCGTAAAAGCTAAGCGAAAGAAAACGTTCCGCTTTTGTTTAGGTATGGCCGTATCTTTCATTATTTGTTTGATGTTAAAAAAAGGTTAAGTGTAGTACACGTTCATAATACTGTCTCTATTTCAGAAATAAAGAAGCTTGAATGGGGGCTATTTGGGATTATGGACTGATTCTCACCATTTTCAATGTGCAGCTAGCGGACGGACATCGTAAGATATACTAAGAAAGTTATCCTAAGTCGATCGGAATAATTAAAGGTGGGTATAGGACCAATAATTTAAGTTGTTACAAATATCAACACAACCCCATAATACCCTCTGCATTATTCTGGTGTGGGTTACAGAACGTCCTTTTTTACTTTTATTTTAACAAAACGAGCTTTTTCAAATTTAATTTCGTACATCCTTAACATTTACCGTTGCGATTTATTGTGTTCTGATACATTTTAATATTTAAATGGGCTTGAACTGCACCCAAATCTACAAGCTCGAAATATTTTAAATGATAGCGGCCACACTCGCTTAAGGAGAAGAGACATTGCAGCACTCACCCAATCAGAAGATCGATAAACACCTAAATATGTGAACAGAAACCGTGATAAGAAAAATTTTTGTCGGGCATTGGTACGACGTGAATTAAAGTATTAGGATAAGATTTGATTACTTATTCTTAGTTCATATTTAATATATGAAGATTTACAGCCGTATTCATAACAAAAAGTTAGCCACAGTTTGTACACTACGTACAAAGAGCTGCTAACTAGAATACCGATTAAGCTTAGCAGCTTGTTAGCATAGAGTTTATTAATAACAAATTTTATCCGTCTGCTAACTTTTAATAAATCAACTCTGAATAATTATGATGCCACATTATAATACTCAAAAATGCAACACGTTTTGCATTAATCATCGCTGGTTTTATCATTTAATTTAATTTTTTTTTTATTTTCCCTCTTTATATAAAAATTTTAAATGTTTTTAAATTAAAATATATTTAAAAAAGGACTCTAAACTAAAAAAAAAACAGTGTATTAAAAAAAAATAAACAAAATCATTCAACATAAAACAGCTGTTTATCACAAGTTGGCAAACGTTTGGCAGCTTGTTGACAAGAGTTTAGCAAATCGTTAGCCAGAGTTTGGTAAGTGCATTATGAATAAACTTTGTGCTAACTGCATGCCAAATTTTCGTTATGAATACGGCTGTTAATAAAGAAACTCTGGAGAAAAAAAATATATTTTATGATTAGGGAGAAACCTGTTATATTTTCCGGGTTCATATTATATAATATGTTACACAGAAAAAAATGTTTTATCAATTAAAAAAATGGTTTAAAAAGTATTTAAATTTAATTAATGTGATAATTGAATGAATTATTTTTTAGTTGAAAGAAAATTAAAAATTTAATTTTGAATTAATTAACATTTTAATTGTTTTGAAATAAATTTTCAAATAAAATTTTAATAAAATAACAAAAAATCTTAATTGACTTTTTTCGTTTAAAATAAAATAATTTAAACATGTAGAATTGATTTTGGAAATTGTCAGTATTTAATTAAATAAATTAACACATTGTTTGAAATGGCAAAGTTGTTTTGATCACTTTTTTAATTAAAATTAAAAATATCATTTATTGAAAATATTTTTTCAAAATTTTAAAATTTTTAGTAATCAATATAATCATTTTGGTAATAGGTGCAAAATCAACAACTTGTTTGCTTGATATTATGAATTTAGAACAAATTTGGTGATTGGAGAAATTTAATAATTTTTTCTGTGTACGAATTTTACTAAATCAAAATTAAACACTGAAATTTAGGATACTAAACAAATTTAATATTAACAATTAGTCAATTCACAAGGTATCCTAACATGTCATATTGTCAAAATGTCCTAATATTTCACAATGGTTTAAAAATATTGTTGTACGGCTCAGCCGCTCAGCGCTGGACTTTTCTGATTAATTACGACAGCACAATAAACACAGCAAGCAACGTTCTATTTATTTAAGACACTTTTTGTTAACAAACCAACAACAATATTTTTAAACCATTGTGAAATATTAGGACATTTTGACAATATGATATGTTAGGATACCTTGTGAATTGACTAAATGATTTCTTTTGTATTATTGCTATCATGATAGAATTTTTTTTTTTTGGATGAAAAGAGAGTTCAGAACAATTTATATATACATATGTACATATAGATAGCTGTATGATATTTTTGAGTTACACTCAAATACGTCACAACTAATGACAATTGTTATTTTCTTCTTTGGCACTTGTCGAGAGAAAAAAAAATTAAAATTCCAATGTCATTAAATACCCTTGAAAAAGTTGGGCACATTTACTGCGTAATATTCTCCTATTATGAACTTACTGATACAGAATTTTTTTTAACTTGAATCATTTCTTTGGCAAATGTGAAAGTGAACAGATTAGAACCGGATAGATTCATTAAAAGAAAAAATTGATTTCTTATAAGAATATTAACTACCAAAATCTGCAGCAATTTGTTATAAAGAAAAAAAGAAAAATTTTAAATAATTTTCTTAAGACCGAACAACATTTTCAGCTTTAAATTTTTTTAATAAAATTAAAGAATTACAGGTAATATTGATAAAACTGTCAAAAAAAAAAAACCAGGGAATCGCTGAGCACATGGTTGATTTCCAATCGGATAACAAATTTTGTATTTTTTATTCTTCCTTTTATTTTCAAATTATCACAGGAGTGATACTGTGAAGGAGGACTAGTACGTTTGGTAGTCGAACAAGAAAATAATCATGTGTTGCTAAATTCCGTTAAAATACATGTAACAATATTCATGTGTTTAAATTCTTACCTTATATTACCTAACCTATTTATTTGCTTAATCTATATCACATAATCAACTCTAGACTCAGTTACCCAATAATTTAACAAAAACTTTTTTTTTATTTTAAAATAACTCAAAAGAAAAAACTTTCTTAAAAGGAAAAAAACCCCCAAAAGTGTAAAGTTGCCTAAGATGAACTAAAACTAATTATTTATTATTAAAAGTAAAGTATTTTAATAATAAATCTATTGTAATAACACCTTATTGAAAAATATAATTAAACATAGCCTATTAATAGTTTAAATTTTAATTATAACTAACCTATATAAATTAAATTATTAAATACTAACTCCTTAAATTTTGTAATAGTCACATTATAATTCTGCTTAATATATACGTTGAGGACAAAAAAATAGGGTCACAGAATTTTTATTATACAAAACCCAAAATTTCGGCAGCACTTTGCAATTAAAGAAAATATGGCAACCTGTCACAAATCAGGAATGCCAACCATTTGTAAAGACAAAAAAATAGGGTCAACGGTAAATTGCTATAAAATAGAATTTGAATTTGCAAAAGTAAATACTTTATATGGTTAGAAATGGCTTTTAATAGTTAAAAATATAATATTTTGTATATAAATAAATTATGCAGCGCATTGTTCGGATACTGAGATTTCCATCATCAAAAATTTAAAAAGTAAAGGTCAAAGTCAGCGACAAATTGTCAGAATTATTGGAAGATCCCAGAATTTTGTATTTAATGCGTTGCGAGAAAAAACAAATTTTTTTTTTTGAGATGTAGACCCCGAAAAACTTCTACTAAAGAGGACAATCACATAAAGTTATTATCAGCTCGTGACCCTTTCAAGTTTGCTGCAGCAATTAGAGCTGAGCTAGGAGTTGAAATTTCCACTAGGACTGTAAGACGCCGATTTGTGGAAAAAAATTTATTTGGTAGATCTTCGAGAAAAGTCCCCATGCTTACAAAGCGACACCGACAAAATCGCATATTATTTGCAAAACAGCATGCACATTGGGATGGCCAGATTCTCTCCAAAAAGTGGCGAAACGTGTTCTGGTCGGACGAATCGAAAATCAATTTGATTGGTTTTGGAAAAACGTATGTAAGACGTCCAAAAATAAGGAATTATGTTCCCGCTACACAACAAAAACTTTTAAGCATGGTGGAGGCAATATAATGGTATGGGAGTGCTTTTCGTGGTATGGAGTGGGACCATTATATTGGATAAAGAAAAACATGGATAAAACCCTTTACTGCCAAATCCTGAGCGAAGTAATGCTTCCTTATGCCGACTGAGAAATGCCTGTGAAATGGGTATTTCAACAAGACAACGACCGAAAACACACGTCGTAAAAAAGTAGTTTTTGGACAACAAGGTGAATCTAATGACATGGCCTGCGCAATCACCGGATTTAAATTCAATAGAAAATTTGTGCAAAATAGTAAAGGAAAAAATTGGGCCATTTAAATCACGGAATAAAGACGAATTGTGGGAACAAATTCAACGTGCATGGTATTCAATACCCAAGAAGATCTGTCAGGATTTAGTTGACTCAATGCCAAAAAGGTGCAAGGCAGTCTTACAAAATAAAGGTTATACTACTAAATATTAGTACCTATAAGCTTTTTTTACTTAATTTTTTACTTTTTCACATTTTTTTTAAATTACCCTATTATTTTGTCCCTTTGAAATCAAATTTCCTAACGACTTTTTATATTTTTTATTTTATTTTAATCGATGAATTACTTTGACTTACTATGGAAAATATATGTAATGCATAACATATAAATAAAAAATAAAAATGTTTGAAACAAGAATGTTATTTTTCTTTTTATTTAAAGTAATTGTTCGTGACCCTATTTCTATGTCCGCAACTGTATAGTGAATTAATTTAATCCAAACAATGAAAAAAAGAAACATTTTATTTTAACAAAACATATGTATATCCTAAATTTATTACTAAAATTTTTCTTTTGGCGTTATCTGGTTGCGTAATTTGTTTCTATCTTCTACTTATATTAATTTTTTTTGTGATGAGAATTTTTAGAATATTTCATTCATTGATTTCTTTTACCAAACAAATGAAGATATATGATCATTTGAAAGAAAAACAACAGCAACAAAATACTACAACTCTCATTGACTGCTGGCCCCAACACTTCAATGGAAATTTTCATTCATCAATTGTTTTGTAAGTGAGATTTTTGGTTTTTTTTTATTAATTCTTTATACTTATTTTTAAATTCTCATTATTAAGTCAGTCCGATTCCATAGCGTCTCATTGTCCGATATTACATAAGAAACTTATTAAACTAGAATGTTTAATTACTAGTATTTTAGTATGCTCCCTACCCTTATTGAGTAAGGACCAACTTTCTTGTACCTTATTATATTATATCTTAAGAATAAATGCATCTGGAATTTGTGAATTTTTTCATATGATATACTAAGTTTTCTTTAAGGGAAGGATAGCTAAAGGGAAAATGTGTATGTAGATATATAAGTTTGTCAATCTTAAGGGACAGATGTTTAGAACTAGGGTATTTCGCTTAGGCGTTTGTTTATGCAGTTGGGAGGGAAAATTGTACCCTATGTGGTGTGCCAACTCACCGCCGAGAGAAAATATATATACATGTACACTTAGTGTGTCCCAAAAAAAAATTTTTTTTTTTTTTTTGATTTTTATAGGTACCCCAGCATTTTTTGAGAGCTTATAGGGTAAAGTATTTTTGTGATTTTTTCAGATTTTTCGGAAGAGGTTTAGAGATCGCTAAAATCGAATTTAACCCGAAAATCGGGTTTTCTCGACTTTTTTGAATTTTGCCGATTACTCGGCCCATTAACTCGATTTTCTTTGTTATAAGTCAACTTTTTTAAAGAAAACTTCTCAAACTTTACTTCTCTGTGCAGATATTAAAAGTTTCGGTTATTTTTTTGCTCATTTCGGTCCCCTTTATCACATTTTTTTTGTAAATTTAGCATAAATTTTAAAAATATTGCTTTGTAACTTTTAAAATTTATATTGAAGTTAAAAAAACTAATGATTCAGTTTAAAAGGTGGATAAATTCTGAGTCATTGCAAAAAAAAAATAATTGAATTTGCTCTTACTGTTCCAAAGTTATACCCTTTTTAAGTTTTGTACCCATTTTGTGAAATTAAAAATATTGTAATGTGTTTGCCAGTTATGCCTCGGATTTGTTTTAATGTTAGATATTTAGATATTAGGTATTCTTTTAAAATATTAAATATGGGTGGTTTTTTGTTCTGTTGCACAGACTTCAGCAATGCGAGTCCAAAAGCTTATATGCAGCTTACTTCTCATACCCAAAAAAAAAAAAAATTAAAAACTTTTTTTTTAGCTTTCAATTAGAGCTTTTGCGATGAAGCTCTATGCCCTGCAATAAATTCTGAAAGTCTGTTGCAGAGGTTGTTAGATTTTCGACATCACTTACCATGTGCAATTGCTGAACTTTGTTATTCAATATAAATTTTAAAAGTTACAAAGCATTATTTTTCAAATTTATGCTTAATTTACAAAAAAAAATGTGATTAAGGGGACCCAAATGAGCAAAAAAATAACCGAAACTTTTAATATCTGCACAGAGAAGTAAAGTTTGAGAAGTTTTCTTTAAAAAAATTGACTTAGTAACAAAGAAAATCGTGCTAATAAGTTGAGTAATCGGCAAAATTCAAAAAAGTCGAGAAAACCCGATTTTTGGGTTAAATTCGATTTTAGCGACCTCTAAACCTCTTCCGAAAAATCTGAAAAAAATCACAAAAATACTTCACACTATAAGCTTTCAAAAAAAGGTAGGGCATAAAATAATATTTTTTTTGGGACACACTAAATGTTATGTGATCGCGCGTCAGGACAGGGGTTAAGAGACAACATTGCTTATTGTAGAGCTAGCGGGAAAACTTTTCATACTCCTTAACAAATGTTCTTGAATTTTTTTTATTTTTTTGATATAACAATTGTTATATCAAAAAGCCGGCAGGCGGCACAAATGACCTGGTAAAAAAATTATCTTGCATTTTCCAACTTTTTGATAAAATCAAATAGGCACGTTTTGTTCTTCGACTTCTTTTATATAACATAAAATCCGGAATTGTTTGCTATTGAAATTCTACAATATTGAAGTCGACAAATGGCTGAGATATAAGCAAAAAACCACGACTGCCTCTAATTTTTGCAAACAATCCCTTGTCGTTTTTGTTTTTAATTTTATTTTTATGTACTCGTATATCTGGAGAACGGCAAGAGCCAAAGTTCCCAAAAATGTACAAGCATATTGGCTATTAGTGCAAAAAATCTGACAAAATGTGGGCGGGATTAGAGGAGTGGGCTTGGCACAAACTTGATTTAGTTATATCTAAATAACGGTATTTAAAAAACTTTCTGTTATTGTTGCACCATGGTGAAGGGTATATAAGATTCGGCATATCCGAATATAGCACTGTAATGTAATGTTCGATTGGCATTTTGAATAACGTTGTTCGCTCTTTGAGTTACAAATGCAAATTATGCTGTTCGCATGATTACAAAATGAAAACCAAAGCAAGTAACAATTTAAAGTGTCTCATTATTTTATCAATTCCTATTTTGTAAATTTATTTGTTGCTTTAAATTTCACAAAAATAACTGTTTTTAATTTATGTTTTTCACTTAATATTTTTTTTTTTTTTTTTTTTTTTTGACAGCCCTTGGTTAAAGTTAAGGATGACAATGATTTTCTGGAAATTGGCAAAGTAATTCAAAACTAATTACATTCAAATAAGAAAATTCGCTTTAGAAATTTTGTATGGCGAATAATGTTATTTGGTTCATAATTGAGCAGCGAATTACGAATGAGACCGCGAAATACGAAAAAAAATGCTGTCGTGCGAAAATAGCATTACTTCGATTTTTTCTAGTTGTTAAGGTTTACAATTTATCGTGGGTTGACTGTAAAGGCTTCAAAAGTATGCTCTTTGAATCAAAGCAAAAGCTTCTTATTTCGCAATGAAATTATTGACTCTGAAATTTTTTCATGCAAAATCTTATTTAAAGTTTTTAACAATCATATTTTAAATTAAAAAAAAAACTTAAATACTAAACAATAAAAATTCTGTTAACTTTTATTAACTAGGACACAAGTCCTATTGTTTACAGGAAAAACTTGCAAACAAAAAATAAAAAATCATAAAAATATAACTTTTAACTTCTTGTAATTTCCAACAAACAAAAGATCATTTGCCAACAAAAAACAAAATTATATTTTAGCAAAAATTTCCCCTAATTTGTTTATGTTTAATTTTTTTTTTTTTTTGTATATGAATGAGGTCTTGAACTTTTCTTTGTTTTCAATTGTTTAACTTTTTTTTTTGCTTTTTCTTCTAAATACTAAAAACTGAAAATGAAACTTTTTGTAGCATTTGCAGTTAAAGAAAAAACAAAAACTTTCATTCATTTTGGCATATAATTATGTGCTCTACAGTACATGTTGTCTAGAGAACTGCTGTTGGTTGTTTGTTGCAACATTTTAGCTAAAGGAATCACATTAAACTGGCAACAATAAGTTGTAGTCGTGTCATGTAGCGCTTTACTTTTTAATGGTCATGAAGATATTTTCTATATTTTTCCAAAAAAAAAAATTCTTCTTTTCTTTAACTCAAATTATTTTTACATTTGTTTGTTTGATTTTAAGTTCAATTGCTGTTCAATAACAATAATATTTAGTTAAATTGCTGCCTGATGCTGCTGCCTCTTATGTTGCCACAATAAAACTTAAATTTTTATTGATATTTGCTACCAAAATCAAACTAAATAGTTAAAGCTTCTTAAGAAAATATTTGCGGTAAGACTTAAAAAATAAAATTGGATAACCCATTTGAGTTAAAGTTGAGGAAGAAAAAAAGACAGTATTTTCTAAATGTAAACAAAATATTAAAATAAGAATTTTTGTAGTTTTTGTATAAAAAAGAAGGTCGTGATCATTAACATGTTTAGAAAGAAACCTTTTTTTTTAAAGAAAAAAAAAATTAGGTCAGTTTTGAGAACTATTAAATTTTATGGCAACAAAAGTTACAAGAGGCCATCATTAACAAACTCCCAAAAAAAGGTGATAGGAAAATATGCAATAACTAGCGTGAATTATCGTTTTTGCCAGCAATTTTTAAAATATTTAATAAAATCCTACTAGACATAATAGAAGAAGCGCTAGATAAGCACATCCGAAACACCCAAGCTGGGTTTCGACCTAGAAGGTCATGTATCGACCAAATAAGTACCGTACGAATATTAATTGAGCAGGTGGCAGATTTCAATTCAACTATGTACTTGGCCTTTTGTATATAACGAGAAAGCTTTTGACCCTCTGAAGAGAGAATTAATTTTTATAGCAGTTGATATAAGAGGTATCTCACAAAAGCTAATTAACATTCTCTGGAATAGCCATCCACACATAAAAAATTTTCAGTAGTTTTTTATCAATTAAAAAAATTATAAATTTTATTTTGTTCAGCCTTTACTTTTTAAATTGTTGTATAATTTATAGGTCTTTTTTTTATATAAAAAATTTTTAACATTTATTTTATAACTCTAATTTTTCGATGCAGCAATGTGTTTCATCATCAGGGAAAATATTAAACTATTAAAAAACCGTTAAAAAAAACAGTTTAAAAAAAACAATAACAATTTCCACATAGAAACAATTATTTACAATTAATAATTTTTTATACAAATAATTGCCGTATTCACAAAACCCCTTGTATCGTTGTTTCGATTGTATGTTGTATTAATATACATAGTTCACTATTGTTTTTTTTTATACAACATACAATCGATACAACGATGCAAGGGATTGTGAATACGGCAAATGTATTGCATTCTAAAAAATTATTAATTTTCCGTTTTGTTTTTATAAACTAAATGTTCATAGATTTGTGCTACATTAGCTCTGTTCCAGATGCATAACGAAACAGTCCGAACTTGCACAAAGTTACCCAAAAGCGTTGCACATAACAATTTTTGTGCAATTAAGAGAGTAATTGAGAGAGTATTTTTTTTAATTTCCTGTACAAATTTGCACAAACTTTTTATTTGGGTAAGTTCGGACAAGAATAAACAATCAGCTGTTTTTTTTTAATTTGAAACTGAAAAATTAATCAGAAAATTTACAAGGAAAAGAAAAAGTTTAGTTTTTATTAAAAAATATATTAGAAAGCAAAATTTAAAATTTTAATGAAAAAATGAAAGTGGTAAATGCATTATTGCATACATATTTCCCTTAATCTTTAACATTAAACAAAACAATATATAAAAAATTACAATGATGCAAATGTCTTGGTGAAATGACTTTTAAGCGTCTTAAATCATTTAAATAGATCTTAATTTGAAAAGTAAGCATCATTAGTATTTGAAGAAGTGCAAGAATGGTTTTTTGCGTTCCAGAAATTTTGGGTAGTTTTTGCAAATTCAGAGAGTAATTTTCATTTTACTATCATTAGTCCGAACTTGCCCGAGAACTTGTGGAACACACCTATTTTTGGTGTCCGATTTGAAATTAATCTTTAACAATTCTGGCACCTCAATGAAAAGTACTTTAATTTAATTAATGTGATAATTGAACCAATTATTTATTTCTGTGTTGAAGCTTTGATATTGTTACAAGTAAGACCTGAGTGTTTAAAATTCTTATTCACTTTATGGTCTTACTTGTATAATATTTTTAGCTTTTCTAAAGTATTTGGAAAAAGTTTACTGACGAGCTGGCCTAAGCAACCTGCGAAATGCGCATAGAAACTAGCTTTCCCACAACAATAAATTTCATTGGTTTTAATTATAAATTGGGATTATTAGCACATCTTTAATAAATGAATTAATTAATAAAAAATATTTCATTCCCGAAAATAATTTTTGATAAATTATTTTTTTAGTTGAAATAAATTACAAATATAATTTTGACTTAATTAACATTTTAGTTGTTTTTAAATAAATCTTTAATTTAAATATGAATTAAATAAATAAAAATCTTAATTGATTGTTTCGCTTAAAATAAAATAATTTAAACTTGTAGAATTCTTGTTGGGAATCATCAAAACCTGAGCTATATTTAATTAATTTAATTAACACATTGTTTGAAATGGCAAAGTTGTTTGATCAATTTTTAATATAAATTAAAAATATTATGTATTGAAAAAAAAATTCACAATGTTTTAGTTTTACAATTTTTGGGAATCAATATAATTTTCGTAATAGATGAAAAAACAACAAATTGTTTGCTTAATTCTATAAATTTGGTGATTAGAGACAATTATTATTTTTTTCTGTGTACGTGCGGGGTTTTGCATGATGGCGTCATCAACAAGACGAAAACGATGAGTATTAATGCCGTGAACGCATTTCAGTTTGCAGTTGATGAACAGGTAATCAGTGTATTGAATAGTTTTGAATATATAACATAGATTACACACAGATATGTCACGAGGCGGAAGATTTTTGTCTCTTTCTTAGAAAGCTGCCCTTTTTTCATTCCTTTTTGAACCATCTTTTATGCCGAAATACAATGAACACACGTTTATTAAGTTGAGAATTATTTGCAAAACTGTTGTAAAAATTAAATTTTAAGCTTATCGCAACAATAGTAAATAATATTTCACTAAGTAATTAACATTATAAAACAAAACAATATTACTAAATACATTTTTTTGCACAAAATAAAAGGTTTGTTGAACTAATGCTTCTGTTAAACGTGGCTTGTGTTTTGTTATTTTTGGTTTGATCACGCAATTTGTGTTGATTGTAGCGGCCTGTTTTTACAGATTGACACTTCACTGCCAAAAAAGGCTTTTTGTCTCTTTCTTCGAAAGCTGCCCTCGCAACTGATTTGGGCCTTTTTCACACGTCACCTTTTACATATCTGTGTGTAATCTGTGATATATAGGCAGCATTATAAGTACTAATGGTAATATAATACTTGACGTAGAAAGCCGACTGAGAAAAGCTAAGGGCAGATATGCAATGCTGTGTAAAGTGGGGAGGTCAAACAAAATCAGCGTTGCAATGAAATTAAGAATATTTGATGCCGGCGTAAAATCCACCCCTTATATAGGTGAAAAACATGGTTTCTCACAAGGAAATGTATGTATTCGCAGTATTTTAAGAATATGGTGGTCTCAAAGAATAACGAACTACTTTCCGTCAGCCATCATTAGTACGAAAGGCTTATCATCAAGAAACGGTTTAAAAATTTGAGACAAAGGCTTATTTAACTATAATATGGTTTCCGGTGATAATAATATGGTTGCATTTACTATAGTTTGTTTAAAATTTTTCGTTAAAAATAGTTCCGTTGGAGGTGACCATAATGAAAAATGTTTTTTCTCTTCGTATAAAAGCTCACACTTTCAACGCCTTATTTCCTTCAAATGTTGTTATTTAGGTTAATCAACTCATTATACCAAAAATGCTATCACTGTAGGCTCCGTGTACAGCATAATTTGCATATATATCCCCTTCCGAAATTTTTTTATCTAAATAAATCTCGTGCCAATATTTATATTTTAATCAATTTCGGCACAAACAACTTTTACAAAAATATAAACCTCAAAACACAATAATGTGTTAATGCATATTCCCTTAGAGGTCCAATATACAATTCACTCACACAGACCTCGTGAATTTTAATATATTTTGTCTATATAATAATATCGCGAATCCCAAAGGTTCAGAGACGATATAACTATTCTGTTACCATCAATATAAGAAATATGCGACTGCGATATCATCTATGAAAAATAATAAATGTGCCGGAATCGATGAGGTTGCCCTAGAAATTCTCAATGCAGCTCCAGTCGTAAATCCATCACTCCTCTCCATCAACGAGAACTAAATTTATACAGGCGAACTGCCTTCTGATCTTAAAGAAGGATTAACAATCAATGTTCTTAAAAAGTGTAATTTTTCTGATTACTCCAATTATAGGGTTACAACTCTAGTAAGTATGGTCAATAAGGCCATAGCCCACTAAGTCCCAATTCTAACGACCCAAGTCATATAGCCTCATTATTATTTACTTTCTGTTGCCGTTCTGTTTCGTTCCTTTCTGAAACAAATAATTTCTTTGAACTTTCTCCGGTGTTCACACGATGCGAGTCTAATTGCTTAAATATAATTATTTTATGTTTTAAATGCACACACATTTATGCGTTTTTTACATTAAGAATAAGAAAACAAAAGGGATATGAAGAGTACATCAAGCTAAGTACTCGTTTCTCGCTTCGTCTTTAGCAAGGTGATCAATAAGACTTGCATCGTGAAAACTGAGACAGACTGAATAATAGCATTTAAGCTACACTCCCGCCCGAATTCAAGAAAGAGCAAGCCGGTTTCAGGCCATATCATTCATGTATGGACCATACAAACACCCTTGGAGTCATTATTGAGCAATCTCACATTTATAGACTTTCAAAAGGCCTTCGGCACTCTGTTGAACAATATGGATATCAGTGCAATGTTAAGGAGTATTTACAAAAATAATTAATTCAATAAAAGCCATGTACGACGACTCATACGCCCGCATTACACTCGATGGTCTAACGAGCCAAAAAAATTAAAGTTTGTCCGGGAGTAAGACAATGATGCATCTTGTCCCCTCTTATTTTCAATATTGTGTTGGACATAATGCTGACAGCTGCGAACCTGGAATATAACGGGAATATTACTTTGGGCTTGAATAATCGGCTAAAGGATCTTGATCATGAGGATTACAAATGTCTCTTAACTTTACAGCAGCCCAGTATGTAGTAGAAACTAAACAAAGCCCAAGCGTATACGAAAAGAGCAAGTCGGAAGACAAGGGACTTATCTTGGGAAACACACCACTGCAAGATGTGATGAAATTTAATTTTCTCGGCAGCATATGAACACCAACAACCGCATGAAGAAAGCAAGACTGGAATTTGAAGCCTTAAAAAATGTTTGAAAATCCTCGCAGATTAAACGTAACACAGAACTAGGTATATTCATTTCCAATGTAAAATCTTTGCTGCCACATAGACAGCACAGTGCATGGCACACATCTCCAAGAGTCATTGGCAGAATACAGGCATTCGTCAAGAGGAGTCTAAGGAGTAATCTCGAAATTAGATCTCTACGAAAGACTGCTGGCGGTGGAAGTGGCGGTATATAGGTCATACATTGAGGAAACCTGGAGAAGAATTGCCAAAGAAGCCTTCAAATGGAACCCAAAGGGTAGCCGACACAGAGACGGCAAGTTCAAGACGAACTAATAAAGGAGCATATAATGTTGAGTAAAATACAATTGTAAGCATTAAGAAGAAGTTATTGGAAAACCCTTTTTGTTGCCCTATGTTCCACCCATGAACTTGGATAATAATAATAAATAATAATATCGCCAAAAAAATTTTTTTTAAATTAAAAAAAAAATGTATTATTTAATTAATCTTCTCTTCATGTGTTAACTTTATTTGTTTTAGTATTCCCTCTAAATTTGCAAATTTCCTTTAGATCCGCTATTACTCTTCATAAAAATGAGTTCATAAACTTTTACAATATAACAAAGTGTTATTTCCGCTCTAAACATTTTATGATGCAAACACCTAAAAACATTTAGCTGTAAGTAAATGGTCAAATAAATTTTGACATAGAAAACAAATGGAAGAGAAGGCCTTCAAAAAAAGTCAACTGTAAAAATTTAAAAACTTTTTAAATAGTAGCAGAAAGAAAAGTAATTATTAATGTTTAAATGAATACTCTAGTCGATATCTAGTGCTAATACAAAGGTCGCACACTGTGACTTTTTGTAGTTTTAGGTGGCCAAAAACAAAACTAGATTCCCTATCTAGTTGTTATTTTTGATATGCCATAGACAGGTGATACAAAAATATGCTGATAAGAAAAAGAAAATAGTTTCTAATGAATATTACGGCTATCAAAGATTCTGTATTAAGAAATGTTAAAAAAACATGCATTTTAAATTTGTAATTTTAGTGAGTTTTTAATTTTCACCACCTAAAAGTCACACTGTTGGACGGCAAGAAATAGGGTTGGCAGAAACAAAAATTTAAATAGCTGGATGAAGTAAAAAATTCACATGGATATTGGAAAAATATCTGGTCAAATTAAAAATTTCAAAAAAGTTATATTTTATATATATTTTTTTGTTTTACTTAAACATAAAAAAACAAAGAACAGTATAAAATTCAGTCTTATGTCATATAACATATCGTCTCCTAAAACCCAAATATACAAAAAAAAAAATTCAAAATCGACTTTTTGCGAAATGATCGTAACCGCCAAAACACGAAATTTACAAGCGAAGATTTTTTCAAATAATCTTAAAATCTATTCAAAAAATCCAAAATGTTTTTGTTCACGTTTTTAGATCGTTGTTCATTACGTGTAGAACTCGACTAGTAGGTACATTCCACTGTTAAGATTTTTAAAATCGGGCTAAAATTTAGAATAATGAATTGTTTTTAACACTTGAGGTGCCTTAAACTCGAATGCAAGTGCTTAATTATCATCTGGAATTTGATTTAAATCGGACTAACCGTTTACAAAATCCAGAATTATTTCCAATTTTGTTTTAAAATCTCCCACTGTGTGTCGCTTACCATCAATTGGTATAACAACAAATTGCCTAAATGACTTACGATTAAGTCAAACACATTATATTTATTAAGAATCTTGACATTTTGTTGATTAGTTCTTAATTTCTATCATATTTTTTTCAAAATTTCGCTTACGATCATATCGCAAAAATGATCGATATATTAATTAAAATCACATAAAAAAAAGTTTAACTATTTATTTTGCCACATTTTTGTACATATTTTGTTTGTTATTTACAGAATTTACTAACTCTTCTTTTGGTTGTAATCAAAAAAAGTTGACACATTTTTTACAATTTAGCCTTTTTAAAATTTCGAAGGGACATTCTGTTCCTTTCTTGTGAGTAAAGATTATTTAAAATATTTAAAGTACTTTCACAAAAAGCAAACGAGAACCATTAATATATTGTATGCATGTAGAGTGTGTACTAGAGTATCCAATTATTTGACTTTTGGTTTTCTTCGAGTAAGGAATTAATCGATTTTTAAATTTTAATTTTGCTTGATTAATCGAATATGAGTCTTAATATGTTCGAATAACTCGAACAATTCAAATAATTTTTTCCAATGGATTAATCATACATGTCTCTTTGATTTGATACTTTTCTTGTATTACTAAACAGAAAAAAAACAATATAATAAAAATATAGTTGAACAATAAACAATAAAATAACAATTCATTTATACCACGTATACAGTTTTACAACTCAAGAGACCGATTTAAGACTAAGGAAATAAAATAAAAAATAAACTTTCACAAAATAAATACAACTTCGGTTGAAAATGATCTGAAAGCCAAAGTTTGATTCATGCATTTGGTTTAGCAGCAGTCGGGGTCCATTAATTTTATTTAGGAGTATAATTTGCAACTACATCCTGCCTCCTAAACTAAATACGAGAATTCAACTAAAGGTGCCCGTAGACGACATGTTTTTTTCATCTGACTTGTCAAGTTTTCAAGTCACATGTAATTGTGAATGTCTGTCAAAATTGCTGTTTTACATAAGCTTTATAATATTTGGTCACACACGTACATGTAATTTGCTTCTGACATTGTCTATGTTTTTTCTCTGTAGTGATGGAGTAAACCAAAGTAGTTCTTGGTTTCAAAATAGCGTGCTACCGCCACAAAAATTTTTATTTGCGCCGTAAAAAAGTTCAGCCATCTAAACATTTTTTTTTTTTAAATTCCAATATACCAGTTTAGGATATTATAATGATACGTTTTTATTTATATATGTACATAATTTCTATTCATTGGTGAAATGATTATACATATATCGGTATTGTAAAATATTAACTTAAGCCGGCTAACGATTCCGTTAACAATGCACCGCCGCTGCGGTTTTCTTCCCGGCATAGATTTCTGACACAGCTGATGTCAGATGATTTGTCAGAAGAAAATAGAGCACGCTCTAATTGAAATTTTGTCAGATGACTTTGTGTCTGACTTGTACAGATGCAATGTTTTAAAGGTAACACACGACATGTATGTATTTTGCAGTGGGAAATTTGACATGTCAGATGTAAAAAACATGTCGTGTACATGCAACTTAAGGCGTTCATTTCATATTTTTATTAAATATTTTTTATCATTTATTTTAGACTTTTTTGTCGTGGCATTTTTATGAGAAGTCCAGCCTATTTAAACAAATTTATTATTCGTAATTTAATTTAACTAATTTGTTATTCCTGAAAATCAAGTAAAATTGAAATCAATGGAGATTCTCAATTAATTTTTTTAAATCACCGTATTTTCCCGGCTTTAGGAGCAGTTTTGGTTAAGATAAGAAATCAAAGTATGAAGAAGCTTTTTAAACTGGATAGTTTTCCAAGTTTGTTCGATTTAAATTTCACTCATATGTATTCGATTAACCGAAAATGGCTGATAACTTTTTTTTCATTTTAAAGCTCTATTCTATAGGTTTGGGTAATTTGTTTCCTTTAACGTATTACTAGTTTGCACAAACAATCCGTGCCTGTCTAAGGACACTTCGGTTTTTAAAACGAATCCAACAAAACCTAAAAGGTCAACATTCATCCAGCCGTTTGAATGGTAAGAGGTAATAAAGCAATTGAAGATCGGATAAAACATTTATAAATGATACTGAATTTTATTATAATGAACGTCAAACTCAACATGAAAAAGCGCTATTTTGGTACGAAAATTCTTACGTATGGAATTAGTTGTTAATGTTTTATTACATAATTTGTCTTGCACACACCCACATCTAAAAAGGAACTAAAATATGTTTAGAAGTGCGAGTTACACAATAGATACAGATATAACAACATGTTTTTTAGTTGTTATGTATTTTATTAGTTAGAAATCTAAAAGGAAATATTTTTACATGTAAAAAGTAGAATTTTCTCAGAAATAAATTTTAATCGATTAATTAACATAAATTGTTGGAGTTATTCGTTATTTGAAATTGACTATTTGAATTATTCGATTAAATAATGGCGAAAAATTTCTTCGATTAATTGAACAACTAAATAAATAAAATAAATAAATTAATTAATTGAGTGGATTCTCTAGTGTGTACGTTATTTTTAGAGCATTTTTGAATATTTATTGGAATATCTTTGTGCAAAATATAAATTGTTTCTTTATACATATTTAGCATGTAATTAATAAATAAAAATAATTTTTTAAGTTAGAGCAATTATTTTTTTTAACTGGACAAATTGCATTTGAGCTGGTAACTGGGCAAGAGACGAAAAACTGAACAATTTAGGCCACTCCAGGTCGTCTGGCAACCCAAGCTAGAAGAGAACGCCCGAATAAACCCCACCAAAAGCGAAGGCTTTAATTAAAATTATTGCTACACTTTTGATCGAAATTCATACAACGAAATCGCGCATATTTGAAGTAACATAAATAACTAAGAACTTATTAAATCTATGTTAATGTTTCTTGACAAAAAAAAAGTCTAAAACAAACCCTCGTTTCTTATACTTTTTCTATATTCTCTACTATTTCTAAAATATGTATCAGTTTCTGGTAGCCTTTTAACAACCAAAAATTAACCCCAACCATTAAAAAACTTATTCAAAACTATTACTGAAATAATTGCAAATATTTTTTTTTTCTTTGTAACATTTTATGAACATAAATTTTTAATTTATTTCTATTTGAATAGTTTTTAATGTTTGTTGCTATTTTTTTTCGTTATCATTTTTATTTTATTTAACTAATATTTTATTATAATTCATGGCAAACAAAAATTCTAATAACACAATAAAAATTTTTTGTGGTCAGAAATTATTAAAAATATTTTTAAATGGATGTTTTTAAATAAAAACCCACTAAATATTTAAAAAAAATATAATTTATTTTAAATAGTAGAAAGCGAAATTAGACTATTTACCTTTGAATAGCTAATTGCCTTTAAACAAGAAATTTTCCATATATATTAATTTTTTTTAAAACATCAAAATTGGGGAAATTTTTTTTACATGGATACAGCAATAATCGCAAATATTTTAAACAAATAACAAAATTGCACAAAATTTCCAATAAATAGCAAAATGGTGCAAAATTTAAAAAAAACACATATATTTATCATTATTTCCTATATAAAAAATTTATTTAAAATTTCCTATAAAAAGGAAACTTTCACCAAATTTCCAATTAATAGTAAATTTGCGTTAAATTTCTAACAAATAGCAAATTTATGAAAAATCTTTTAAAAATAGCAAACTTGCGCAAAACTTCCTACAATATGAAAATTTTCTCAAAATATATAAAAATTGCAAATTTGCTTAAATTTTTCTACAAATAGCAAAGTGGCACAACATTTTCCAAGAATATCATAAGAAATATGTATGCAAAAATTTTCCTACAAATTGCAAGATTTTATACAAATAGCGAGATTGTGCAAAATTTCATATAAAAAGCAAAATTGAATAAAATTTCCTACAAATAGAAAATTTGCGCAATATATATTTTATCTAACAAATTTGCGAACAATTTACTAGAAAAACTAAAAATTTGGGCAAAGTTTCCTTTTGAGTAGCACATCTGCTCAACATTTTTTACATATAGTTAACTTTCCCCAAAATGTTATACAAATGTCACCTTCTCCGAGAAGAGGGACCTAGTGTGAAAAAACGGGTTTGGAGTAGATTCTGGTACCTAAAAGGGCGTAGAATAAGATGAAATGAGTTAGATTTCTGATAAAAATTTATTTACCCCATCAAAACGTACAAAACGAACTTGGGAAAATCGATAAAAATGAGAAAAACATTAAAATTTGAAACTTTAAATGCATTTTTCTCAAAACTTCATTTTCACACACTAGGTCCCTTTTCTCGGAGAAGGTCACAAATATTGAGTTTTTCGAAATTTTCTAAAACAGCAAATTTACTTAAAATTGCCAATAGAATAAAAAATTTCACAAAAATTTCCTCCAAGAAGCAAATTTGAGGAAAATATTCTAGAAAAAGCAAATTTGTGCAAAATTTCCAACAAATAGTAAATTGGCGTAGTTTCGTATACAAATTTTTTGGACCAAAATTTCGTTTTGAATACCAAAATTGCACAAAATTTTTTTTAGATAGTAAAATTGTGCAAAATTTCTTTAATATTGCATTTTTGTGCTAAACTATAAACTATAAAAAAAAACGGATATTAAAGCAAAATTTTTTAAGATTGCAAATTTACTTAAAATTTCCTTTATAGAAATAACAAATTCGTGCAAATTTTCCTACAAATTGTAAATTGGCGTAAAGTTTCGTATAAGATTTTTTTGGGCAAAATTTCCTTTTCAATGCCAAAACTGCACAAAAATTTCTACAAATAGTGAAATTGTGTAAAATTTCTTAAAAATTGCATTTTTTGGGCTAAACTATAAACAATAACACTGTAAAAAACTACTTCCTTTATAGAAATAACAAATTTGTACAAATTTTCCTACAAATAGTAAATTGGCGTAAAGTTTCGTATACAATTTGTTTGGCAAAATTTCCTTTTCAATGCCAAAACTGCGCACAAATTTCTACAAATAGTGAAATTGTGCAAAATTTCTTATAAACAAAATAAAACTATAATCTATAAATGATAAAATAAAAAGGAAAATAAATCTACATTTTTTAAGATTGCAAATTTAGTTTATATTTCCCTTAAAAAGCAATATTGCACAAAAATTCCTATAAAAAGCAAATTTGAGCAAAATATCATAAAATTATATTTGTGCAAGTTTTTCTGAAAAAACTAAGCAATTTAAAAGTTTAATATCAGGAATTTTTTTTAACAAAATTTTCTTTGAAACAGCACATCTGCCCAAAATTTTCTACAAATAGTGAAATTCAGCAAAATCTATAAAAACGAAAGAAAAGCAAAATATCCTAGAATTTTAAGTTTTGTCCAGATTGCCTATAAAAAGCATAATTGCACTAAATTTTTTACATAAAAGCAAATTTAAGCAAAATCTTCTATAAATAGCAAATTTGTGCAAATTTTCCTGCAAACACCAAATTGGCAAAAATTTTTATATAAAAAGCATTGTTGGGCAAAATTTTCTTTAATACCAAATTTTACACAACATTTCCTACAAGAACAAGTTTGGCGCAAAATGTAATAAAAATAGCGAAGTTATGCAAAATTTCCTACAAATAGTGAATAAAAAAGTCAAGTCAAGTTTTTTACAAATACTAATGTGCGCAAAGTTTTTTATAAATAGACGATTTGTGCAAAATTTTTTATAGATTACAAACAAATTTACCCAAAATTTCCTAAAATTGAAAATTTTTGTGTTAAAAGCAAGTTTGCGCATAATTTTTCTTTTTAAATAATACAATTGGCTTAAACATTTTTTGCCTTTGTCTGTCATAATAATGATTTGAGATCCAACTGTTAGCACCTACATAAATATCTTTTTACAAAACATATGCTTAGACTTACTTACAATTTGCGCAAATTGTTGCAATTACAAACTAAATTATTACATTTAATGTAAACCATTTAATATTTTTAGTGCCTTTTTATATTTAAAAATTGTTGCGCTTATTCTCAAAACTTATAGTTCAATGCATTTCAAATAAAAAAAAAAAAACAAAACAAAAAAATACCTGAATATGAAATATATTTAATGGCCAGTTTTACTTTTTTGTGCGTGTGTTTGAAAGTGTTTTTTGTAAATTGTGAATGGCGGTTTCGGTAAAATTTTATCTTTTACGTTACTATGAAAATTGGGAGAGAAATACATATTTTTCAATTTCACGCTTCAAATAATTTACTAATTAGATTTATATACACAGACACATGGATTTATCTGTAAAATAAAAAAGTCTGTGTGTGTAAGTACAATTGTAATTTTTGAACTGTATTTTGCACAAAAAGTCACTCACAGAGATGCACAAACACGAATTGTTTAAAAAAGATTTTCATAAATATAAATATGACCAGCATAATTTTTGGCATTATAAATTTATTTTATTTTAAGGTTTTAAATAAATATGAATATTTTATTTTCTAACAAATTGTTTTGGACCATTGTAACTCTTTTGTTGCTTGTTTCTGGCAAAATATATTTGTGTTGGTAAAAAAATTTTGGTAATTTCAATAAATTTAAAAATTATTCCAATAAATTTAATAGAGGAAAATTTTTATCTTGGCAATCGAACGGAAATTTGTCAATGAAACTTTAAGGATTTTAACACAATTAGCAACATTTTTGTGAACGGAGAGGAGACTCTATAGCGAATTTTTTATATAAAAAAATTTCGCAAAATAATTTAGAAAAAAAATTTGGATCAAATTTACCATAAAGAGTAAATTTTGGAAAAATTTCTTTAAAATATTTGCTTTTATTGGGAAAATGTTGGTACAAAAAGCAATATTGAGCATAATTTTTTATTGCAACTTAGAGTGATTTATAGAGCATTTCCGAACGGAATGAATTCGGAAACGGAATTCATTCCGTATTTTGGTGCTCAGAAAATTACGAAAAACTTTGCGGAATAAAACCATTTTTGTCATGAACGGAATGGGAGTTTTCTGTATCTTAAAGCCCAAAAAACTATCAAAGTATACTTTCTATCAATAAACAAATACGTTTTCTTCGGTTCCGAACGGAATCATTTCGAACTTTTGACATGGCTGATTGTCTTATAAAATTATGACTCACCAAATAATATTTTAACTAATAGCGTTATTCGTTACGGTTTTTCGAGTACTTAAGTGTTTTCTAAGAGTGGGCTTTATATGGGGCCTATGGTATACCGATTTTCACGAAACTTAATCGTGTGATTTCTAATCCTATGAACTTGGGACAGGCCGAATTTGATTGCAATAGCCTTATTTCGGGAGTGAACTTTATATGTAGCCTATTGTAAATTATAAACAGGTCTTCACGAAATGATGTGGTGTGATTTCTAGTCGCACAGAAAAAATTATTAAATTTCTCCTATCACCAAATTTGTTCTAAATTCATAATATCAAGCAAACAAGTTGTTGATTTTGCACCTATTACCAAAATGATTATATTGATTACTAAAAATTTTAAAATTTTGAAAAAATATTTTCAATAAATGATATTTTTAATTTTAATTAAAAAAGTGATCAAAAAACTTTGAAATTTTAAACAATGTGTTAATTTATTTAAATAAATATTGACAATTCCCAACAACAATTCTACATGTTTAAATTATTTTATTTTAAACGAAAAAAGTCAATTAAGATTTTTTGTTATTTAATTAAAATTTTGATTGAAAATTTATTACAAAACAACTAAAATGTTAATTAAATCAAAATTAAATTTTTAAAATTTTTCAGCTAAAAAAATTATTGATTCAATTATCACATTAATTAAATTAAAGTACTTTTTAAACCATTTTTTAATTGATAAAACACTTTTTTCTGTGCGTATAGAACGAAAAAATCTTGTATCAATATGTGCATTCCGCCATTATTTATGTTAGTTTTTATAAACTTATAACTTTTTAGGGTGGTTGTATCACATTTTAATTTATAACTCTTATCCTACAAAACCAATTTTGTAAGATCTTAATCCTAAACTGCTTTGGAGAACTAGATAGAAACTACGAGTACTTTACACCAATACTATTCTTTTCTTTTGAGTCGAGTTCGAAAGTGTGCGTGATTTCAACAGGCGGAAAGACAGACGGACATGGTTTAATCGTCTAAGCACTACTCAAGGGCCCAGATTATATATTATTAATGGGGTCTTGGACGAATATTAAAAAAGTTTCACACGGAATGACGAACTAAGTATACCCTCATTTGCCTCTAGTGGTGGAGCTATGGTGGCCAGACGGCCTGGATTGTCCAGTATTTTGGGGTATTGTCCGATTACCAGCTCAAATACAATTTGGCCAGTTAAAAATGTTTGCCATCATTGCCCGGTATTGCACGCATAGCTGCCAGATTTGACGATTTATCGTCATTTTGACGATTTTTAGGTACAAAAATGGTCTATTGACGATTGGACGATTAAACCCCTTAATTTGACGATTTTTCAAATGACGAATTTTGTAAAAATTTACAAATATTTTTAATATTGGGTACGTTCGTAAATGCATCACTGCGCTGCATCAGAAAAGCAAACTTTTTTAATGCCAACAAAAAAGTAATTATAATTTTTTTATTGTGTGACTATTATTTTTGCGAAGTATTTAACAATTTTTTTGGAAAACATCTACTACATTGATGTATATATAAACATTTGAAATCACTGATGCAGCGCAGTGATGCATTTACGACCGTACCCATTATTTCACATTTTATTTTAGCATCTTTGATAATTTCATTTATCTGCATTATTTGATTGGCTTAGTCAATTTGACGATTCTTACGATCTTTTCCACAAAACTTGCCGATTTTCGACCAATTTTATCTGGTAGCTATAATTGCACGCCATCAATTAACCGAAACTTGTTCATCGTATTCGAAAAATTTGATTTAAAAAATATGTGCATTTAAGTGGGTGCATTTGATGATCTAAAATTATTTTTGAATTTTGGGTGCCCCATATTCTGCAATTTTGTTTTATCACGTGACTATGGAGGTGAAAACGGGCCTCATACTCATTATTCGATATCTTATTTGTATCCGAATAATCGAATGCTGACTTTCAAAATAGAATTGAATAACTATTGTTCTGCGCTAAGTCTTTCCATCATTAACATGGTAAGTTTTTCAAAGTTATTTTGAAAAAAAATAATACAAAAAAAAAGTAAGCAAAAAATGGTTTCATTTATTAAATCATAACTATACTTTTGCGCCACCCTGTAGAAACGTAAGGATCAAATTGGTTACTGTTCTGAGCATGTGAATGCGAAAATTCGTTGCAAATATCCAACTTGCAAAGTTTTTAGCCGCACAATATGCAATATATGTGGCGTTGACTATTGACTTCACATAACAAATAACACTGTACTCGAATTTGACACTTTTTTTTTAACAAGTACGGCATCTTACCTAGCCCAAGTCATTTTTCGAAGTTAGTGTTTGTATTCTCGATATTCGCGATTAAAAATTCATTTCGACACTTTCATAAGACCATATTTTTTTTAAACTGTTCGGGTTACTGGTCAATTTAGATCAATTAAACTCCGTTAAATACAATTTTTCGTTATTATTTTTCGCAATTTTTTTTTATAAATGTTTTCTTAACCCTATTGAATAGTTGCTAATTCGACTACGCTGAATTCATATTTAGCGCTTAATCTCGCGATCAAAAATTCTAAATAAGCTAAACTAAGTAAATTATTTTGCCCAGAATGTAAAACGATCAATCGTCAAAACGGTGTGTTATGAATAAAGGACGATTTTGAGTTAAAAAATTGTCTTGTTATTTTTTTATAACTTTGTACCATATTTGGAACCAATGGGCAATATGGAAGCGGCATAACAAAATTATGTTATGGGGTTAATATTCATATAAGAGTTCGTTGTGCTGAATATTATCTAAAAATCAACATCTACATATATACGATTTTTATACCCTCCACCACCACTAGTGGTGAATGAGGGTATACTAAGTTTGTCATTCCATGTGAAACTTTTTTATTATACATCTAAGATTCCATAAAGTATATATATTCTGGATCGTTAAGTAATTCTAAGTCTATTAAGCCATGTCCGTCTGTCTGTTCGTCTATTGAAAACACGCTTACTTTCTAAAAACGCAAAAGAAAAGAATAAACTTGCTTGTAGTTTTCCTAAGCAGCTTGAGATTGAAATCCAGCAACATCCGTTCAGTAGGATCAGAACTATGAATCAAAATGTTGAAACACCACCCTAAATAATTGGTACAAAAAATTACATTAATCGTGGAAAAATGCACGGAATGATGTAAAATGTTGCACGAATTCGCTTTATATGACTGCAAGTCATACTGGTGAATTTCGTGAAGATTGGTCCATAATTGACCATAAGCCCCATATAAACCCTACTCCCGGAAAAGAGTTAAGTACGCCTAACCCGTAATTACTAACGCTATCATAATAAAATTTGGTATATCACAGTTTTATAAGATTAGAAATCGCAGTGTTTTGTGAAGATCGGTCCATAATTTACCCTTGACCCCACATAAACCCGACCCCCAAAAAACAGTTCACTGCGCCTAAAACAAAATAAAGCCCATTTTGGGGAAATAATTAAGTTCGCCTAAAACCATAACAGATATATTTATTGCGGTAAAATTTCTTCCAACTTGAATTCATATGGTCAGAAAACATATCATCCAATATTGTAAAATTCACTGTTAACGCTAAAACTAATTACACTGCTGTATTGAAATTTATTCTAATTTATTTTTTGTAATACCAGAAAACAGTCTTCAGAATTTTGGGATGATTGGTCAATAATTTACCATAGGTACAATACAAATTACCCTTCTAAAAATTATTTAGTTCGGCTAAAACTGTTACGAGTCATGATATTTTACTCAAGCCTGTTCAAAGTTCTAACAAGAAACGCATATAATTTTCTTATTGTCGGTCAATAATTTAATTCAGGTCTAAAGCGCAACTAATTTAAATGCTGACGTT
Source organism: Pollenia amentaria (assembly GCA_943735925.1). NCBI lineage: Eukaryota > Metazoa > Arthropoda > Insecta > Diptera > Polleniidae > Pollenia > Pollenia amentaria. The sequence goes on along the minus strand of OX031010.1, from coordinate 47,387,860 downwards.
CGATTTTGTGAAGCTTATTTAATAACATATATGTATTTATCATATACAGCCCACTCCTGTCTGTGGAGGGTATCAAAGATTCGGCACAGCCGAATATAGCACTCTAACTTGTTTTATCTTAAAGTGCTTTCAGAGAGCGAGTTTATACGGGACCTATCTTCACTTCTGGACGTACCAGTACAAAATGTTGCCATGATACAGTTGCTATTTAAAAAAAGTTATCGCCACTTACGCCACTTAATGTTATAGCAATACCAATATTTATTAGAAAGTTGTGGTATTTAAAGCCTTTTTCGTAAGTGGTATTTGTATGGGAGCTTTGGTCAAGTATGGACCCATATTAAAAAAATTACATAAGACTTTTTAGGTTGCAGTAAGATACATTTTCGGATCAAATTTAATAGAAATACCAAAATAAAGAGTTAGTTTAGGGGCAAAAGCCTCTATTTAGGAAAGAAGTGGGTTTGAGGGCCATGTGCAATTATTATTTAAAGGTTTCTTCATTGTGATAATTGCAACTTATTTCATCAAATTACGAGTATCTTCAAAAATGTGACTTGTACTTTGTGCATAAGTTTACATGGACAGACAACCAGCCAGCCATCCGGACGGACGGCCATCATTATATCGACTCAGAAAGTGATTCTGAGTCGATCGGTTTACTAAAGGCTACGTCCAGCACAAATATATTTTTGTGTTACGCACATTAGCACAGATGCATGGACCCTCTTTCCTATTGTGGTGGGGGTATAAAAAGTCTTGCGTTTAAGGGCAGTCTTAACAAATAAATATTTCTTCTAATCGCAAAATATTCTTCATATCACAAAATTTCCTTAAAATTGAAAATTTTCACAAATACTTCTCTGAATCGCAAGAAATTTCCTGTATATTTTGCAACTCTTGACAAATTTTTTTTCCAAAATCTCTTATAATGGCTTTGTTTCTTACTATTTCTAAAATTAATTTGTTTTCCTAAAATGCCTTTACATTTCACTTAAAAACACTTCTTTAAAAGTTGAAACCATTTTTTGCTAACTATTAAAATTTACAAAAATTACCATTTAAACATTTGTCAGAGACTGGGAGAAACAATGAATGGAAATCGTTGTAAAACAAAAAGCTCAACTTCAAATCATATTGACCTTTAACCTCGATTTTGTTTGCCAGTATTATATTGTTTTAAAAATACAAAACTCAAAACTCTTAAAGAGTTTTTTATTTTGTTAATGTGTTTCTTTTTTGTTTAAATGCTGTTTTTTTTTTTTTTTTGTTTAAAATGTAAGTCATATTACATTTTGACTTAAGTACAATACTTACAATCAGTTCAAATACCACAAAATGAGTTTGAAATAAAAAATACTTTACAAAAGGCACTTAAAAAATTGTGGTTGTCGTTGTTTTTTAACTAAAACTTTTAAAAAAGAATTACTTAAGTTTAAAAACATTTATAAAAAAAAACCCTTTTTAAGATATTTCCAACCCAAAGGAAACGGGCTTTAACAACAACTTAACGAACGATTAGTCGTCATCATCCATATTGCAAGTTTATGTTGCAACCAACAACTCGCAGTTGAATAGCAGTGGTTGGTTTGTTGTTTGGCTGGTTGTTTGTTTGGTGTTGTTGTGTTTTCACTGGCACTCGACTTTAAATGGCTGCATGTACAATTTTTGCATTAAAAATTTTGTTGTTGTTTTTACTCGTACATGGATGGCTGTTTTCTTAAATGTCGTGATGATGGCAAATTGTAAATAGTTTAAATGATTTTCAAATGGTTTCAAATTTTTCTTTAAACACAATTTACTGCCTACATTTTGTTGTTGGTGTCTAACGATTGTTTTTTTTTTATTTTGTAATTTTTTAACAATTTTTCAAATTGTGTTTTTTGTTGTTGCTTTTGGATGTGGTGTTATATTGAGTATAGACAATAGACATTGAACATAAATGAAAAAAAAAACTTGTATTCAAATTATAATACAGTGTAACCCCGATAAGCGCAACCCTTGATAAACGCCACTCCTTGATAATCGCAACACCTAAATTCTTAACATTGGTCACTGTGTAAACGCAACTTTTCAACAAGCAAAACCATAATTAATGCAACTTTACAAACAAAGTTTATTCTTCTTTCTTTCGGCTTGTTTTAATTAATTTTATATGAATGAATTGCATACTACAAAGTACGTGCACAAGGTGTATTTACTTGCCAAAGTAGCTTCGATACAAATACATACCGCAATACAGAAACAACAGGTATTTAATGTTATTAAGTATTTTTGCATGCAGTATAATGTTTTTTTAGGTCCAATAACTGAAAAATTTCTTATGCCAGAATGCTTGCAAAAGCTCACACGCTTGTCTTCAATGGGCGGTTTGGAAAAACAGTAGATCCAAAAAAATATTTCATGTCCAAATCTCGATCGAAAATTTGATACTATTTCGTTATAAACACGAGTCTTTAATTTAACTTGATTAAATTATAATCAGGGGCTAAATTGCGGCATTCGATATCGATCGCAATTCCCATTTAAGTTGTATTGTAAATTCGTTCGATATCGAATGCCATAATTGGGCGCCAGCATAATTACGGTTGTCGTTGTCGTAACGAGACAGGATGTGTGTTTCTTTAATCGATTACAAAGAAACGACAAAGTCGTTTGCGACAACGACAACCGAAAGACCCAATTTTTGAAATCGATGTCTTCCGATTTGAAATTTGCACCAAGGTTAGTCCTATTGGATAGTAGTTTAGACACAAAATTTCAAAAAGATCGGTCAAAAAGTTTTTGAGTTAAATCCATGCAAATTCTTGTTTTTCCTCGAACGTTTGGAAACTAACCCTCATATTCATAATAAAATTTTTTTGATTAATTTAAGGTTTATTAAACAAATTTTCATTGAAAATCCGTTTTATAAGCCAGCTCTAAACCTAAAGTATTTTTTTATGAATATGGGGTTAGTAAATAAATTATTTATCCGAATTACTCTTTTTACAGGTAAATTCCATCGTTTTTTTCGGCATACGAGTATTTTATCGTTAATGAATTTTTTGCATATAATGTTTAAGAATCCATATAAATTCACATGTTTATTATGTTAATTTTACTGAAAAAAAGATATTTTTGGATATATTTTGATTTTATTGAAATTCTTTTTGTTTTTATCAAAAGGCTCAATCACCTTAACAAAAAATCCAAAATTATTATAAAAATACTATTGGGATAAAATGGTTTGAAAAGTATTTAATTTCAATTAATGTGTTAATTGAATCAATTATTTCTTTAATGAAAAAAAAACATGTTAATATATAATTTTTTTTTAAATTTTTTCATTCCTATGCTAAACCCGCGAAGCTCTTCGCTTGTCTGCAGGAGACCAGAGTCTCTGGCGGGAATTAAACCCGCAACTTCGGCACTGATAGATTAACTCACTACCAGCTTGCCTACCGGGCACTTTAAAACAATAATTTAGTTGTTTTAAAGTTAATTTTTAATCAAAATATTATTTAAATAACAAAATACATTAATTTAGAATAAAATAATTTAAATTTATAAAATTGATGTCTGAGCCAGAGCTTTATTTGTCAATAAATAATTCTTTATTCAATAATTCTTAATATTATTTTTGGAAAAAAAATTATATAAATAAATTTATGTCGTTATTAATATATGTATGTATGTGTGTACTTCTTAGAAATTGTCACTAAAGCATCCACATTAAAAATGATTTAACAAAAACGGTAATAATATTAAATTTTGAAACAAAATATTATGATATACATACAATGTATTTCTGTTTTAGGCTTATTATTTTCGGAAGGGAGTTTTATATTCAACCTTTGGCAGGTTATGGACCGTACATTACAAAATTTGGTGGTGATTTCTTGTATTCAAAAATTAAGGTTGGCCATATTTCAATAGAAAAATGCAATAAAAGCTCATTAAATCGCCTAAAGAGCTAGTGAAGTGATTTTTGTAAGATGGCTTTATATGTCTCCTGGTTAATTCTCTATCTACCGATCATCACAGAAGTCTTTTTGTGTGATTTATATGGACCGGACAGATCATTAAAAATTACAAAATATTATTTCTAGCCATTGAAAACTAAATTAATTTATTTTGAATTTAAGTTTCAATTATAACTTTAATTCATTTAATAAGAATTTTAAATGAATCTAAGAAAAATTTGATTTCTAGTTTGCTCAATTAAATTACTTTATTAATTATTATGCCCTCCACCACCACTGTGGCGAATGAGGGTATACTAAGTTTGTCATTCTGTGTGAACTTTTTTATTATAGGTCTAAGACCCCATAAAGTATATATATTCTGGCTCCTTGAGTAATTCTGAGTCGATTTAGCCATGTCCATCTGTCTGTCCGTCTGTCCGTTTGTTGCAAGCACGCTCACTTTCGAAAAACGCAAAAAAAAAAGAACAAACTTGGTCGCAAATATCTTGTAGTTATCCTAAGCAGTTTGAGATTGAAATCCAGCAACAGCAGTTCAGTAGGATCAGAACTATGAATCAAAATGTGGAACCACCACCCTAAAAAAATGGATAATTTTGATACAAAAACTAACATTAATGGTGGAATAAGGCACGGTATGACATAAAATTTAGCACGAATTCGCTTTATACTATTGCAAATCATATTGTTAAATTTCGTGAAGATCGGTCCATAACTGACCATAGGCCCCATATAAACCCTTCCCTCGAAAAACAGTTTAGTACGCCTAATAATAACGCTAGCATCCTAAAACTTGGTACGTCACAGTTTTATAGGACCACAAATCACACTGTAAATTTTTTTGAAGATCAGTCCATAATTTACACTAGGCCCCATATAAACCCTACTCCCGGAAAACAGTTTAGTACGCCTAAAACCGTAACAAATATTGCTATCATAATAAAATTCAGTATACCACAGTTTTATAAGACTAAAAATCTCAGTGTCAAATTTCGTGAAGATCGGACCATAATTTACCCTAAGCCTCATATAAACTCTACTCTCGGAAAATAGTTTATTGCGCCTAAATAATAATTTAATAATATATCTTCTATATATATAAAAATGAATTATGTATGTTTGTATGTTTGTTTGTTTGTCGCTTTATAGACTCCGAAACTACTGAACCGATTTTCCTGAAATTTTTACAGTAACATCACGTGAGCCCTAAAAATAAAATAGGCTACTTATTTTTTCGATAGGGGCAGGGGAATTGGTACCCCCCATAGGATGCCAATATTAATTACACAGTACAACATTTTTCAGTTAATTGATTGCCAACTCAATTCTGTGAACTGTATGTGAAATTAGACCCAAAAAGAAGAATTTCTGCATCATTCGTTTTGTCTTCTTACCTGCGATTTGAAGTTAGTATCGATTTGAAGTTAGTACTATCGTATAGGGGAATTTATCACGTTTTAGGCCCTGTTGTTTGACATAGCTCGACAACCCCTAGCCCAATTTAGTTGAAATAAATTTTAAAAAATTAAGAATTACAATTCCCTTAATCTGTTCATATATTGTTTTCCTATACAAGTAACACTTTCGAAGTTAAAAATGAATGTATGAAGGGAAAAAATTATTTTTTGCCTAAAAATTTAAATTTTTTTTTTTAAAAATACATAAAAAATGCAAAATGGAAAAAAGTTTCAAGTCTAGTTATTTTTTCGCAAAGTCACATAACCTATGAGCAAAATGAGACAAAGATCATAAAAATCGATGCACGCGTTTCGCTTTTATTCGCAATTGAGTAAATGTATGAATTTCAAAAATTTGCTCGAGATATGCACAACATTATTTGGAGAAAACATTGACACCTTTTTCATGATTCTGAGAATTAAAAAAAAAGGAATAAACAAAAGGTTATTTGATTTTTATGATTGCGGTAATAAATGTACGTGGACAATTAAACGGAAAGTGGACCTTTTTATTATTTGGGTTTTTCCGGTGGCTACCTATATGATTTTTTTACAGAAATTGCACCCACATTTAAGGGTGGTCATTATTTGGAAAGTTTTGCACAGTTTGAAACGTACAAGTGCTGAATCAGGTATATAGCCAGCCGCCCTTAAAATATGCGCCCATTTATAAGTACCTGGCAGTAAAATATTCAAAAATACGTAGTATTTATAGGTGTGCATTGATCGATTTTTGGCATTCAGCCAGTGCCGACGAACGCGAACAGTAAAAGTGATTTTTCTCCAGTTTTTTAAAAGTGAATAACAACAAAACATAAAATATATCAATATGGAAAACAACAAGTGCCCATATTTGGATGAATATTGTTACGTTTGTGGTCATATCGTCCGAAAAATACAGAAAAAAGATCGAAAAAATTTGTTTACTGAGCAATTCAAAACCGCGTATTGTAATTATTTCGATGAAGCAGATTTAAGTGGTGCAAATTTTACGCCGAACACAGTGTGCAACAGTTGTTATACTACCCTTCTAAAATGGATTCACGGAAAAAGTAGAAAGTTATCTTTTATGAAGCCAGTAATTTGGGTGGAAGACACAACTGGACATGATGAATCCAGGTGCTATGCATGCATAAATTTTCGTCCTGGATTAAACAGACAACAATTGAAAACAAAAGTATACACTGCTGCATTTACTGCCACACTTCCAGTGCAACGCCCTGCTGATACCGATGCACCTAAACCTCCGAGTGCGGATACTGTGTCCCTGCTAGCCGAAACCGTTTTCACCAATCCGATTTGGATGATGCTGATTGGATACCCGATATTGAAAATAGTGCACCACAACCGCTACCACAAATCGAAATGGATTACATTGTGGCCAAGCTGGGACTATCACAACACGACTCCGAATGGCTGACATCATTTTTGAAGAGAAGAAAACTCACACAGCAAAATGTCAGCGCAACATCATACCGACAACGCCAAGCTGACTCAGACCATGAATATGAACAACCTACGAAGAAAACAAGATCATCAGAACCACAAGCGTCAACTTCTACAAGGATGGATATTGCCAATAATTGAAAAAATGTTCTAAATTTTGTTTTTATGCATATTATAATTGCGTATTAATTGCATATTATTTTATTTTCATTAAGTTTTTATAAATAAAGTTTTTTTTTGCATGATAATTTTTTAATTTATATTTTTATTTTAAGGGTGGTGGCTATAACTGATTTTTGAAATTCATACCTTTACTCAATTGCGAATAAAAGCGAAACGCGTGCATCGATTTTTATGATCTTTGTCTCATTTTGCTCATAGGTTATGTGACTTTGCGAAAAAATAACTAGACTTGAAACTTTTTTCCATTTTGGATTTTTTATGTATTTTTAAAAAAAAAAAATTTAAATTTTTAGGCAAAAAATAATTTTTTCCCTTCATACATTCATTTTTAACTTCGAAAGTGTTACTTGTATAGGAAAACAATATATGAACAGATTAAGGGAATTGTAATTCTTAATTTTTTAAAATTTATTTGAACTAAATTGGGCTAGGGGTTGTCGAGCTATGTCAAACAACAGGGCCTAAAACGTGATAAATTCCCCTATACGATAGTACTAACTTCAAATCGATACTAACTTCAAATCGCAGGTAAGAAGACAAAACGAATGATGCAGAAATTCTTCTTTTTGGGTCTAATTTCACATACAGTTCACAGAATTGAGTTGGCAAATCATGTGTTGTACTGTGTTATCGAACCGATTTTCCTGAAATTTTTACAGTAACATCACGTGAGCCCTAAAAATAAAATAGGCTACTTATTTTTTCGATAGGGGCAGGGGAATTGGTACCCCCCATAGGATGCCAATATTAATTATCGCATATCTTAAGAGCCGCTGCACGCATTTTGCTGAACTTTTTGTAGTAGGATCTTCTGAGCCCCGGAATTGAAATAAAATAGCAGCGGGGGTATAGGAATACCCCATAGGACGCCAATGTTTAACATCGCATATCTTAAGAACTGTAATAGTGAGAATGTTCAAACTTTCTAAAAGTAACTCTTATGGTATACTACACTTTTGAAAATAAAAATAAAGCGGGTAGGCGCAGGGGGGGAAATACCTCCCATAGGATGCATACATTAAATATCGCTCAACTGAAGAACTATTAAAGGGAGAGTCTTCAAACGTGTTTAAAGCTACTATTATAGTAAACTATAAATTTCAATATAAAAATGTGCGGGGTCAGTGTAGCGAAGCGCACCGGGTTAAGCTAGTAATATATATAATATATAATATAGAATTAATTAAATTTATATATTGCGGCAAAATTTCTTCCAACTTAGATCCATATGGCCAGAAAAAATATCATGCATTTTTGTGAAATTCACTGTTAACGCTAAAACTAATTACACTGCTGTATTGAAATTAATTCTAATTTATTTTTTGTTATACCAGAAATTAAACTTCAGAATTTTGGGATGATTGGTCCATAATTAAGCATAGGTCCAATGCAAATTACCCTCCTAAAAATTATTTTAGTTCGGCTAAAACTTTTAAGAATCATGATATTTTACTCAAGCCAGTTCAAAGTTTTATAAAGAAACGCATAAAACTTTCTGATTGTCGGTCAATAATTTAATATAAGTCTAAACCGCCACCAATTTTAACGCTGACGTTCGTTTTTGTGAAGCTTAGTTAATAATAAAATATTGGGAGAATTCAAACTGGTTGTAGTGGGGAATGTAAGAAAAGATAAACTCATCACAGTTTTATTGTTTGGTATTTTGTTTAAGCTTTTTTATCGTTGCAAATAGGACTTTTTGAGTGTATGTAGGTAATTCGCATTCCCTCTGTAGTCTTGTTTGCAGATAACTTTGCTTTTCTAAAATTATTTATATAGCACTCTAACTTGTTTTTATTGATTTTAAATTATCTGAGGATATTGAATAAAAAATAGATTTGTTGTTTATTATTTTTTTAATTGAATCAATCAACACATTAGCCCAATTCACAATCTTGAGCAAACGGTTTTGCATCGTAGCATTTGCAAAACTGAACAGTAAATACTGTAGTATACTCTTGGGATTATAGTAAATTCTGTACCATTTTGAAAATGCTACGTTATTTTTACTCTGCACTAACAAAATATACAGCAATGCACTTGCTACTCTGTTGCAAATATGCAATGCTTAAAACCAATAATTTATATTTACTCGACGTTTGCAACACTTGATTGCAAAATTCAGAATTTTATATTTTTACAAATTTTAATAATCAATATACGACCCTGTTCTGAAAATCACGTGATTTCAAATCACATGTGCTTTTAAAATCACACTTGTGATTTTGTGGTATTTTTCGGTGTGTTTCGATTGTCGAAAGCACAAGCAAACACAAGTTTTTACCACCCGCTTGTTCTACGAAGGCGTATCTCATTTTTTTTAACGCTTTTGATGTTATTTTCCGATTTTTTTTTTTTTTACCAATTTGGCGATCTCAAGTTTGTTTTAGGGCTTGTTTCAAATTTTGCAATTTTTCGCGAATTTTAGCCATGTTCGCGATAGAAGCAACTTGTTCCTGTAAGTTTTCTGATTCTTTACAGCTTTAATGATTTATAATAAATAGAAGACTCTGCTATCTTGCCGCTGTTAGTAAATTTTTGCGAATTTCCACTAATTTAGCAATTTTTACCGAATTTTTGCCATTCCTTATAGTTTAAGGGACTTTTAATCAATTTTATGGCTTGTTTGTAATATATAACATTTTCTCGAATTTCGGCTATTTTTGCAAAAATATTTAGTTATTTTCCGATATATTTTTTTTTAACCAATTTAGCGATTTCAAATAAGTTTTGGGGTTTGTTTACATGTTTGCAATTTTTCGTGAATTCTTGCCATGTTCGCGGATAGAAGCGATATTTTCCTGTGATTCTTCACAGCTTTTACGTTTTTAATAAATATTAAGCTTTGCTATCATGTCGCTGTTAGCAAATTAGCGATCTTTTATTCAACTAAAAAGGCAAGCCTGAAATTACAACAAAAGTCACAAAAGCAAATTTTATTTTTGTACTGTCGTCGAATTTTCTTAATTTTAAATGATTTGTTGTAAATAAAACAGCTTATTGCATAAAAAAATTAATAAACAACACATTAAATATTTTATTAGGTAATTTATTATGACGGTCATCTTACAATAGTCGCAAAAATAACAAAGTGATTTTAAAAAGTTGTTTACGTAGCTGAACGTTTTGAAATCACAAAATAATTTGCCCAGAACACCTTTCTTGTGGTTTTAAATCACATTGATAAGATGTGATTTTCAGAACAGGCCTGATAATTATTTTGGTAATAAGTTAAAATTCAACAAATTTACACATTGTTTGAAACGGCAAAGTTTTTTGATTCTTTTTGTAATTAACATTAAAACTATCCTTTATTGAAAAAAAAAAAATATTCACAATTGTTCAATTTTTACAATTTTTAGTAATCAATATAATCATTTTGGTAATAGGTGCAAAATCAACAACTTGTTTGCTTGATTCTATTAATTTGGTGATTAGAAACAATTTTTAATTTTGTCTCTGTACTTTGTAAAAAGGTTTAAAATACTGTTGCTATTTCGATGTTCAAGCCAACATTCAATTTTTATCTGCTGTTTAATTTTTAACGAATTTGCAAAATTTTTTTGAGTGTACAGTCAGTGTGTTAATTGCTAAAGTGTCGAGCACACAATCCAATTAAGAAAGAGAGAATGCATGCCATAACGTTTCTCAAGAACAGCTGAATGAATTACTGCAGCACTTCTTTATTAAGAAAAATTCTTAACACAAAACACTATTTTTAATCCGATTTTGTAGATTTGCTTATGCGCAAATTTTAATGATAAATGCATGAAATAGTTATGTTCACATAGGTTAATCAAAAAACATCATAATCAATGAAACATTTGATTTTGAATTTTAAATCCTTTACTGCCTTTTGGATTTAAGGTGACGATACGACTTATTAACACCGAACCAAATTTTATAGAAAACAATTAATTTTCATAGATCCTGAACAAATTATCTAAACGCCCGATTTTTACACAAATATAGACAAGTGTTTTTTATCGTATTATTAGTTACTTCTTGATTCATCGAGGACCATAGTGCCAAGACAATTTATTTCCATTGACATCTATCAGCTGCTTAGACTAAAGTTGCCTCCAACTCACCCTGTGTGTTTCAACTTCCTTCTTTTTTCTCTTTTCCAGGTATGAACTGGTCTTGAACATCGTCGGCTTCCCTGTGTATTCCATTTAATTGCATTTTTGTAATGTCTCCCTTCGGTTTCCGTGGGTTATGCCCAATCATCTCCATTTCCTTCAGAGAATTTTCGTTTTGACTGTGGTTTTCTTTTTTCCCTGCCACAGTGATTGGTTGGAGATTGTGGCTGGCCAGAATATTTTTAGGATGGCATGTAGACAGCGATTGTTGAAGGGTAGATTGCGTTTAAATCTAAAATGTCTGCATTCCATGACAAAGATCCGTACAGAAGAGTAGATTTATTTTAAGCTTTGTGTTGGAACATATGTGCGAAGATCTCAAAAAAGGATTTAGATGGCCAAAAGATTGGGTGCTGGGGTTTATTTTGTTTCGGATATCAGCACTGGATCAGCCGGATGAAGTCAGCATACTCCCGCAGTAATAGCATGTTGTAACATCCAAGCATATGATTATTCTTTTTTAGATACTAGGAGACAGTCTTCCAGTCTTCAATTGAATCCGCAGGTTACACTTGTAGGTGTGGATAAAGAGGCTCATTGCAACACACAGTTAAAAACCATATTGAATAGCAATGGAGAAAGAACACATCCTTGCCTTATTCCGGTTTTAATGTTGAATGTGCACAAGAGTTTTGAATATAAAAAAATCTTATTCCAATTATTGGGTGTATATATTAAACATTTTTGGGATATTTTGAAGCATTGGGATATTAGAGCATTGGCCATTGCTAGCATAATCTTATCTCCGCGTATTACGAGCAAAAAAACAGCTAATTTTTTTTTTTAAAGAGAAGAACGTTCTGATCTACACTGAAAGGAAAGACGTCATAACGCTGACGTACTTTGACACCAGTACTATGACAAGTGTCTATGTTTTTGACCCCATGACACTTTATATCACTGTGATGTCAGCCTTAACAACACTTGCCCAAATTGTCATCAAGGTCGAAAATTTAAATTATGTCATCAATAGGATGATACATTGGCATCACAGAAATGACGAATCGAAGTCGGTTTTATAAGGCATATCATCAGTGCGATGACAAACTTTTCATCAAATTGAGTCATTGCAATTGGCCTTAAGTCATGTTAAGAGAATATCATTATTAACTTACCCGTAACACATGTTTGTTTCATTTTTGTAGAATTCCGCCCTTTGTTAACAGAAGAACTCTCAATTATAAGACACCGGCAGCATGCCTGATATGTTTTTCGTAATAATTCTACTTTAAAAATTTGATGTATTTAAATAAATAATTTTATAAAATAGAATATGGGAATTTTGGCTTATAATTTTACTTTTTGAACATGAAAAAAATGTTAATAATATATTATGACATGATATGTTATGGTATCGCACTGATGACAGTTTGTCATGGCACTGAATGACAGTTTGTCATGGCACTGATGGCAGTTTGCCATTGCACTGATGAAAGTTTGTCATTGCACTGATGAAATGATATATTATGTCATCGCACTGATAACAGTTTGTCATCGCACGTATGACAGATTGTCTGTAATGGTGTAAAAATACATCAGCGTTGTGACGCCTTCTCTATCAGTGTACACAAAATGCGGCGGCGAATTGATGTCACTGTAGTCATAGATGACGCATAAAATATGACAAAATTGGATTGATGTCACTTTTTGCCTCATTGATACCGTTTGTTGTCATTGATGTCACAATTCGGATGTTAATATGAAGACGCAATTTTCTATGAGTGTATAAGGCAGGTGAGGAAAAACTTTACATTCACTATTTTTAAACAGTTATAGCCACACCACAGTAATGGAGAGGTTATTATGCGATTGTGCTAGAGTACAATACGATGATAATACCTAAAAACCTTTTAGTATAGCGATCGCCTCTGAATCACTGCTTAAAACGATATAACGATGCCTGTCCGTCCGGCTGGCTGTCCGTGTAAAGCTGAAATTCGGAGATAATTTGATCGAATTTAGTACGTAGGTGTCACATGGACCAACCCTATTGCAGATGAGGAGAAACCGTCAATATATTTATATAACCACTATGCAAGCTTCCTTCTGGAAGAGTCGTTGTGCCCTTAAACTGTCTTAGTTGTTTAGATTAAATTTGGTTCAAACTTATTCAATTGCAAACTTTATGATCTTGGAAAGTTTTACAGGAACGGTTCAATGATTTTTCAAGCTTTTTTTAAGTTTAACAAAGTTCTTTATGAATGCTGTAGGCATTTTTTATATTAAATTTTTTTTTTGGCTGATCTGGGAGGGGTGTATCTTCCTTGTCAACGTCAGCACTTTTAAGCCGCATAAACAATTTCCCACGTTAATTCGATGACACATATTCAGAATAGGCTTTGTTGAGCAATGGATGGGCTTTAGCTGCTTTATTTTTCATATTGTAGAAAAAACTTCTTATAAACACAATCAGCCCAATTATGAAAGAAAAACTCCCCGGGAGTTTTCTCCCTTCTCCCATTTTTCCTATGTTAATTCAATTGTAGAAATGGGAAAAGGGAAAAAAACTCCCAGGGAATTTTTATTCATAATTGGGCTGAATTTGAAATTTTTGAAGCGAAAAAAAAACTTTATTTGCAACTGGGAAGAAATGACAGACGTGTTCCTTATCATAAAAGTTATTAAAGAGTTAACCATACGCTCGTTGCTGTTCATCTTGCTTTTTTATGTTATACACCTAATAATAATAGTTGGTTGTTTTTCTTTAAAGCGGAAATTTCTGGCATCTCTGGAAATTCAATAAGTATCTTTTTGCTTTAAACTTATCTTTTTTTTTTGGAAAAGTATCTTTTCGTTCATAAAGTACATATATCTTTGTAAAAAGTAAATATTTATGCAAAAAATAATATCTATTTGTATTATTTCCGTTTCTTAAATCAATCTTAAAAATTTTTCTGCCTTAGGAATTCTTTTCAAACTCGCTGTTTAAATATCTTTTTAAATTATTTTATTTATTTAGTTTTTATATTGTTAAAAATCTTTTTTTTTAATCACTTCATTATCTCAGCTAAAATTTTTGTTTGTTTTTAAGTTTTTCATGCATTTAATCAAAAAGTTTTCATCTTAAACAAAAAAGACGTAAAAAAAGCAGAAACAAAAATCCTTCAACACGAACAAATCCCAACTAACCGCTAAGACAAATCATTGAAAAACGATCTGAGCCCAAAGCGATTTGTCTAGAGTAATGAAATGTGATTAAAATAAATAAATTTAAGATTGTCTGGAAAAAGGCCCCCCGTTTAACCAAAAAAAAAACATGATTGTTAAAGCGATGAAAAGAGAAACGAGCTGAAAAAAATGTTAGCAAGCCAGCCGCCACCATGAACGTTGTCGATAATGTCAACGATTCATTAGTGCAGTTTAATTTGAATTTTCCCATCATAATTTGCATTAAATTTTGGCCAAAAGGAGTTTAGGTTTAGGTTTCTTTTTGTTTTTATTTGGTGAATTTTTGCGATTTGAAATCAATTTAAAGAGTAGAGTGCAAAGAAATATCAGGCCTTAGGGTATGCAACTAATATGGATTAAAGTCGATTTGATTGATTGCTTTTTAGTTGTTTATGCTTAAATTAGTTAGGCCGATTGTGGATTGCCTTTTAATCGTTCAGTTGGTGACAAAAATTTAATAAAAATATCGAGGCTTTTATTAATGAAACCACCCTTCAATTTAGAAGGGGGGGGAGGGGGAGATGTTTGTTTGACATAGTAGAAATTCAGTCGGGACTGTCCTTAAGACCAATTTATGATTTAAGAAAACCGGTGCGCGACAAGCTCGGGGGTTCATGACCCCCTCTAAACAAGGGCGAATCCAGCCTTCAATTTAGTGGTTGAGGAGCGGTTAGACAAAGTAGAAAGTCAGTCGGGACCGACTCTAAGCCCAACTAATCCATTAAGGGATCATGACCCCCCCTTGGTTCTTCGCTCAGTTGTATAAATTACTGCTAAGGCCCTTTAAGTGAATTCCGAGCTTTGGTTTTAGCCGAGGTAGAGATTGTTAAGATTGTTCTTAAAGGCATCCCAACAAACCAAAACGATTTACAAAGAAATTATAACAAGCTTACCTAAGCTTACCTAAGATTTTTAAAAGTTCTTTCTAAGTCGTTTTGGTTTGTAGGGATAAATTAAGGGTTGCTTTTCGCCTTAGATCATTGATACGTTAAATTTATGCTGATGTTGTATTACAGCATATTAGTATTAGTGAATAAAGCGAGTATACCCAGCAAACAAAAGATAAAGCGTTTGAACTATGATGCTTCATTGTATTTCCTAAGGTAATACTTCAAACTAAAAGAAAAACCTTTTCTAAATAGTTTAATTCAGAGACTGTAACGATTATGAGTAATATCATAAAAATTATTATTTGTTGTTTACCAACTTTCATTATTTCTAAGCAATTTGTTCAAAATGCCTTTTTAAAACATAGTTCCTCTTATTTTTTAATGTAATATAACATAAGAGGCATTGCAAATTGCCAAAAGCATTTCAAATTTCACAATTCTATTATTTCTCGAAAAAAGAAATGTTTGTTGGGTAAGTATCCGCATGTGCACTCGTCTCTGGGTAATTGACGACCGAGTTGTGTACTCAGTGTACTGAATGAAAGAGCGTAAGAATGCCTGTGAAGAATGTCTATGAATGAATTTCCACAATTGTAGTGAGGGCTGCGCATCAATGGCCGAGAATAGGTCCTACTGGCAAAGATTGACCTCCAAATGATTTTCTCTTAATTTTGACAGTAAAATTATCACACGAACCTATCGATATCACATGAAACCCGTTGACATTTGGAGTCACAGTTTAAAAATATACTGGTATTGAATCGTATTTTCTAAGAAGAAATATAGGAAACTTCTTAAGCACTGCGACTTTATTTAAGTCTTTCTAGTTTTTAAAAAATGTTACCAGCTTTAGGAATAACTAATATTATTTAATTGTTCGATTTAAGGTTTTAAAATAAAGGATTTCAAAAGATGCTTGATTTAGCTCTTGGTATAACTATTTTTGAATGTTTAGGTGAAGATGCATCAGTTGAAGCTCTTGTTTTATATTTTTTTTGTTTGTTTCCTTAAAACGATTTAACAGATTGTTAAACTCTAAAGCAAATTTGCATTTAAATCTCAAACAATAAGATTTAAATTTGATTTTGTTTTTCAACAGAGATCTTTTAAATTGATTTTGGTGCATAACAATAAGACTAGAGGAATTTCAGCGCTACAACTGTTAACAATCATTTTAAATTAACACAATTTTAATTTTTGAACATAAAAATGATTAATTAAAAATTAAAAAAAATATTTAAAAATAAAAAGAAAATAATATTAAAAAAAAAAAAAAAATAATTATGCTGAAAGAATAAAAAGAAGTTAAAGTGTTGTTAACTAAATAAACAAAAATGTTAAAAAATAATTAAAATTTTTCAAAATAATTAGAGTTCTCTTTTTATTACAGAAACTCCGATATAACGAAAAGATCAATATAACATAACATAACAAATCTCAACATCCCTACAATTCAGGAGAAAATTATAAGGTTTACACTCAAATACATACACTGAACCAAAAAGGTACGTGGAGACAACGAAAATATCTGTTGAACAAACGAAAAATTTATTAAGTTTCGTCCAATGTATTTGTTCGTTGTGACAACGAATAACTGTTCCAAGGTTTTAAAAGATTTTATGTAAATAATTTAATGTACTGTTCGTTAATATAACGAAAAAGTTCAAAAATATAACGAATGAACTTATTCGTTAATTTAGAAAACCTTTTCGTTAATTTAACGAATAATTTTGTTTTACAAATTTGTTGGCTCAACGAACACAGTACATTGTCTCAATGAACTATTTTTTTAAATTTCCCCTCGCAACATTATACCACCTGCCCGCCCCCTCACAATTTACATCTGTAACCCCCTATAAAATTCAAAAAAAAAATTAATAATTGAAATGTACATATATGTTTTTGCAAAAGTTTTGCAAATTTATTATGGTATATATATCGAGCCATAACCGCCAAAAGGGCTGTAGCGAAATAATGGACGATTTTCGTTTTATTATTAAAATTTATTATTCATAATCATCTGCATCATCTCAGAAAATATCAGGGCTGTAGAATTTACCGTTTTGATTTTACAGCAAAAACAATAAAGACTTAAGTACAATTCACTGTTTGTTTACAAGTTTTGTTACCACGACTGTCGCTTGCGTCTTTTCGTTTTTATAAATTAATTCGTATTAGTGGCAAAATAGAAAAATATTACATTTTAAACAAGTGGTAAGTGTTTTATTTTAAAAAATAGATAGAATTTCTATAAATTTTATATTATATGCTGGTAATGAAAATTTTACTTCAGAGTTCGACCAAAACTGGTCTTGTTCCGTATAGTGATACTGATTCTTCTGGACAAAAGCATTGTTTACAAACACGTTCCAGTTCGAAATTTTCAGAGACATTAACCATAGAAGAAATTAAAAAAAATTAAAACTGAAAGCTGTGTTTTAATAAAATCACAAGGGCTTAACCGTCTTAACATTGATAAAGACCTATCCAGCGTGACAGCAAAAAAGACTTTAGCGCCATAAATAGACGTTATCTTGGAGATATACAAAATCAATTAAATGCAATATATTGCTCAGAAGTAGCAATGTTTACAAACCAAATTTCACCGTAATCCCTATGCTTCTCCTGTAAATTTTAGTTTTTGGCGCTTGAGTCTTTTTGGCGGTTAGGGCTTGATATGATGATATTTATATCATTGTATAAGGTTTATTTATAATTTTTATAAAGTTTTGGCAAACTTAAGCCAATCTTCAAAAGCAGACAAATTCCAACTTTTCAAGCTTCATAGCATGGTAATACACGTGGCCAAGCCTTAATGCGGTTTTGATAATAATATTTCAACAAAATATATTATTAATTTTAATTTTTGATTATTTTACCAGGAATCAGGTAACCATGCAAAGCCCAAAGCATTGCCGCATCTCGACTATTTGCAAAAATAATATAAGAATCTGACATTAATTGAATGATTATATTTTATGTTTAATTTTTTTTAGTATTAAGAATAAAAGTTTTTGTTGCAATGTTTAACTCTTAATAGTATAACTTAATAGTAAGCGATAATAGTTTGAATATTTTAGTTAAGTTTTTTGACTAACTTTCACTTAAATCGGTTGATTTTATATTATTTACCACTAGTTTAAATTTCTTTGTAAACCTTTTTATTAAATTACAAATAATTTTATGAATACGGCAGTAAATGTGTGAAGCTACAAATATTTGAGGAAAAAATAATGGGACCAACAGCCAAACTAATATATAATTTCTTTTAATTCCAATATTTTTTTTGTTTATAATACTGCATCTTACATAAAACAGTTGTTTGCTATGTCTAGCACAATAATTAATTTTATTATGTGATATTAATGCCATGCTAAATCTCACTAGCCACACTGTGCTAGAATTTGACAATTTTTTTTTAAGCAAGCGGAGGACCTGGCTTTTTAACCTAATTCGGGCACGCTGAATCCAGTGGTGCTAACAGTTTTTTAGGTAAGCTCTTGTTTTCGAGATATACCGTTATATCGAAAATTGAAGAGGTTATACAACATATATTCGCGTAACTCAAAAACGGCTTAGTTTATTAAACAAACTAACAACAAAATTCGGCAAAAAATTTCCTTTAAGCTAAATTAAAACTTTTTCTCATATGCGCAGTCGTTTTAGAAACATAATTTTTTGGGCAAAAAAATATTTTTTAGCAATTTTTGGTATGTTAAAAATTCATAAAAAAAATTGGAAAATGCAGCTATGATACAAATTTTTTCTAGACATATATAGACATATAACAAGCCATATATGATTAAAATCTGTTTACAACTTTTGATTTTATTACAAGACGAAAAATTTTAATTAAATTTAAGAATTTCATAAAACGCTATATTTGTGTGTATTAAACTTCTACACCCATTAAGGTATCTCAAAACCGCTTAATAGATGCATGTATGGCCAATACAGGTAAAAAAACATTCTCAAAATAAGAAATAGCACTACTTGTAGGCTAGACGACGATATAAGGTTCTAAAATAATAAAAAAAAATTAAATTTCTATTATTCTTAAATTTTTTAAAAATTATTAACATTATTAATTCTATTAAAACCAGGCATAGGAAATTTAGAATCGAAAACTTTAAAAAAAAAGTTTTCATTGAAAAAATAAAAAATTCTTGTGTACAAAATAATTTTTTTTTTTATTAGACAAGAAAAATAAAAAAGAAAATGAAAAAGATATTTATTTTAAAAGCACAATATAATTTTGTACATGAAAATAAAATCTAACTGCCGTATTCATAAAAAACTAAAATGGATATGAAATCTGTTTTAAGAAAAATTTGTATGGAAATTTAGTTTTAAAATACGTTTGAAATCTATTTTATTTTTTATGAATACGGCAGTAAATCAAAAACTTTTCTTTTTGTACAAAAAAAAAAAAAAATTTGAAATCTATTTTCATAAGAATTTAACATGTACTAAAATCAGCAAAACAATTTATCAATATTTCAATATTTTAAATCAAGTTGTTAGCAATAAGCAATGAGAATAAATCAATTAACTCCGATGGTTTTAACAATAGTTTTAATAAATGCCTTTTGATCCATTTTAAAAAAAGCATGTTGGAACTTTCGTTTTTCGATGAGAGCTAATGTTCAATCACTGTGTAACGAGGAGTAATATCGCCTGACGTTACCCATATGTGCTTTGAGCTATTTATTGCGCAATAAGCACCTTGTCATACCGTTTGCAGTTAGAGCTGCATAGGATTCCATATTAAATCGTTTTGCGAGACCTCTTTACTTAGAAAACTTTATTTCGTTGTAGTTTTTTTAATTAAAACTATATTTCCTTGAAAAATTTAATTTTTTTTTTTTTTTTATATGTACAAAATTATATTAAATCAAAAAATTTGTCCTCGGCGCCCTTAGGCATTATTGAGGAAGTGTTGACAGATTCTTAAACTACTTTGTACAAAAAGCAAGGTAATTAGGTAAGTTAAAATAGTTACATTTGATTTTTAAAAAAGGAAAAAAAAAAATTTTAGGAAAATAAAATTATGTTTCAAATAATATTTTAATAAATATAAATAGCTTACATCAAAAGTGCTTCCAATGTTGAACATAAATATTCTTTCAGCAATACTTTGGAAAATTAAATTCTATTACTGGACTTTAACTCATTGGGTAATTCATTATATTTTACACCTCCCATGTAGTCAATGCGTTGTTTGGATTTTTCTAATCTAAACCTTGGAACACGTAAATTAGAACTATTGCGGGTACTAAATTGCATTTGATTTTGTTGAAAAGAAATGGTCCGATGTCCAATGTTGTGAACATATTTAAAAACATAATTTAAGACTTGGTAGTTATATAAACCATAAACTGGCAGGATCGTCTTACATATATCCCTATATAATGAGATTGTTGAATATCGATGCCTTACTTTCTCAACCTCGTATCTTAAAAAAATACGGTGTTGACTTTTTCATGTCAAACGATTGCTATTTTTGTGTTATATTACTGCAACAACTTATTATTTCAATAATTTGTCTCAATTCTGTAAATATTAATAAATTATTGAAATAATAAGCAATAAGCAAATAAATTATTGAAAATAGCAATAGTTTAATATGAAAAAGTCAAGACCGTATTTTTTTAAGATACGAGGTTGAGAAAGTAAGGCATTGATATGTCAAAGGCAAATTATGTACGATCTTAAGCGCCTTAATTTGTGAACGTTGAAGAGATTTAAGTTGAACCTTTCGTTTGTTATAGGCATAAATAATAGCCATGTTATTCAAATGCGATTGAATTAATGCTTGATATATCATTAATTTCACTTTTACATTAAGCTTACGACTTAACTTATATAATATGCCTATTGCAGGCGCTTTTTTCTGTTTTAAACTTGCTATATGCAGATCCCAATTAAAGTTGGATTACAAGGTGATTCCCAAATATGTAGTTGAACATTCTTCATGAATTATTTCACCGTCTACATTTACTACAAAGTTTCCATTACTTGATTGCGGTCCAAAACGAACAACCTTAGTTTTCCTAGTGTTAAGTATCAATTGATTAAGCCGAGCAAACTCAAAAATGAAAGCGGAATCTCTTTCAATATTTGTTTTTAATACTAAATCACTCTTGTAAGGATACAATAAACAAACATCATCTGCAAACATATATAGTTGACCCCATAAACCAAGATTTTGTAAGTCATTCAAATAGATTAAGAACAATAGTGGACCCAATCCAAATGTACATTAAAACTTTTTTTAAATATTTCTTTTCTTCAAAAACTTTTTAATTTGAGAACTTTATTATTTTGAACTTTGAGGGATATTCATTTTAAGTTTTTTCATATATATTTGCTTTTTTTTTTGTACAGTTTTGAATATTTTTTTAATTTTAATGAGAAATATTTACAAAAAAACCAAATTAAAAACGTTTTGCGGTCTTTGATTACAATTTTTTAAAATTATAAACATCTTGCAAAATTATTTACAAGTAAAATTTTTTATATAACTAAAATTTATCAAAATAATTAAAATTTGTTTAAAATATCTAAATTTATCAATATATTTATTTATTTTATTTAAAAGTCTTTTTAATTTAAAAAACTTTTTTTAAATTTTCTAAGATTATTTAGCCCTGCATGCTTAAGGTTATTTCTTATACGTTATGACTAATGTTAAATTACATAAATTTCGGCAAAACTTACCAGCCAACACACATAAGGTATTAGAAAGCTACTAAATCGGTCGTTAATTTATTATTAAATAAGGCGATTTTTTGAGTTCTCCTCAGCCAATTGACGCTGGAGTCCCACGAGGCAGCATCCTGCGCCCTCTATTTTACTTAATTTATACTTCGGACATGCCACCAAACAACTACACCCAAACTTCAACATTTGCGGATGATACAGCTTTTCTAAGCGTACACAAAAACTGTCATGAAGCATCTCGTCACTTGCAGGATCATAAATTTGAACTGGAAAAGTGGTTAAAACAATGGAGGATAAAGGTCAACGTGCAAAAATGAATACATATAACATTCACATTGTGTCTGGAAATATGCCCGCCTATTAAAATCAATAATCAAATAATACCTCAACACTCGCATATAAAATACCTCGGTATACGTCTTGATAGGCGTTTAACATGGAAATGGCACGTAGAAGCAAAATTAACTCAAATGCATCTAAAAACAATTAAACTTAATTTGCTTATTGGAAAAAATTCTGTTCTTAGTCTTGATTTCAAACTTCTTCTTTACAACTCTATCTTAAAGCCAATCTGGTGCTATGGTATTCATTTATGGGACACTGCCTCGGCTTCTAATATCGAAAAAAATTCAAAGACGCCAAAATAAACTTTTTCGACACCAAAATAAACTGTCACAGCCACTCCCTGGTATGTTAAAAACTCAAATATTCACAGTAAAATATTTAAAAAGGCTTGAGCTGCAGCCAAATGCACTTGCTCGAAATAATTTAGATTATTGCGGCCACACTCGTTTAAGGAGAAGAAACACTGCAGCACTCACCCAATCAGAAGAGCGATAAACACCTTCACATGTGAACAGAAAACATGATGAGGAAAATTTTTGTCTGGCATTGGCCGGACATAAAATGAAATATTATAATAAGATTTGATTAATTATTGTTAGTTTATATTTTAAATATGAAGATTCATTAAATAAATGCTGAGAAAAAAGAAACAAATAATGAACTCAGTTCAATCCATAAAAGGTACTGTAATAGTAAAGTAATATACCTTATTGTAAATAAAAGCGAAAAACATTTATATTTTATTGTGTCTTATTTTATTTATAAATAAATTATTAACTGCTCTTGATAGTCAAATCAGAGAAAAAGAAACAATGTTAGTCGAAACAACTAACATTTTAACAGGGTTAAAAAAAGTTATAATTTTCACTTAAAAAGTTTACATGTCAATATATTTCCTTTTACTGAATATACAAATCAATAAAAAAGAATTTGTTTTAAAAATTTTGAATGATAAGTTTTCATATCCTTTTTTGAAACTAAAGATCGAAAAACATTGTAAAACTTGCGAATAAATTTGGAATTTATGAATAACAATTGCCTTTTAAAACTTTAACATAGTGACAGCTAATCCTTTGTCATCTAAACTCATTACCATAGACCATATAATTTGTAATTTAAAAGAAACACAAACCCCAACCAAATAAAAAAAAAAAATGTTATCAAATGCACAATGGCATAAGCGTTAAAAACTTTTAGCCAATTTTTTATGTAATAAACTGAAGTTGTCAGCAAAATTTTTCTCAGATCAGATTAACAAATTTTTTCTCCTTTTATTTTAAACGTGGAAGTCATTAGATTATAGGCAATTACAGAGAATTTAAATATCTATGGATAGAAATTTGCAAGTTGTTTTCGGAGCTACATACATATAACAAAATTAAAAAAGTATATAATTAAATTGTATTCAAAGCCATGGACTTAAAACTATAGTGTTTGTTAAGCAAATTAACATTTAAAAAAACGCGCCACTGTGCGCAGTAAATAGAGCCACAAAATCCATAAACAAATTCCTTTTTTATTTTCTAAAAAAAATAACTAAATTTGCATTCACCATACCACAATATAACATTTCAAAATCCAAACAGTAGCTTCTTTTCAAACACAAATGAATTAAATAAAAAATCTTAGAGATGATGATGTTGATGACGACAGAGAAAAAAAGAATTGCAATTGCTCGGTAGGTAGCAAATTGGAACAATTTTAATAAAAATTTTTTATTCCTTTAACAACATCTACATATGACTAAGCCACCAAAACAAACCAAAAAAAAGGAGAAGTATTTGTAAATTCTCTATGTGATCATATGCAAAATTCAAAAATGTTGAAGAGAAAAAAAATTCGTTAACATTTATTGCATACATGTGGGCCGCGCAAAAAAAGTAGTGCTTGCCACAAAATCAAGTAACCTCCTGATGTGCTGACATGTCTTGTTGTTTGCTAAGAGTATGCAGAATAGAGTATGAATATAGTCATATATATCATTGAGGAATCATTCCATGAAAGTAACAGTACCAACAATTACAATAGAGCTCTCAAAACTAACAGATTGCGCTCTAAATTCCAAAAACTTAAATTTATCTTAGCTGGTTACATTTTGCCTTTTGCAACAATAAATTTCTACATTTTTCACAATTTTGAATGCCATCAACTTCAAATATAAAATAGTAGAAAAATAAAATTGCAAGATGATCAAAACAAGCAAAAAAAAAAAGGAACAAATGAAATGAGCAACAATTGTGCGGAGGAGATGACAAACATAAACTATGCCTCTGTTGAAAAATAAACGTACGCAATTTCTGTCAGTTTTTCTTTTTAGCATTTTTTTTCGTTTTTTTTTGGAAATTGTGTTAGTACGCAACATAAACTGAGGAGAATACCAAACTTTTACAAAACAAGGAATAAAAGGAATGATATTCGTAGGGTCTTAACAAAGCAACTATTCGTTGAATACAAATCAGCACTGAGCTGTGATAAATAAAAGAAACTAATGCGAAACAAATGAAGAAGACTAATTTTTGCGCTACTTTGTTAGTTCTGGCTATAGGCCCCACAATAGTCAAGGCCATAGTAAAAGACTATAGTCCAACAATAGAACTCACTATTGTCAAAGCTACGTCCCTCTTGGTCATCGATAGTTGATAACCCCATTCGGAGCCACTATTGCCTAGCAATCCTGCATTCAGTATTCGCGGCCCATCTGCCATTAGCAATATCTATAGCCGATCGCCAAAGTTCGAGATTACAGATGAGCAGAGGTACTCCGATGCCTTCCAGATCCAGTGGAACCCGGAAGGTAGTGCCTACTTCAGCAAACTCATCTGTCCTAATGTTCTTCAGTATATGCCCGAGCCCTTGGATCCATATGGTCCTGACATCAAACTGCTCAGCCATCTTAGCATTCAAGGCTAATCGCTTTTTCAGGGAGAGATGTATGCTTAGAAAACCCTATGGTAATCCCGAAGTCTTCGCGATAAATTGACGTTGAGCTCCCCTGAGTGCACTCCGAAGCCCGCTCCTTCTCGTGACCTAGAGCCATCCGAGTAAAAGTTCTTACTTATCCTCCTGCCATAACCAGCATTTTTCAACGCATTCCGGCTTGGTATCAGCGTTCAGTAGCGACGATAGTGAACCGAAACTGGAGAGGATCTCAATCCTCATTATCGTGTCCATAGCCCTACAGTGTCCACAGCCATTCTCACTCCACTGCTGCGTTACAATTGAGGCGAATTGCCAAGTGCATCGCCATACCTTTCTCCACCAGATCCAAGGGTGGTAGTGTAAGGATAAAGTCTAGCGCATCGGTAGGAGTGGTGTGAACAGTCTCTGTAATGCACAGCGAGCCCATTCTCTGTATCTTCCTCAGTCTTTTCAAGTGGGTCCTCCTATCCAAGATTGGCCGTATAGATCCAGTCGACTATCCTTGGGGCTGATCACTACTTATTGTAAAATTCCATTTTGCAAGAGTATAAAGTAACGGTTTCCATCCCGACTCGCTCCGTTATTTTCAGTCTAAGGCCGGAATAAAGATTCGACTAAATTTTGAAGGCTATATACTTAATGGCCTCGATTATAGTCTAGGTTATGGAGCCAATTATACTTTCAAAGAATAAACTGTAGTCTACTTTTTAAACCAGGCTTTAGCCAAGACTATACCCTAGATTCAACTATAGGCTAGACTATAAACTAGTTTAGTTTGTTTAATAATTCAAATTTCCTAATCTGTGCTTGAAAACTACAATCCTTTTCCAAAATTACCTACATTTAAAGTGTAGATTATTGCCAACATTTGCAGCCTTTATGACGTCTTTGTGTTATTCTTTTTTTTTTGTACTGCAAATATTGGCGGCGACAGTATATTAGTCGCTTCGTTGCCTTTCCAAAAAAAAAAAATACAAAAAACAGCCAAAGAAGCAAAATCAGATTTGCAATGTTACAGAGGCGTGCATTATGATTATAAACAGCAACATGAGGCATAAACATAAAATTATTTTAGTTTTATTTTTTTTTCTGTTCGCTTATTTATTGTTGTTGTGTTGTCATCATTGCCATCATACGCATGATCGCTAAGCTTTACACTCCCTTAACCAAAGTGCTCTTGCTCCACTACACATGTGTTTATGTTAAAGATTTTCCCTGTTTTTGTTTCTCTTTTAGAAACGCATGAATAATCTTTATCATTTATGGAGGCAACTTTTCTGCTGCATCAGGATTTATACCCTCTTCCAGCTCTTGCTGCCTTTCAAACGCATCATTTCAATGTGTTTATTTTGCCTTGATTAAGATTTTGAAAAAAAACGCTAAAAAAAAGTCACACAATTTTAAATCTTATTTTTATCTGTGCGTTTTTTGCAGCCACATTGCCTGTTGGTTGCCTTTTGGTTTCTAGTTTGGTGGCACTTATCTGGTTGTTTGTTGTTGCATTTATACATTTATTATTATTGTATTATTATTTGCTTGTTGCATTAATTCAATAATAGAGTGCGTGTAAGCGTTGTCATCTCTTTGGCTGATGACGGTGATGATGATGATGATGTTGATGATGGTGGTGGGATTTGGTTGGATTGTGTCTCCTTTTCCCCAGTAGTTGTTGAAGATACAGAAAAGTAGTCGTTCATTTTTATCATTTGACATAATATGCCTACATTAAGTCATAAAATTACATTAAACATTGTCATTTGTTCTATTTGTATGCCTATAAATGTGTAGTAAAAGATATTTGCAACAAGGATTTTAAATTTTGCTTGTCATGTTTTATTTTTCCTTGAAGGAGGAAAAAGTCAAAGACGATGAACCTACACTTTTCAAATCTGACTCAATTATGTCTAAGTGTGAGTTACGAAAAATTAAAAGATGAATTAAATAATTAATTATAAAAATTAGTTGCATGCATTTAAAAAAGGGAAAATCAAATTATAACTTAGTGGGAGAGATTTAAAAAAGCAATTAAGAGTGCTGTATTCGGCTGTGACGAATCTTTGATACTCTCCACTGAGGGTTCGAAAGTCACAGGAGTGGACATTATACGGGATCTATAAACTATAACCCAATCTTAAAATAAATTACTTATAACCCAATATTAAAATTTAATTAAGCCCAATAACGAAATCTAAATTCTACCAAATATCAAAGCAATAATACAATTTTTGTAGCATTTTATGCATCTTAAAGTGCTTTTCAAAGGCTTCTTTATATTGGATGATTCAAGTAGAGATACTTTTTTCAATAGCCTTTTTTTGACAGATCACGTGTAAGTCGTGTCATGCTGTCATGTTATTTTTGTTTAGTATTGTTTGGCATTTTATAATGGAAACCTTACGCCTGAACAACGTTTAAAAATCGTTCAACTTTATTACAAAAATTCACGTTCTGTAAGGAATGTGTTTTGTGCACTTCGCTCAACTTATGGTTAACATAATCGGCCTACTGAGCGTACTATTCGCAACACCATCACCCATTTTGAGACCCAGCATTCATTATTGGATAATATTCGACCGAATAGACCACGTCCAGCACGCTGTGAAGAAAATATAGCGGCCGTAGCTGAGAGTGTACACGAAGACCGTGGAGAGTCGATTCGGCGCCGTTCGCAGCAACTCGGACCGTTATCGTGCCATGATAACCGACTATTTGATGCCTGAAATTGATGCTCGTGATCTCGGCGACATTCGGTTTCAGCAAGACGGCGTCACATCGCATCAATCAATGGATTTATTGAGAGAAAACTTCGGTGAGCACATAATTTCACGTTTTGGGCCGGTCGATTAGCCACCAAGATCGTGTTATATCACGCCGTTGGACTTTTTCCTGTGGTGATATGTAAAGTCTAAAGTTTATGCGGATAAACTCGCTTCGATTAAGGCCTTGGAGGAAAACATCACGCGTGTCATTCGCCAGTTACCAGTCGAAATGCTCGAACGAGTCATCGAAAATTGGACTCAACGGATGGACCATCGTCGTAACAACGGCCAACATTTGATATACATAATCTTCAAAAAATAATGCCAAAGAATGTTCTTTCAAATGATAATAAACATTCCTTTTTAAATTTTAATTTTCTGTGTTTTTTTTTTTCTTTAAAAAAGTAAGGAACCTCGAA
Source organism: Pollenia amentaria (assembly GCA_943735925.1). NCBI lineage: Eukaryota > Metazoa > Arthropoda > Insecta > Diptera > Polleniidae > Pollenia > Pollenia amentaria. Next base: position 47,359,444 of record OX031010.1, on the reverse strand, counting down.
ATGGATCACGCTTTATGTGACCTAAATTATGGACAGAACATTACAAGATTACATGGTGTTATTTTTTACCATATAGAGCTCTATTGGACCAAATTTCACCACAATAACTATATTCGCAAAGGTTTCAGGCGAATTGAAATGATTTATAAGCGTGTGCTTTATTTTAGCCCTATGGTAAAGTACGGTCCGATCTTTACCAAATTTAGAGCCGCCGATCGTCACCAAATTTAGAGCTGATCAGGTTTTTTTTAGTTTTTCTCACAAAGGTTATATTTAAATAAGTACTCTTACGTATACGTGATGATGTGGATGTACCAAATTTTTTTTTATTTCATAATTCAACTTTGAATTTTTATATATTAAGATATGAACTAACAATAACACTCAGACAGAATTTGACACTTTTTTCTGCCAAAAGCGGGTAATCCTAATTATGGTACGCTGAATCCAGTGGGGCTAACCGTTTTTCCTCTAACTCGTAAAGAGTAGGAACCCCGAATCTAGCGTGACCCAGAGCGGTACTGAGGTGCGTTGAGATATTTTCCCAAACTACCGAGTTTCACCCGCGATGTCTCAGAGAGGCCTTGTGGAAGGTATTTCCCAAATAATCCATGTCGTGTTAAATTAAACGCTGGGCAATCACATAATAGGTGAAATACCGTCTCTTCAATTCCATGTTTTCTGCAGCTGAGGCAGCATTCATTAAAATAGAGATCGAGTCACCTAGCGTGCTAACTGATAGTTCTGTGATCCGTAAGTGCATATACTAGTCTCCAAGTATCCCTGCGACTGAAGTTGAGAAGTCGCTCAGAGCGACCTATGTCATATGTGGGCCACGTTACTTTGGAAGCCCTGCAGCCATCCAGTTTCCACCATTAATCTTTAGCCGTATCCAGATAGTGTCGGAAGAGTTCGCTTCTGATAATTCCCTGACACACCCTGCGAAAAAGCAAAAGCAGCTCCAGTCTTGTCCAGCGCTTCTGCCTGTTCATTGCCATAATGGTTCCTATGCGCAGGGCTCCAAATTAAAGCAATGCCAGATAGGCCTCCCAGTACGGATAGTTCTTCCTTACACTGGCTAACGAGAATGGACGTTGTTTTATGCGACTTAAGCGACAGCAGAGCCGACTAGCTATGGACGAAAATAAATATTTTGCAGCTGATGTTCATGCTATGCAGTGTTTCACATGCCTTTCTTATCGCCAGTATTTTAGCCTGAAATTTAAAGCACTCTGTAATAAATAATAATTTTCATTTTATTGTCAGGTGCGAAAACGATCAAGGCGGAAGGGTTTCCGACACGGAAACATGCGACGTAGAGTTGACCGTGTGAAAAACATTTATTCTCCAAATTCAGGCCACAAACACTCAATGATTGGTGATGTATTGATTTTCACAACGTATCGAATACATAAACGTCGTCTTTCATGAATATGGATACGTAAAATCACTCCATACAAAATGTATGGGATATTTAAGGGAATTTTCTCGGGCATTATTCTTCCTTGGCCGGAGACCAGTCGGAATTGGTGCAAATCATCGAAATCGGTATAGACGTTCCTTAGTTATAAACCTAGTAACTAAGGTCACTCTCTATAACGAGACTCTAAGTCTTTTGGAACTATTACAGACCAAATTTTACTTAAATTGCATAACTCATTAGGTTTTTAGGCGTACTTAAGTATTCTGCGTAAGTGAGCTTCAGGCGAGGTACCTTTACTAAACTATGGAAAAATCCTCCCGAACTTTAGTAGTATGTTTTCCACTCATATTTGAGCAAAATTTAACAAGAATCGTTGCATTCAATTTACGTTAGGTATTGTAACAAAAGTATAAATTTCTTGGGATGGTTAATGCACATTTGCGTCCATAACTTTTTCTACTACATCGATTGTGCTCGATTTCAATTCTAAGCTGCATGACCTTCAACAAATGGATCTAAATCATTCTAGAATTACTAAAGGACTCAGTATATATATAAGTACAATATGTAAATACCATTATATGCAGATTTTGTGGGTGTAATGACGATACGTCAAGACAGCGGCTCTGCTGCTGTCCTTAGGGACTTCCAGGCGGAAATTTTTGTTGCGACCAATGATGAGTCCAACTGAAATTCGTGATCTTTTATCAGGCAGGATCGTAGGCTGAGCCTGAGATGGTGAGAAACACAGGCTGCACAAAAAATCCTCTGGGTCGTGGTGCTTATGACCTTCTACATATCTATCTATATATATCTATATATACATATACTTTTGGGATCTTAGATGAATATCAAAAAAGTTTTACGCGGCATGACAAACTTAGTATACCCTCTTTAAACCTAGCGGCGGAGGGAATATAATGAGAGAATTATTTCTTTTTATAAGTTATTTTTGTTATATTAAAAATGTTTTTGTAGTATATAGATTCATTCCTAAATATATGTTCATATCTATAGCTTCAATTTTAACCAATGGTGGGCATAAACAAAAAGTGTGTGAAATATTGAGGGAATGGGGCTTTATAAGTTGAAATATGACTCATAGTACACACTCGAAACAAATGTTTATTATTGTCTTTCATTCTATTGGGCGTATGGGGATTCACAATAGATGGTGTCCGATCTTTTATAAACTGCTGAAACCGGCGTGGGGATCACAAAGTAACTACACGGAATATATGAAATAAGCTTTTCCAAAAACAACGCAGTGTATGCGATCAGACAAGATGCCTTGTATTTTGGCCTTACCCGCACAATAGTCCAGACCTTTTTCCGTTCGACTGCAGTTTGCTTAAAGCCATGCAGAACGGTCTCACTGACATAGGCTTCACTGCAGGACATGGTAACCGAAATTGGCTTAAAACTTTAATATTTTTTTCAATAAAATTCATATCAAATGCTCCAACGCTAGAACATTATCCGCGTAGACGCAGTCTTTGACGTAACCCCAAAAAAGAGTAAAATGGAGTAAAATCCATAAAAGAGTAAATTCGAGTCTCCTCCAATTTCTTTATAATCTTTCTAATTCCTCGCATAGTAGGTCGATTAGGACGACCATAATCACCCCGATGCTCGAAAAGTGGGCACGTTTGAACCACCAACTTTGAAGTAAGTTTAAACTATTTTTACGCGTTTTTCGCTCGTTAAGTCATCGTCCAGACTTCTAATATTATTTGCTGCAATTTTTTAAAAGTTTGCCTTGAAACTGCATTAGTTTTCAGATTATGAAATTCAGCTTATATTATTTTTATACCCTCCACCACCACTAGTGGTGAATGAGGTATAGAAAGTTTGTCAATTCATGTGAAAATTTTTTATTATACATATAAGACCCAATAAAGTATGTATATATTCCGGCTCCTTGAGCAATTCTAAGTCAATTTAGCCATGTCCGTAGGTCTGTCCGGCTGTCCGTCTGTTGAAAACACGCTCACTTTCAAAAAACGCAAAAGAAAAAAACCACCTTGGTCTCAAATTTCTTGTAGTTATCCTAAGCAGTTTGAGATTAAAGTCCAGCAACATTGGTTCATTAGCATCAGAACTATGAATCAAAATGTGGAACCACCACCCTAAAAAAATTGGTAATTTTGATACAAAAACTAACATAAATGGTGGAATAATGCACGGAATGATAAAAAATTTTGCACGAATTCACTTTATATGACTACAAATCATACTGTTAAATTTGAAGATCGGTCCATAATTAGACATAGGCCTTATATAAGCCCTACTCGCGGAAAACCGTTTAGTGCGCCTAAAACCGTAATAAATAATGCTATTACAAATTAATTAGACACGGTACAGTTATGTAGGACCAGAAATCACACTGTAAAATTTTTTGAAGATCGCTTCATAATTCACACTAGATCCCATATAAACCATACTCCCGGATAATAGTTAAGTACGCCTAAAACCGTAATAAATAACGCTGTCATAATTAAATTTGGTACGGTGCAGTTTTGTAGGCCCAGAAATCACACTGTAAAATTTTTTGAAGATCGGTCCATAATTTACACTAGGCCCCTTAAAAACCCTTCTCCCGGAAAACCGTTTATTGCGCCTAAAACAAAAAAAGCTCACTTGGGGAAAATAATTAAATTTGCCTAAAACCATAAATGATATTGCGGTAAAATTTCTTCCAACTTATATTTATATGGCCAGAAAAAATATCATGCATCTTAATGATTTACGGTCCATATTTTACCTTAGATCACATATTAAGCATCCTTCTGAAATTCACTGTTAACGCTTAAACTTATTATACTGCTGTATTGAAATTTATTCTAATTTATTTTTTGTAATACCAGAAATCAGTCTTCAGAATTTTGGAATGATTGGTCCATACTTTCCACAGGTCCAATAAAAATTACCCTCTAAAAATCATTTTAGTTCGGCAAAAACTGTTACGAATCATGATATTTTACTCAAGCCAGTTCAAAGTTCTAAAAAGAAACGAATAAAGCTGGTCGGATTGTCGGTCAATAATTAATATAAGTCTAAACCGCAAACAATTTAAATGCAGACGTTCCACCTGTCGGTGGAGGGCATCAAAGATTCAGCACAGCCGAATATAGCACTCTAACTTGTTTTATTTTTATTGTGTCTTTCTTCTTCTGCTATTTTTATTTTATGTATAAATACAAATACAGCTACAGCCAACTTCAATTTATAAATTGTTAGAATTACTAAAGCAAACCGAATTGCATAGCACATAAATACCTGAGTACCCTACCTTACCTCAATATTCTTAACCCCTTCACCAATAAACTTATGAATTGTTGCAACAAAAATTGCAAGTCTGGACAAGCGATCCATGTTCCTAAATAGAAAACCTTTCACTGAATTAACAACACTTGAGATGAAAGATATTAAATAGCTGACAACCTTGCCAGATTGGCGGTTTTGTAACCACTTAATGGATAACCCTGCATATTGTACCAATATTCCACAATAAACCTTAAACATTTTCCATAAATCTCGCGTTTTTAAGTAATTTAAACTCTCATATATCATTTTAAATTCTTTTTTTTTTGCTTTTGCCAGTGAAATTATTTTAGTTTTTATTTTCCCAAAAGAAAAAAAAACCACAGACCCAACAAAATGAAATTTTAAATACCAGTGGGTATTTAAAATTTTATTTATTTATACTCTTGCTCAGTTTTTGGCCGGTAAACCAATATTCACTATCGCTGACTATTGAATTGACACCTGGTAAATAAAAAAACAAAAACACACACACATACAAATTATAATAAAAATAAATCTTCTAACTTTTTGTTTAAAGTTCCCTAAGCTGATTTATATTTTTTTTCCTTGTTTATTTTTGGGAATTAATTTGTATTTATAAAATAATAATAATAATATATTTTTTTGCTTGATTTCCACGCTATTTTTGGGTTTTAAAATTGAATGCATAATTAGATAAATTATACAATATAAACAAATAAATGCATAGAAAAACATGTTAAACTTTTATATTGGGCTATGAAGAAACCTTGATACCCTACATTATTTATTTATTTATTTTTTTTAATTAAAGAAGACAAAAATGTTGTATTTTTATTTATACAAATCCTAGTTTTACAAAATTCTATAACATTTGCATTATTTATTAAAAAAAACTAAAGGAATGGATTTATGGCTCTTTTGGTTGAAGTTTTTGAAAATGTAATGCATCAATTTCCTTAAAAGTTATCGCGAACTTACGCTTCTTAAAGATTTATGGCCAGTAAAGGAGCGGGGTTAGCTTTGCCTTACCCACACTAATTGAACATTTCGGTTTTTAAGTTCATTGAATTTAATTTTCATTAAATTATTTTTATGAAGACAGGAATTTTACAACATGAAATTAATTAATATTTTTATTGATAATTTTTCATTCTTGACTGCGCTGAGATTTGAACCCAGGCTTTCACGGACAGGTTGCCCAGACTAGTTTCGATTGTAAACACACAATCTCGTCGTTGGGGCTTACCGTTTTACTCACTCGGCTATTGCAGCCTGATGACGTCAATAGTCAAACATCAATCCTTAAACCAAATGGTATTTCACTTTGGTAGATCGAAATTTGCTTTTTGAATGAATGATTATCAATTTTAATTAATTTGCATGTTCTTCCTAACTTCTGTTTTTTCGTACTTTTTGTCAAGAATTCTTCTTGAAATCCAAAGTACATTTTTTGTTTTTCATGATGTTCTTTGTCTTTCTTTTTCTTGTTGGCCTTTTTCAGCACAACTTGAAGGATATAGAAACATGTAGCTCGTGCCTTAGCTGTTAACAATATTAGTATTGTGGTTATTTCATTGAACCGTTAGTGGTTTTTAATCCAAATTTAGATATTTTAATTAGGCTTAAGTTCATTGAATTTAATTTGTTATAATTTAATTTGTTTTTGTTATAACTTACTTAAGTTTGCTTCAGTTAAAAGAAAATGTTTACGCTTTAAACAAATTGTTAAGTACTTTAAAATTTAAAAAAACCACAAAATAAATATTTGTGTGACAAACACTTGTTTATCGCCTATAAACATACACCCAAAAAAATTTGTTTAAATTAAAAAGTTTGTTAAATTAGATATTGGGAATTATTTCTTTTTATAAGCAAAAATCATATTCAACATTTTTTTTATTTTTCGAATTTATTCTATGAGTTAAATTTCAGTTATGTATTTTATAAAGCTTTTTGTAATAGTTCTATTCCTTAAATTTTTAGAAATGACTTTATACACTACCAGACTATTATAAAATACATAACTGAAATTTATGTCATAGAATAAATTCGAAAAATCAAATAAAATGTTTGTTAAATTAGTTAAAAAATGATTGAATTTGCACCAGTTAACAAATTAATATTAGCAATTAAATATTTTTTGTTATTAACAACATTTTTTGCAGTAATGTTATTGATGACATATGAAGTTTAATTCACTTGATTAAATTTTTAATTAAAACTGATTTTATATTTGATAAATTTTTAAATTGAAAAAAATTTGGCGAGTATGTCTGTGTATGTATTTAATGTCTGTGTATGTATTAAAATGCAGTTCCACCCGGGTAGGTATTAATAAACGATGTACAGACAAATCTTTCAAGGCGAAGGTTAATATTAGGAACGCAACGATACGGCTTTTTACTGATACTCAATCTTACAGCGTAAGAAATTATTAATATTTTTAACTTATATTAATGTGATTTAAAAAACAAATAATTAAATTTGAATCATGGTAAAATTAACATAAGAATAAAACACTTTTTTACAAAAATATTAATGAGATTTTTATTTAACAAACAAAGTATTCGCAACTTTTGCGAAGATAAACGATTTCGCAAGTCCGTTTGAACCAGATATACAGTGGGAAAAAGTCGCTCAGATGCGACAGAACTCATTTGAAAACTTAAGAACTCCTGCTTCGTGTTCTTCAAGCTTGGGTATAACTTGTCATTGCGCCCGCGAACAAGCGGATCTTCGTTTTTAAAAATATAGGATATCTAAGGTATCTCACGACTTCTTTTTTAGCAGAATCATGCATAGGCTGGAATGAGACTCAACCTCTTCGGATTATCTTATTTTTATACAAACGCTCCAAAGGCAAGTTCTTGTAGACCTATCAGAACTTGTGCCACCTGTACACGCAGAGAAAAAACATGTTTAAATATGGTCACCTCCAACAAAACTATTTTTAAAAATAATTTTAAACATATTATGTTTAATTGAACCATATGATAGTCACTGGCAACCATATTATTGTTAAATTATTCCTCCATCAAGAAGCCATACCATATTATGGTTGCTTCTAAACATGTTATACTTCAATATGACAATAAATTGTTTTTAAATTAACAATAGTATTTTCCTTTTTTTCAAGAGCAACATGCTATGGTTGAAAACCAACCATGCTATTATAAGTGTCAAACATATTTCTGTTATTATTAACCAAAACATGTTCGGAAACAACCAAAATATGGTTGTGCCTTCTTGATGGAGGGCTAATTTAACCATAATATGGTTATCGATGACAATAATATGGTTAAAATATGTTTACAATTTTATTTAAATATAGCTTTGTTGGAGGTGACCATATTTAAACATGTTTTTTCTCTGGGTGTAGGTGTGATCCTGTTTTAAACACATTCGGATTACAGAGACATGTTAAGTTGTTCAATAAGAAGTTTTCTCGTTAATTGCTTTTGAAATATTCGAGCATTGTATCGAGGGTCAAACATTGTAGATAAACAAGAGGTTTCATTATTTACTAAAGCCTTAACACTTTTAGTTAGAGCTAATGCTAGTCGGTCGCTAAATTTTGTGACTCCGAACTATTTTCTATCTTCGTTGATTCATTTATAAAACGAAACAATTATATTCTGTTTTAGTTTTGTACTCTGCTTTTTCTCTCAAAAATACTGCAAAAAAAGTATTGGCGTATCGACAGCAAAATATCGACGATACCGATATATCGAAAAATCTGAAGTATAGCCGATAAATCGGTATTCGTTACATCCCTAGTTAATATGTCGCACCGGGTTATTTAAAGGGGGTCAACTTATAATTTTTAAAAGGAGTGATGAATTGACAGATTTTTCAAAGTTTATGGTCATATTGACCCCAAGTGCATTAAAGGGATAATCTCCATTTTTGCACTATTTTATCTTTGAATGACTTTAGCGTATATAAAAATCAGCATAAAAATATACAATATTTCGCTATCTTTCTTTTAGAAATTCCATATATGTCAATATTTTACTTTTTTAGGGTTAATGTTTTCCGATTTAAGTAAAGCCTTCAGAGTACATTTAAAATTATCTGGACAATAATATTATATTCATTCTCCAAAATATGGCCAACAATGAACTTTTAACAAAAATCGCAAACTTTAAATCGCAGGTGCGGAAAAACTAGTCATTGACATAATTTTTTCATATTTTAATTCCCTATTACATCCTCAATAAATCTCAATGTGATGGTCAAAAGCTTCTGAAATTTGTTTAACAAAATTTTTAAAAATTTGGAGAGTTTTGAAACTGGCGTTTAAAAATCCTTTCATTTTGTCATGCCTGCGAATTGGTAAACTGAATTCTACGAAGACAAAAATATATTCTTCTTGAAATCCAAACTTCCTTTCTTCATAAAAATAATTTAATGAAAATTAAATTCAATGAACTTAAGCCTGATTAAAATATCGAAATTTGTATTAAAAACCATTAACAGTTCAATAAAATAACCACAATACCAATTATTGTACAAAGCTAAGGTACGAGCTATATGTTGACATTTGTCCTTCAAGTTGTGCTGAAAAAGGTCAACAAGAAAAAGAAAGACAAAGAACATGAAAAACATAAAATGTACTTTGGATATCAAGAAGAATTCTTGACAAAAAGTACGCAAAATAGAAGAAAGGAAGAACATATAAATCAATTAAAATAGGTAATCATTCATTCAAAGCAATTTCTATCTACCAAGATAAAAATACCATTTGGTATTGACGTCATCCGTCGTCAATGGCGGTGAGAGTAAAACGGCAAACCCCTCTGAAGAGATTGTGTGGTTACAATCGAAACACGGGCAACCTGTCCGTGAAAAACTGGGTTCAATTCCCAGCTCAGTCAAAAATTAAAAATTATCAACCAATTTTAATTCATTTAATGTTGTAAACTTCCTTTCTTCATAAAAATAATTTAATCAAAATTAAATTCAATGAACTAAAGCCTGATTAAAATATCGAAATTTTTCTTCATATCGTTACCTTAATATAAAAAGGCCCCAACTCATTATTTTTGGAAATCCGTTTTTTTATTGATTATTGTAGAATGGTTGCTAATACACATTCTATTAAAATTTCAAGCAAATTAGATTAAAAATAAAGAAGTTATAAGCAGAATACAAAAAGCCCTTACTCATACACACAATTTTTCTAAAGAAAAAAAAGCCTAACTCATACACACAATTTTTCGAAAGAAATACATATTATGTATTTCAATCTGAATTCCTCGTTTAATTTTAATAAAGATGTTTTTTGACAATGGTTGTGTAGCTATATTATTTCAGCTTTTATTAAGTTTTTTCCTTCTCCTGTAAAAAGTGTTTTTGATGAGTTGGGGCCTTTTTATATTAAGGTAACGATATACTTTATTTTTTCCTACATTTCTTGTTGAAATGGCCTGAGCCTCTTAATGGCTTGGGGAAATTTTAATAACTTTAATAATTTTTCCAAATTTTTTCTTTTATATCTTATTAGAATGATAATTAAATTCCCTGTTGGAAATGCAGCTTCAAACTTCAGCGTCGCTGCGTTCGCCAGTTTACGTTAACCTATTATTCTAATATTTTACACAACGTTTATCTGCAATACATAGAACAATTCTAGGCGGTCAAAGCTTGCAAGTTTATTTTCAGGAGCCATCTTATGTGCATATATTTTATAGATTTTTTTTATTTATTGTACATGTAGCGACAATCACCTCTATTACGAAAGTCGACGGCACAGGAACAGTAATTGTATTTTATGAGTCGTTATTGACAATATTCGATTGCTATTGGCAGTTACTTGATATTTTCTAAGATGCTTTTAAGTCGACGTTAAATAGAACTGTCTCTGGTTTAGTCGACAGGAAATATTGAGAATTTAAAATTTATGAGCACAAATTTTATAAGTAAATTAAACGCAAAAATCGAAAAAATTTTCTAAAATAGCGAAAAATTTTAACTTGCGCCGATTGCCTCAAAGAGCAATACAACTTCGCTAAAACTGCAAAAATTTGGTAAAGTTTGCTAAAATAGCGAAAATTCGCGAATATTATTAATAATTTAACCCTAGGATTCTCGGTAACTTTTTACCACTAAGTTCTCCTCTTGGTCTGGCCAGACCACAATTTGTACAGCTAAAAACCCCAATTAAATCAAAAGTAAATAAATATATTTTTTATTGAACGTATGCTTATTATATTAGATTATACAAATTTATTATATAATTTTATTATTTCATTATTTTATTCCATATGCAAGTCATCGAAAATGTGGTCTTTAATTTCGCACATTACTATTTCGCATCTACCACAGCTGAAACGAGTTTTGCGTTAGGTTTTTGTAGTTAGATTGAACTAAGCGCATAATGGGACGTAGTTTTCTGATTTGATTCAAACTTGATTCATTCGATTTAAAATATATCATTTATAGAATTCACGTATCTGTTTTTTTAATATTTTTTCCTATTTGAAATATCTTTCTAGGAAAAAAAAATTTGGTCTGGCTAGACCAAAAGAGTCATTTCATAGGCTTTTACATAAAAATGGAATTTAACCCCACTTATTTGCTCCAATGGAATCCAAATTAGTTTCATTCGATTCTGAATATATCATTTATAGAATTCACGTCCCTGTTTTTTGATTTTTTGTTAAATGCGAAAAATATTGCAAGCAAAATACAAATTTGGTCTGGCCAGACCAAGACGGTAATCCTGGGGTTAAACAAAAGCCATAAAGTTAATTAAAAGGAATGGCAAAAATTTTGTACCAACTGATATATTAGCGGAAATTCGTAGAAAACAAATTCTAGCAGCGGCAGGGTATTCTTTTATTAAAAATAATCGTTAAAGATGTAAAGAATCAAAATTTTTAGTAAAAAATCGCTTATATCGCAAAATTGGTAAATATTCGCCAAAAAAAATTTTAAATCGGTAACAAACTCTAAAGTTTATTTGAAATAGCTAAATCGGTTAAAACAAAATTATATATCGGATAATAGCATAAAAAGCGTTGAAAAAATGAGCTTTAATGATGAAGAACAAAAATAAGTAGAGATGGGATTTTTTGTCACATTTTCGATAACTAGTCGACGTCGACACAACATTCTTATAAAATACCTAATTAACGTCTAAGTGATGTAGTCGTCGACTTGATGTGACAGCAAATTAAAATTAATGTCGACATCGACAACGACTTTTATAATAGGGGTGAATATTTTCATTAGTTACGATTTTTTATTTTTATTTATTTATTTATTTATTTGGTATGGACCAAATAAATATTTGGTCGGCCAACTTAATCCAGCTAATTCTTATGGCAAATATTACATTTTCCTTTTTCTTAACTAATGTATCACTATTTTTAACAACACCCCTATTGCACAAATGTTCAATAAGATATAAGGACAAACCGCTCGTGGCAAATTTATACAGTCAACTTCCACTTCTCTACAGATTTTCTAATAGCACTTTCTTGAGCTTTGGAATAGAATTTGAGAACGCGCGCTCTCTACAAGGTATGAACGAATTCCACATCCTTGAGACTCTGACAGTAAGTCCCCTACTCATAATTTGAGATGAATGTCTAGGTGTGATCAATAAACTAGTTCTAGTGGAGTGTTCGAAACTAAATATGTCCTTAAGGTACACAGGATTCCCAAATTTAATAATCTTATAAAATTGTAATAATATTCTCATATTAATGAAACTTTCCAAATCACATCTCAAAAGATTTATGGTATAAGAAGTCATATGAAAGTGCGATCTATATTTTAGTCCAAAGGTATATCGCACTTCTCTATTAAAACACTGTTTCAGTTTTTTGATACTAGTTTGTGATAACCCAGAATAGACTTTGAGTCCATATAGGAATATAGGAAGACATAATGACATAGCAACATTCCTCTTTACATAATTTGGCAAATACAGTGCTATAGCATACAACCTCCTCAAAACAAAATTAATTCTTGACGCAATATGATTAATATGAAACTCAAAATTCAGGGTATCATCTATGTACAATCCTAAAACTTTATAATATGACACAAACTCTTTATTCTCTCCACATAATATCAAATTCGGTTTTATGTAAGATTGCGAAAACCACATGCATCGTGTTTTGAAGAGATTCATACAAAGATAATTTATTTTCGACCACCTCATAACAACATTTAACTCCTCTTTAACTTTTTGTTCTAAAAACTTAAAACCACGACCATTGTCATCCGCCAGCAAGAGAACATCATCAGCGTATGTATGACACGTACTTAATTTTATGTGATGATATAAGTCATTTATATATGTCATAAATAATAAATGCCCCAAAATAGACCCTTGGGGCACCCCCCGAAAGTTTTAGCGATTGATGAACAGGCCGATTTGTATTCTACATATTGGTATCTATTTGTGATAAAAGACTTGATTAACTTGCAAGCAAAAAGTCCTAGGTCATATTAGGAGAATAACTTACTACATAGTATAACAAAAAAATTTTATATTATTTTTAAATAATGTACTAACTAATATTATAATATTATTCATTAATAAAATTATTATGGTATTTTAAATAATTAATTTTTATTTATTTTATTGTTATAGGGAATATATATAAATATAAATTAATTAAATTGTTAAATTATACTGAAAAATTTACCAAAATTCAATTATTTTTTAATAAAATTATAGTACTTTATTATATATATTAAGATTATAATTAATAATTACACACTGCTACAAAAAAAAAACACTTTTTGTCAGAACTTCAAAACTAACCTAGTGGGGGTTGTAGGCATTGGTGAGGACATACAAAAGCCGTTTTCAAAAATTTTGAAACACCCTAAAAATTTTGAGTTATTTTCAAAAAACTGTTTTAGGGTAGGTCGTAGCACTTTAGTACCTCTAACTCACACATTTTTTGACCGATTTCAAAATTTTAAACAGTTTTGGAAAGACATTAAGTGCTTTCATTAAGTGTTTTCATAAAGCATATATTCAAAGAAATTAGGAATATATGCTTTAGAACATTTGAAAAATAAACTTACAACTGACTGTGTAAACACTCAAGCCACTTGCAAGACTTTCGGCTATTTTTTCGACATTTCGTTGATAATACATATACACTACTTGCAAGTAATTACTTGCATGTGTAAAGGCGGGGTAAGTGTTTATCAAAAGTTTCTCATTTTTTCTTTTTTTTCCTAATTTTTCAAATTCAACAAGTGTTATTTTAATTTTTTTTATGACAACCTATCTTTTTTGCACTGTATTTTAAAGATAATTTTATATATAAAAAAACGAGATATGATTTGTTAAAATCGGCTTATATTTGCAAAAGTTACTAAGCTTTTTCTAAAGTAAAAATTTTGTGATTGCAGACTTTTCTTTTGGTAAGTTACTTGACTTACAAATGTAAATTAAAAACTACACAAAAAGCTTAACCTAAGCTAACATGTATAGCTAAAAATTATTACTACCCCTCTTACGTTTGTTCAATAAATTATCTGTTTATCGTTTGAGAGACCAGCAATAATATGCCATAATTCTTGTGTGGCTCTTTCCATCAAAACGCTTTTCCATTTGTAAAATTTCTTGGCGAAACCGTTGTCCCTGCTCGTCACTGAATTGACCAAGGTTTTCGGGAAAAAGAATCTAAATATGCATGCAGAAAATGAATAAAATTAAATACTGATAGCACTTCACTTGTCACAATTTTTAAACTAGTTAAACTTTTTTTACTCTTATCTAAAAACAACATCCTTCACCAAAAGACAGTATTTTCACTTTGCCATTGTGTTGGTATTAAATTCGATTAGTTTATGTATTTATCCAAATATATATAACTGAAAATTGCATATAAAAACATTCTAAACTTTTTTTAATAATTCAAAAAAGTAGAACATAATAAGCCCTATTAAATCCATTTGGATTTTTTTTAATAAAGACAGATTAACAATAAAGCAGGGTATATTTATTCTGCATTATCGAATATAATAACTTCACTTATTAAGTAAATACCAAAAACGTAACTATAAAATTACAACAAACAAAATACTTTGCATTATCAAGTTGATAAATTTGCTTGTATACGAGTAGTTAGTTTTTTTTTTTTTTTATTCATGTTTTGAGCTGGGGGCGAAAATACTAAAAACCGGTGTTAATGAAAAAATGAATTACTTTTACAATTTTCATCCGATTTGAAAAATTAAAGCCATGTTTTGTTAAGAACTAAATTTTCTTCATACGTAAGTATAAATTTTTATAAGCTTTCATATTAAAATTAGGAATGAAAAGCTACTGAAATCAAAAAAGTTTATAATTTTCATTTTTTTTTGTAGATATTCTTAACAAAAACAATAGTTATAACTTACAAATGTATCAAAAAATGCACGTTTAAAGCGTAATCAGTTTTCTTGCCAAACCCGTTAACAAAATTAAAATCGGCCAAAAACTGACTGATATACTCAACAAGACCTATAACCCACGCTTGTTCATTTTCCAAGTATATTTTACACTGTAGCACCGTGTTATTATTATTTATTAAATCCTTGAACCTGTAAAATTTCTAGGGTCCAAGATCGGAAAATATTTCAAGTTACTTAAGGAATGGCAAGCCCTTTATACCTTTTTTCACCTCTTAAGATGGTGAAGGGTATCAAAAAACAAATAAACTAATATGCTCATACATAAACATGAAAATTCATGTTTAAAACAGTATTAACTCATTATCAAATATGACAAAAAAAAAAAAAACTCTTAACATGCTTGATTGAAAAATCACCGCAAATTGATTAACATTTTTGTGTGTATGTTAAATAGTGTCATTGTTGTAACAATAACACAAAAAACAACAACAGCAACTACAACAAAAATTATTTGTTATATTGAATGGCATATCTGACGTTCAGCGATTATTTTAAAATATTTGACATATTTAAAATTTAAACATTAAAAACTCCAAAAAAAAGTAGAAAAACATTTTGTTTATTTGTTAATTTATGTTGTTTCAGGCATGCATTTTCATGCATGCTTGCATGCCTGCTACTCGTATTCATTCTGAATGAATTAAAGTACATGTATTCATTCAAGTGTGTGCATATATAAATTGTATATTTGGTTTAAAGATTGAAACAATTTTTAAGTTTAAACAAGTCATACCTACACATACATACATACTACTATTTGTATTAATTCTTGAATTTTTGTTATAGACAAAAAAAATTTTTTTTTTGTTGTTGTTATTTTCACTTTTTTCTCTCAGTTCTTTTTTGATACTATTTTCCCCCTTTTTGAATTTGGTGGGTTAAAGTCATGGGTGTTGGTTGTTTGTGTTGCCTGATATTGGAAAATTTATATGTTTTGTTAAGTCTTTAATTACCAAAGACACTAAATCCATTTCAACTGTCTTAAATTTGACAATTTTAATGCTTACATACCACCCAGTTTTTCTTAATTTCAACTCAAGTTTTTTGTTGCTCATGTTGAAGTTGATACCGTTGTTGTTGTTGTTGTTGTTGTTGAATGTTGCATCCTTTACAATTCATTGCTTATATGTTAAGTGTAATATCTGTATGTCTCACTATTTATCCAAGTGCTTGCATGCAGTTTGTTTTGGAATCTTTTGTAGATCTAGTTAAGAAATGGTTTAAGCAAATCAACACCATTTCCAAAATGAGATATCGATGACTTATTTTTAAAGACCTGTTTCATACTATGCGACATATTGCACATACATATTTTAAAAAACAGAAGTTTTTTTTTATAAATCGAGGTAAAATTCTACTTCAGCAACAATTTGTTTCAAATTGTATATGACTTTATGGTCCAACCAAAACGCGCGATGTTAAATGTAAATAAGACAAGACGTTTTCAGAAAATTATCTTAATGTTTTTTATTATGATAGAAGGATCTATGACAATTACGTGTGAAACAAAATATTGACCAAATGCTCGACATGGCTTCAGTGCCATGACTCTGAGACCTAGTTGTGGTTCAATGTCGTTAATGTGCCGAATTATATCATATTTTAGCTCTTGAATTGTTCTTGGCTTATTGACATACACTTGTTCTTTTAAATATCCCAAAAGAAAGAAGTCTAACGGTACCAAATCACATGATCGTGGCGGCCAATTAACATCGCCACGACGTGAGATAACACTGCTATGGAATTTCTCGGGAAAAATATCCATTGTTTCGTTGGCTGTGTGGCAAGTGGCACCAACAGGAACCACATATCGTCCAGGTATATATCCTCAATTTCTAGCCATAAGAAGTACGCGATCATCTCGCGATAGCGAACACCATTTACGGTAACTGCTTTCCGACCTCATTTTGGAAGAAGTACGGCCCGATGACGCCGCCAGCCTATAACCCGCACCAAACAGTATCTCTTTGTGGATGCATGGGCTTTTCAAAGATCACTCGTGGATTCTCATTTACCCCAATACGCAGCTCTGCTTGTTAAGGAATCCACTGGGGTCGATTATGCTGGCCAAAAAAATCAGAAAGTGACGAAATACATTTTTATTTAAACGGTAATTTTCGTAAAAGTCTTCAGCAATCTTAACGCGCTGCTCAATCATGTACCTCTCTTTCCATGGTTGAATTTCTCAAGCAATGAAACAAAGAAATGTCAATTTAAGTTGGGCAAAAAACTTGACGTTAAGGTGTGACTCACTACGAACATCGTGCATTATAGTTGGACCACCCTTTATAATCAGGGGCCAAATTAAGGCACTCGATATCGATCGATATTTCTATTTAAATTGTATTATTATTTTTATAGTTATCGTCTGCCGTAATTTGGCCCCAGGTAAGTGATGAAATTCGCACGTTTTCAAAACGAATGTTTTTGGAAGCTGTGATAAATTTCGAGCGCTTTTAAAAGTTACCATTATTTAATAAAATTCAAAAGAATAAAGAATACCTATGTGTTAAAAATGTATTTTAAAAGATTTAGAAAACGATATTATCGATTTCAAAACGTTTAATTTTTAAAATCGATTTCCATCACTTACCTGTATAATTTTATTAAGAGTTTTGAGTGCTAATTATAAAAAATCTCTTGAAAATTATAATTTATACGCTAAATCGTTAGAGAAAAATTCTGACAATTTTTTTTTTTTTTTTTTTTTTATTAAAATATTGTGTGTTTATACAAAAAAGTTGTTGCTTTATTGTGTGGAAATGTTGCTTCTATTGTGATTTCGTATTTAAACATACAACTGTCGCTTTTGGCTTTCAAAAAAACATAACGTCTACGAGTTCTCCAAGAGACACAAAAGGTTAGGTTTGATTCCTTGCAGTATTGCCAATGAAGAATTCGTAAATTACACATCACAGTGTGTACCAAATTCACACACAAATCGAAAAAGTAGCTTTGCTAGAATGAATACGCCCTGCAATTCCTTATTGGTACTACTTATTTGCAATTTAATCGTTTAAGGTGCTATCAGACGGGATGTATTTTACATATGTGCTGTCACTTTTCTTACCCATATGTAATTCCTTATGACATAACCTATAAATGTAAACAATAGCTGACTTTTTAACGTGTATAAAAAAACCAGCTGTTTTGTTTATGTTTGCCACAGGAAAATAGAGCGTGTTCCAATCGAAAAAAGGTTTTACACATGCAAAGTTGCATATATATCACACGATGTGTACAACTTTTACAGATGGAAAATTTGACAGTACATATGTAAAATACATCCCGTCTGATAGCACCTTTACAAAAAAGCAATGCTTACCAATTTTTGTTTTAAGAAAGAACAGCATGAGCATGTATAACGCAACGTATACACGCGCAGTATTTATTTACGAACATCGGCGAAAGACAGAAAAATATTTTTGTACAAGCCTAATAGGCAACATAAATTTTTAAAATTCGCTGTGAGTGGTTCTGTTTGATCCAAAGAAACTCACTGACTTTAGCTACTTATCGACTACACATTATTATTGAGTACTTTAAAGCTACTATTATTGTCGTTTATCTCCACTCTATTCAATAAGTTGGGCAATATAAAAAAAAATATATGGTGTAATAACTAGATCATCGAGAGGTAACGGCATCATCCAATTTCGGCATAATGATACGGCATCTGAAAATCAGTTTTTTATATTAAAAATTCGTCTCTGGAACCAACTCCCTGCTTATTAAAATACGAGCAACGCAACTAAATTTAAAATATGGTAATATACTGTAACTTTTTCAATCTTTTAAACTATTAATACAATCATAAAAAATATTATTAATGATGTTTTTTTTTTTTTTTTTTTTTCACATATGTATGTAACTTGTCTGATTCTAATACTTTAAATTATAAGGTATAATGTCTTGTTGTATTAGGAACTCATATTCTTAATCAAACATATATTATATTTAATAAAACTTTATTCTTATATTCTAACATCTCTAAAATTTTCATGTTTTCTTTTTTATATTAAATATGTGTTGCGCAATGTCAAAGAAATTAAAATTAAATTTGACAGTTTATTTTAAACAAGCTATTCTTCTTTCTCCTCTTACCAATAAACTCAGACTTTCTGAAAGAAAACTTTCATAGTGTAAGCCCATACTTAGCAAAACAATGTGACAGTAGAGTATTGCTCGTGGAGATGGAAAGTGAAACAAGTCATGGCGTAAAAACCAATTTTGACTGAAAAAATACATAAACTTAATGTTTGAAAAGAAAAACTTGACTGTCAAAAATTAATGAAAATATAAAATTTAAAGTAAAGACTACACATGGAACTTATTACACATGGGCTACACATGCAAGCAAATATTACACACAATATGTGTAATTATACATGGATTGGCAACACTGATTCCTTGGGCAGCCTAAGATAAGACAGACCTTCAGTGGTCCGTTTGTGATACGCAGCGTCAATACCTACAGAGCAGTTACTCAAAAGATGTCACTGCAGAATTCAACCAATTCTTCTTCCTAATGAAGAAAAAAAAACCCGTAGTTCTATCTTAGATACATCATCCAAACAGGCAACATCCAATTGCACCAGGTATCTTGCCTTAATATCGTGAATTCCAGGACAATGACACAGAAACTCAACCACAGTTTTCTCTTCCTTCTCATCATGATATCTTCTGCAGTAGTTATTGAATACCAGACTCATTATCCTCGCATGAATCCCAACCGGCTAGTACCCAGTTATCACTGACTCCACTGTTCTTATCTGGTCTCTATTAAATATAAATAGAGAGCTAGTTGTCCGGCCACAATGTAGTCGAAACGGAGCAGGTGGATTCGGGAGTTTACCCTAACTGTGCAAGTCTATGCGATTCGTGCTTGGTGAGCGACCTACAAATAGTCATAATAAAAAAACGAATTGATCAATGAATCTGTCATCCAGAGCTCGTTTGAAAGGGACTCCAAAAGATAATATGAATATTGTTTCAGGGGGTTATGTCTGAAACAGATAAAAGAAAAAAGATAGCAACAAAAAAACCTTTACACCAAACGCGAAAACAAGAAAATTATTAATTGATTCAGTTGGTAATTAGCTAGTCTATCAGTGCGCGGGTTGCGGGTTCGATTCCCGCCAGAGACTCGGATCTGCTGCAGACAAGAGTAGAGCTTAGCGGGATAAGCATAAGGAAAAAAAAAATTTTTACAGATAATAGACAGAAATACAAACATTTTGTCAATGGTGTATTGATTAAAAAAGGGCAAACGTATTTATGTATTCAAATGAATTGTATGCTGCGTTTGTTGTTCTTATTATATTTGTTCCCATTTTTCTACTTTTTTGTTGTTGTTATTTGTAACTGAAGCTCTTAAATCACATCATTTCTATCTGTATCTAGTCTGATATATAGATATTTTGTTCTAGTAGATACATGTGTTTGAAATAGTGTTGGCTTGCAACAACAACAACAACAAACTATTCCCAGCGTACGCAATAAGCTCGATTAAATGTTTGACTGTATATTTGCATTTGTTCATGTGTGTTGGTTTGGTTGTTTATTTGTTATTCAAGAGGTATCGGTTTTAGTTCTAGTTCTTCTTTGGCTTAGCTTTTTTCCCCCGAAAAACTTTGTGATTTGAATTGAGTTTTGTAGTCTTGCAACAATGTTTTTGTTGCTGTTTTTGCAATAGCAGTTTTATACAGTATAAAAAAATGTATCGGGTATGGAGACACTAGTTCAAAAGATTTGCAGTTATAGATTGTAAATTGTAGTACCACGCATTGGATAACAGAACGGAATAAAAATTGTAGATGAAAAAAAAAGTTACAGTATGCAAATTAAGACAGTAGGGCAGAAGAAGAAAGAAGCGGGCCTTTTTTTATTTACTAGAAATTGTGTTACAAGATATTGTTACCTAACAACAGGATGTGAT
The DNA here is from genome assembly GCA_943735925.1 of Pollenia amentaria. NCBI lineage: Eukaryota > Metazoa > Arthropoda > Insecta > Diptera > Polleniidae > Pollenia > Pollenia amentaria. Next base: position 47,338,364 of record OX031010.1, on the reverse strand, counting down.
GAAATAAAATTTTATTAGATACATTTTTTTTTTTTTGATAATGCTCCACTGTATCTTCCACATCCTTTTGCTCACTATGTCTGTATGTTAAACAGAAAAACGTTTGCTGTATTAAAAATAAACAAACTTACAAAAAAATTAAACTGAACTGAAAAATAAAACTAGAACACAGCAGGATGACAATTTTTACAATAACAAAAGCAAAACAAAAAAATAAAAATCTACAACAATATGCCTATAAAAGCTCGAAGTCTATAAAAATCCAATACCAACATACTACTGCCTTTATGCCACATGCAACTCTACCCAACACAGCTTAAATTAAGGCCTTAAATCTTTTTTATTCTCAAAAAAAGAAGAAAGAGAAAATAAACAAATGCAACAATAAGAGTTTCGATGACTAAAAGGAACTGTTCGAAGAAAAACGTTGAGTCTACTCTATACGAATGTATGGGTGTAATCCTTAGAAGACGCAAAATGAATACAACAATTTATGAACACTATATACAAAATTGTTCAACAATTTATGTCTTGGGAGGAATAAGACATAAGGAAAAAAGGCAAATACAATTTCAAAAGAAGAAAATCTTATAAAATCATTAAGATTTTGTTTATTTTCCTTCTCAGCATTTAGAGAGTACAATTCACAAATTGAGCTCATAAAAAATACAAATTTTAAAAATACGATATTTTTTTTAAGAAAAATTTTAATTTTTTATTTTCTTTAAATTTTTCAACACGATGGCTTTTTAAAGCAAATCTTATGCATATATGTTTTTTTTATAAAATTATCTTAAAATTTTCTATTTAAATAAAATTTTCTAAAAATTGGTTATTTCTAGGAAATTTCGGCAAATTTACTATTTATAGGAAATTTTCCTCAAATTTTTTAAGAAAGTTTTGCTCAAATTTAATATTTATACTAGCTTAACCCAGTGCGCTTCGCTATCCTCATTAAAATACAATATGTATTTTTTTCCGTTCAGATCGCGTGCACTGTTTATAAAGTTATTTGCACGAAGTTTGAATACTCTTACTGTTACCATTCACCAGCTGCACAGAAATCTATATGGTATTTGTATTAAAGTTGTCCCGCCTATGTCAGTGGCAGTGGTACTTTTACAGATATTGTTCATTTATAACCAAGCTATTTGTTCCAAATTTGTAAATTGTAGCTGTGTCCATTCTCTAGATATACGGAAATCTAGTCTGATCCACGCCCACTTTTCCAATCTCGCACATTTTTTGCAGATGCTGTCTGTATGTTGATAAACATTCTAATTGTACCTAATGTAGACAATTTTACACTTACTGTTCTTTAAATATACGGGAATCTATTTTGTACCATGCCCACTTATCGAATTACGCCCACTTTTTGACTGATGTTGCACACTGATCACCAATCTATTTGTTTCAACTTTGGAAACTTTAACTATTACCGTTCTCTAAATATGCAGAAATCTATTTTGCCTTTGTATGTGAGGTACAACGCCCAAGTATCTACTCCCACCTTCTTTTTGACCTATTACCAAAATGATTATATTGATTACTAAAAATTTTAAATTTTAATTAAAAAAGTGATCAAAAATACTTTGCCATTTCAAACAATGTGTTAATTTATTTAAATAAATATTGACAATTCCCAACAACAATTCTATTTTTTGCTATTTAATTAAAATTTTAATTGAAAACTTATTTCAAAACAACTAAAAGGTCAATTAAATCAATATTAAATTTTTAATTTTTTTTTCAACTAAAAAAATAATTGATTCAATTATCACATTAATTTAATTTAAATACATTTTAAACTATTTTTTTAATTGATAAAACACTTTTTTCTGTGTAAGATATTTTTACCTAATTTGGAAGTATATAATGTCTTTCTATGGGAGGTACCTCGCCCACTTCTCCAAAACAGTCAACGTTTTTAGAGAGTCTGTGTATTGATAACTCAGATATGTGTATCAGATTTGGACAATTTGTCTCTTAATGTTCTTTAGATATAAATAAATCTATGTTATACCACGCCCACATCTTAAGCCATACACAAATATTGTCGGATGTTGTGTATTGCCTACCAAGATGCTTGTACCTTATTTAGAAACTTTGGATTTTGCCACTCTGCAGACATACAGAAATCTATAATCTCTTTGTATTGGAAAAGCCACTCCTACTTTCTCAATCCCGCTCACACTTTGACGGCTGTTATTAACTAAGATATTTTTGCCTAATTTGAAAGTCTATAATGTCTTTCTTTGGGAAGTACCTCGCCCACTTCTCTAATACAGTCAACTTTTTTAGAGAGTCTGTGTATTGATAACTCAGATATGTGTATCAGGTTTGGACAATTTTTCTCTTACCATTCTTTAGATATAAATAAATCTATTTTGGGCCACGTCCACTTCTCCAATCACGCCCATATTTTGTCGGATGTTGTGAATTGATAACCAAATTTTTTGTACCTTATTTGTAAACTTTGACTCCTGTCGTTCTCCAGTTATACATAAATCTAGAATGTCTTTGCAAGGGATATGCCACGCCCACCATTCTAGTCCTGGCCATTTTGTCAGGTGCCTCGGTAGGCTAGTTGGTATTGAGCTAGTGTATCAGCGCCGGAGTTGCGGGTTCAATCCCCGCCAAAGACTCTGGTCTCTTGCAGACAAGCCTAGAGCTTCGCGGGATGAGCATATGTTTGTAATGTTCAATAAAAAATGTATTGATAACCCAGTTATGTGTAACAAATTTGGACAATTTTCTTATCGTTCTTTAGATTTAAATAAAGCAATTTTTGCCCACTTATGGTGTGTATTGATAATCAAGATGCTTGTCCCAAATTTGGAAAGGTTAGACCTTTCCGTTCTCTAGATATAGAGAATATGGTGATTGTATGGGAGTTGCCATGCCCACTCAAAATTTCAAAAAAAATATCTAGCCTATAGTTCCATCCAGACCGTCAGTAATATACTGTAAAAGTTTCATGAAGATCGGTTCAGCGGCTTAAGGTACAAACCAACAAACAAATAAACATATTCATTCATTTATATATATGGGGGATTTCATGTCAAGTGACCCAACTTTTGAAATCGATGTCTTCCGATTTGGATGAACTTTGCACCAAGGTTAGTCTTATTGGATAGTAGTTTAGAAACAAATTTTCTACAAGATCGGTCAAAAAGTTTCTGAGTTAGAGGGGGTCAAAATTTTACATTTTGGCCAAACCGGTGTTCTTTCTCGTCCATGTAACTTATTATGTATTGGTGTTAGCAAAATTTGTCCCAAACAAATTAGATAGCTATTTCTTCAAGCATCGATTGGACATCGATTTCAAAAGTTGGGTCACTATACATAGATAATATTTTTCGCAAATTTAGTATTTATTTGATATTTTGCGCAAATTTACTTTTTATTGGAAATTTGTTCAAATTTACTATTCCATTTATAGGAAATTTTTGGCAAATTTACTAGTCAAGAAAGTTTTGCGCAAATTTGATATTTATAGGAACATTTTCAAAAATTTGCCATTTAATGGAAATTTTGCACAAATTTAGTATTTATAGGATATTTTTGGCCAGTTTACTTTTTTTTTTTAGGAATTTTACGCATTAAAGGAAATTTTTTACGAATTTTCCATTAATAGGAAATTTTGCGACAACTGACTATTTAAAGGAAACTTTGCTCCAATTTGCTATTTAAAGAGCATTCTGACTTGTTAGATTTATGTAGATTGTGGAGAGTCGCAGAGCAGATAGGGACAGTTAAGCACATTCTGTGTCACTGTCCTCGGCTACATCCCCCCGGGGAACGTGCTTAGCCTCTCAGGGTTTGTAGTAAGCCATATTGAGTATATAAGACCAGTTAATGTTACTGGGGAAAATAGGCATGAAATGTGCCTGAAAATTAAAGGCTTCCGAATTGTCCTAGTGCCTGGAAACAGGACGCGTCCATAGAGAAGACGTCGAGTGGTATCGGAATATTAATCTTCTCTAATTTGTAGTTGTATTGCCATGTAGTTCTATTAAGACAGATATGATAGCTGGGATAAAGGAGTATGACAGTTTCTGTTGTGCCCAAAATGCCTTCCTCGGTTATTGAAAATTGATGGACGTAACAGCTTAATGCATACCTAGGATGCGACAAACATTAAAAATTACACTTCTCATAAAGCCTTCGTGATTTAACGAGACCGAGGTACTCACCAGGTTCCTTGTTATATGGTGATACGGTAGTCAGTAGCACCCGGTGAGCATGCCTACGGACTGACTATTGGCTAAGGCCTCCGTTAGTATAGTTGTGGCGAGAAATACTTGTTGTCTTTCAGGAAGCCTTTCTTGCGTTTATAGCCAAACACGCAGGAACAGAGACTTCGGCAAGGAAAGCAGATTTTTCACCCTTATGTGTAAGTTCGGCCTCGTATCTCGTTAAATCAAAAATCTCAATAATTCGTAGCAAACTTTTGGTCCCATGAAAATCCCGCGTTAAATCGCAATAATTCCATACATTTCCCTTGATAATTCGAATTTTTTTTTTTTTATAAAACCTATATTTAACCTGCTGTAAATTATAATTTCCTGTTGATACATTTTTTTAAACAGTTTAAAAAAAGTTTTTTTCGCATAGAATTAGGGTAGCCCCTTTTAACTTTTTTGTATGGATTTTCGTTTTTATATAATTTTTTTTGCGGCCGGTTTGTTATTTGATTTACAAAAGATAATCGTTCTAATAAAAAATTGTTGGTGTTTCGTATTTTTCTTATTTAATCCTCGTTAAACCTAAAAGCAGTCAATTCAAAAATCCTTGTTATTTGTAAAAAAAAAATAGCTGGTCACTTGCGATAATGAGTTATCGTGATTCTACTGTACTACCTTATTGCAAATTATACAGAAAAAAATAACAATTTATTTCCATTAAAAAAATTTGTGATGTTAATTAAAAATTTAATTTAATTTGCGCCTGTAAACAAATTAATAGTAAAAATTTTTTTTTTATTAACAACATTTTCTGCAGTAATGTTGTTAATGTAAGTTAACGTTTAATTCACTTGATAAAATCTTTAATAAAACTGATGTTTTTTTGATTAATAATTTAATTGAAAAAAATTGGAGGACATTTTTTCCGCGTCGTTTTAATATGAAATCTGGGGTATATTTTTTTTATAGAAAATGAATTGCAAATTTTGTTTTTTAATGGATACATTTGTTAGATTAAGTGGTTTGAAATAACATTTCAGTCTCTGTTTTGTAATAATATAATTTCAACTATTCTAAGGGAAAAGTTTACTGACGAGCTGGCTTGAGCAACCAGCGAAATGCGCATAGAAACTAGTTTTCCCTCAACAATAAATTTCAGTGTTTTTATCAAAAATAAAAATTGGGAATTTAGCACGTTTTTATTTTTAGATTTATTTTTGATCAATTTTTAAAGTATTTTACTATTTAAGTTTTCTTTCAGCTCTTTTTCTATTTCATTTTACTAAATGACTTGCATCTTTTATTTGTCTTTTTTAAAGCCGTCGGTTTTTTGCCATTTTCTTCTTTGAAGTACATTTTTTCATAGAAATGCACACAAAAAAATTGAAACATTTTAAAAGCTGAAAAAAAAATATTCCTACACTCACTCACAAATCATCAAATAGACAAAGATATCAAGTGAATTTTTTGAAATGAGAAATTATTTTCTTTTTTTTTTACGAATGGAAAATGTACTTCAATTAAGAAATATTCGGTTAAAGAAAAAGTTATTCCTTTATTTAAATATAAAAAAAACTTTTACGCAAAATAGAAATTTACTTTTTCCCTTACCATCGATCACATAAGTTAAGTGTTTCTTTGTGAGGTATTTGAATGAAAATTAAAAAGAAAAAAACACTTGTCATTTCTTATTTATTTTTCAAAATGATTACGAAAATGTAAACTGAACAAAATAATAAAGAAACAAACAACCTTCATGGCCTTTTTCCAGGTTAGAGAGTTTTTGCTGTAAACACTTGCCACCAAGTAATTTAAATGTAATTGATACTGTTGTCTGCATATTAATGATTTAACTACACTTTCAACAATCGGCTAAAACCAAAGAATTACACTTTTGGTGTATATTCTTAAAAGAGTTTTTGCTCCGGTGCATCCACAACAAACTTCAACTACAATTAAAATTAAAATTATGTTTAGTTCGCCTTCCTTTCTCATACACTTCATCGTCAGTAAGAGTGTATGAACTTATCGTTGAGTTTGTAAAGAGGTAACAGTTAGTTCGTAGTTCTTTAAGGCAATTGTAGAAGTTGTGGAATAATTAAAAATCATTATATTCTTACTGCCAAAACCAAGAAAATTATGTCAAATACTGTTTGTGTTAGTCCATAATATCCCGTAAAAAAATTTAGTTTAGCGAAATTCTAGTTATCACAGATAGAAGATGTGCTTTTGCTAGTAATTAAACATAAGGGTTTGTTATGATTATAATTATAATATAATAATAATTATTATTGATAAGAGGTTATTAATGTCTATTATACAAATAAGGCCAGTGAAATCTGTATACAGGAAAAAATTTTGCCCCTATTAAAGCATTAATCTAAAATAAAATCAATTTTAATTTTGAACTTAATTAAGTGAATTAAGCGTTTAGTCAAGTGAATGAAACGTTTAATCAACTGAATTCAATATTTAATTGTTACTATTAATTTGTTAATGGTTGCAAATGAATAGTATCAATTAAAATTTTAATTCACTGGATTAAACGCTGAATTCACCTGATAAAATTTTTAATTTTTGAATAATGCTTTAATTGGAGCAAGTTTTTTTTCAGTGTATGGTGAAACCATGTCTTGTTAATTCATTCCCCTTATCTTCACCTGTACACCCAGAACCGCCTAGGACTTTGTAACGATCATGTTAAACACAGGATGTTATTATAAAGGTATACAACTTTAAGTTGGCAACACTTTTTTAACTGGCGGCCATTTTTTCAGCTCTCAAGTAATTTAGATTAGTTTGGTTTTGCATTTTAACATGAATAGACCGACGCCTGAACAACGCTTCCAAATTGAGTAGATTTCTTTTGAAAATTATGGTTCTGTACGAAATACGAATTTGGCGAATTTTGTTTAGCTATGAAGTTCATTTTTGTTTGAACGGATACGTCAGTAAACAAAACTACCAAAGTTGGAGTGATGATAATCCTTAAGTGTATGTTGAGACACCGTTCCAACCAGAGAAACTGACTGTTTATAGTGCTTCATAGGCTGATGGCATCATTGGCCCATACTTCTTTAAAAACGATGTCAGAACGTTACAGTCAATGGTGACCGCTATAGAGCAATGATTAATGACTTTTTCGTTAATCAATTGAAAAACCATGATGTGCAGGTGCTGTAGTTTCAACAAGACGGCGCAAAAAACAGTTCTTGACATAATTGATTTATTGAAGGAAACGTATGATTACCGCATAGTTTCACGTTTCGGACCAGTGTATTGAAGGAAACGTTTGGTTACCGCATAGTTTCACGTTTCGGACCAGTGTATTGTCCTCCAAGATCGTGCGATTTAACTCCGCTAGACTATTTTCTGTCAGGATATGTGAAGTCCTGGTATACGCCGATAAGCCCGAAACTTTTGATCACTTGGAGGATACCATTCTCCGCGTTATTGCCAAAATACTGCCATAAGTGTTGGAAAAAGTCATCGAAAATTGGACCTTCAGACTAGACTACGCCCGAGCCAGCCGTGGCGGTCATATGCAAGAAGTCATATTTAAATTATAATGCCAGAAGGTTATCTTTCGAATTAAGTAAATTTCATGTCAATTTAAAAAATTTATGTATCTTTGTTTTATTCCATTTTAAAGTTCTATACCTCTAAAAAAACAACCTTTTTATTTAACATTCTGATGAAACATCCTCCGGGGAAATCATACCAGATATTTGGCGAAAATCCAAAGTTGGCAGATCCGAAGAGATCTCATGACATCGCAGCTGACCGGAGATCCTAAATCTTACCTCGGGAGGCAGTAGCCTCTGGTGGTACGGTACCAGACTGACCATTAGTTGAGGTTTCCGAAAATATATTTCTTGTGGGAAATGCTTTCAGCCTTTCAGGAAAATGGTCTTTGCGAGGAGTTTACTTTTCCGTTGAAATTTTAAATTTTCAGATCACGAGGAGGTTGTGGTTTAAGCCCAAAGTCGTGGGAAGGGATATCATGGAGTTGCGAGGAGGTAACTTTTTCGTCGAAAATTTACTTTTGGGGATCACGTGGAGGTTGTGCTTTAAACGCAAAGTCGTGGGAAGGGATATCATGAAAACCCACCAACAAGGGCTGATTTTTCACCAATTGTGAGAGAACTCCGTTTGAGGGACGAATCATTGTTGCTACTCCACAGATGCTGCCGGCATATGTCGAAAAGCAGCGGAGGTTGAATGGCTCCAGATGATTACTCTCACACTCAGGACGGTTAGTAAATGCATTGTTTGTCACTCAGTTGCTAAGATCTATTATGATGTAGGGTCATATCGCAGGTAGGTGGCCTTGTGCATTTTTTTCACACCTGTACACCTAGGAAAAAAATATGGTTTATATGAAAATAAAACAAAAACCGTAATATTTTTCATTACTCATTCATTTTGTGTGCATCATAGCCATATTATAGTTGCCCGCAACCATGTACTAATATTTTGTTACCATTCATTTAATAAAAAATTAAATCACAACGTTTTTCACCTTTTATCATTTTTTACGATCAACATGTAATGGTTATACAAGAACCATGCAATTAGTTGGGGTAAAAATATATATGATACTTATATCGATAACATGACCGTAGAGAACCATAATACGTATGTGGTTGCCTAATGAAGGTCTGATTTATCATAAATAACGACACGGTGACTATAATATATTTCAAATAGCAAAAATAAGAATAAGAATTTTCCGTTTAAAATAGTTTAGTTATCCGTGACCATATAAAATCACAGTTTTATTGTTGGCGTATATGCATGTCCCTGTTATCTAACATACAAATATTTTTGACATTTAAATTTTACTCATCTCGTTTAGAGATGAGCGACAGTAAATTTATGGTATTGGTTTTAAGGCACGAAGAAGTTGAAGTCATTAAGGCAGTTCGGGTTTCTAGTGTAAAGGTGTCCGGCAGTTGTTGATACAGAGGTTAATCTTAATCACTTCACCACTTCCGTTGATCTTGCTGGGAAACACTGCAGTGATATGGAATTCCTTGCGCTTTATCACGGCTAATCTACTTGCGTTAATTTTTAAAGCCTAAACCATCTAGCGATTTAAAACGTGTGTGTAGTAATTTAAGGCCCGACTATAACATGCTTAAGTTGGGCTACGCAACTGTTCGAATACATATAAATCGTATTAAACTTAACGAAACTTTTTGTAAAGTTTTCTGAATCTATAATTTTCTTAGGCAAAGTTTTCGTACTTTCCGTACGGAATCAAATTTGTTTTGATTTTGATTTTTTAAATACATTTGAGAGGCTTTTTGTTAATTTTAGACAGAAGCTTAAGCAAGATTATGCATATTATAGTTGGGCTTTAGACTTTTTTCAGTAAGGTAAATTTCGTGTTCGAAGTAATGGATCAAACGGTCGTAGTTTAAGAAGAATATTCGGCACTTATGTCAATGTAGTTCAAAGAGCACTTCGCAACAAAAAATGCTACTTACCTAGAAGCAATTTTGTAAGGGACACAACATATTAATGATATTAATTTAAAAATAAATCAAATTGGCACCAGTAAACAAATTAATAGTATTAATTAAATATTTCTTTAGATTCACAATATCTTCTGCAGCAATGTTGTTGATATACATAAGTAAACGTTTATATATCACTTGACTAAAATTCTAATTAAAACTGGTTTTATTTTTGATTAATGGTTTGATTGAAAAAAAGAATTTTTTGAGTAATTTTTCTATTAATCTTACGGAATCGGTTACCAATGTGCATTTATACGGCACAATTTTTGTTCGAGATGTGCCGCTTAAAAGCAACGGTGTCGGATGTCTATACTACCCTCCTAAGAAAGTGCCAAATTTCCAAAATTGGGATAAGGGCATACTCGGAACCGTGAATGTCTTTCTGATTTTTGTGTTTAGCTTAAAAGAACTATTTTCTTCTGTAAGTGACTGAAAAACGTTAAGCAAAATGGTCGCATCTACCACCTCTCGCGTGTTTCCTAGACAATGAAGTCATATCTGCCACATACTATGATAAAACGTCACATCGACCTAAATTGTAAGCTCTTAAGACTTTTTTCCTAAATATCTACATAAATATAATTTTTTTTGGATAATATAAGTTTTCTTTTTTGTGTGTGCAATACTACGGACAAGTTCTTGCAAACACCGACAAGTACAAATAACTTTAAGAAGCCAGAGATTTTTAACATCTCAGAGTAATAAAGAGTGGACAACAAATAGTAGCGACATATCAATTTCCAAATATGCTGAGAAATTTAGTTTTTAAATACGTTTGTATGTGTGTAGGCTTATATTATATATTATTTAATAGCTGTATGGTCCCGGCGCTGCTCGGGATATTCTAAATAAAAATAAAAAATTAAATACTGGCGAATTTTGTTAATAACTTGACGCCAGTGCCATCTACCGGGTCAACCTTTTATCAGGGAACTCATTTTTGTTTAATAAATATATTTTGTGAATTTCAGCCAAACCGTACCATAAAAAACGACAACAGCGCCACCTGTCGGAATTAAACTTAAGAGAATCCTAGCTCCCGACTTATTTATTGTCCATGTTTGGTGTCAATTGGTCCAGCGGTTCTTGTGTTTTAGGAGCACATACACGGCACAAACGTTTTTATATATAAAGATTATGAGTACGACAGTTATTATGTAGTCGTTCCTCTACTTCTGGTTAAGTAAGCAATATATTGCATTCATGGGCATTTGGTGCTTCCAAATCCAGACCATATTTTGCTGGATTGTTATACACATCAAAGCCAGTTTCTGTACCTTGCTTAGCCTTTCTAAATAAATACTTTTCTCCATGACCTGTCACACAAATTATAAGCAATATAGGGCATTCAAAATTCTTTAAAGCCATCATTTTTTCTTACTTTTTTATAAACACTATGTAAATTATTTATATTACTTTTACACTATAATTTATACGGGGGGAAATTTTTTTAATTTTCTTCACAGCTCAAGGCAGGAAGAGAACGCATTTATTTAACATAATATCTGGCAACGCCTGCCTAACTAAGAAACAAACTCAAATGCTTTATATGAAAGTATGAACTCATGAATTCTTCAGGCTGTGTAGACACAACGTATTTAAACAATTTTTTAATGGGTGGCCTTAGATTTGGCGACACAATTTCTTGAAATTATTTTGTTGTTTTTCTTTCTTAATCTAATGTCTCTTTATAAAGTTATAATAGAGTTTTATTAAGGAATTCTATTTTTTTCAACATACGCAGCTGAATTTTTTTTTTTTATTACTTTCATATTTCTTGAGTTCTTAAAAAAACTTAGCAAAATGTGTGCAGAATATTGATTTATAGCTTAAAAAATATTTAGAGGTATAGACGATTATCTTGTTTATAGAGGTTTAATGTTAAGATTTATGCACTTTTTAGATTTTTACATACGTTGTAAACCGAATGAGGATAATCAATTTTGATTAAAGGAATAAAAGATGGCCAAGATAAGAGTTGAAGTTGGTATTTTGCATATAGTGAATCAAAATTTTAACGTAAATATTATTCAATTAGTGTATAACTAAAAAATACTGCTATTAATATAACGAAATCTTAATAAACTTCAACAAAAATTCAAGATAAAAGAGCGTTTAAAAATATATATATATATATGGGGGATTTCATCTCAAGTGACCCAACTTTTGAAATCGATGTCTTCCGATTTCGATGAAATTATTTTTTTTATACATATCCCACTCGCAGCGCACTAAGCGACCAAAACTACCTTAAAGGAAAAGACATAAGCTTTCTTTTGAGCAAAAAAATGTACCCTCTTAAAAAAAATAAAAAAAAATTTAAAAAAAATAAAAAAAAAATTTTTAAATTAAAAAAAAAAATTTATATTAAAAAAAATTTTTTTTAGAAAGTTTGAAAAAATAGCTATCTAATTTGCTCGGGACACATTTCGCTAACACCAATAGGTGATAAGTTTCGTCGATGAGAAAGTACACTTGTTTGGCAAAAATGTCAAATTTTGACCCGCTCTTACTCAGAAACTTTTTGACCAATCTTGTTGAAAATTTCTGTCTAAAATACTATCCAATAGGACTAACCTTGTTGCAAATTTCATCCAAATCGGAAGACATCGATTTCAAAAGTTCGGTCACATGACATGAAATCCCCCATATATAAATTAAAAAAAAATTCTTAATATGTCGTTTTTTAATTAGAACTGCAAATATTTATTTCTTTTATTATTAGTAACATGCAAAAGCCTATCAAGGCCAATAAAAAATCTATAAAACGAACAAAATCCTAAATTTTATAAACGGATAGAACAAATATATATAAAAGGGTGTGTATTTAAGCAAATACACCTAAATCTACAAATACAAGTGGCTTCCCAGCTAAAGTTTATAGCAAATTATATTTAAAACTATTAATTTGTCAACTAACAGGACCCAAAATAGTAGCCCAAGTAAAAAAAATAAATAAATCAAGTAGATATATTATTACAGAATATTATGTCTGAAATAAAGTCATACTAAATTCATTGAGCATAAGATTAGGCAATTTGGCCCTGAACAGAAAAATATGCCATAATTTTTTAACTGGAATGCGTTGTTCGAATGAGTGAATATACGAAGGTCCACCAGTAAATAATTCCAACAGCAAACTACGCTAACAATAAACGATCGTTTAAAACAACTACGTAATGTGAATTCTCGGTATAAAAAGTTGTGGGTTTCTAGTTAAATTATAAAGAAAAACTTGGAACAACGTTGAGAAGGCTGTCCACTTTTCATAGCTCTAATAATCTTTTAATCAAAATCCCATTGGTTAAAATATTGATGTTTAACTATAGACTGACAGCCGTCGCAGTGGTGGAAATGGTAAAACTGCAAAGAACACTGACGATGAGAATGTGTTTATTCTCGAGAAAAAAAATGATCAATAAATTTTAATTAATTTCATGTTGTAAAATTCCTTCCATCATGGAAATAGCTAAAAAAAAATTTGTAATGCTAATCCCGCAAATTTCTATGCTTGTCTGCAGGATACCAGAGTTTCTGACGGGAATTGAAACCGCCACCACCGCACTGATAGATTTGTTCACTACCAACTAGCCTTGATGAATTTGAGTCAGATTTAAAATGAAGAATTTAATTGTTTGAATAAAAATATTTTGAATTTTAACAAAATTCATGACTTTTAATTTTTGTATGTCCTGTATACTTCTCTAGCAAAAAAGTCATAATGAAAAATTGGTAAAATTGAAGAAATTTCTTTAATATTATTGGACTTTTAAAAGTAAATTTATAAAATTTTGATAAATTTACTAAAAAATATTAACCATCTTTATTTTTTTCGAATATGTTCAATGAATCAAATTTTAATTTATAAAACGTTCTAGCAATTGTACTATTCTTTCAATATTTCACATACCTTTTGCTTAAGCCAACCCATGGCCCAATTAGTAGGTCTGCGCACAACTACAACAATGCAACAATGGAAAAAAAACAACACTCGTTTTGTTTGTGTATACAAATGGGAAAAATGTCAAAAACTTGTCAGCTGTTAAGAAAATGTGTTATGTATTTGTCATGTATTTATTTTGTTAAATAAAAAATTTTCTATCGGAATTTTGCTAAAATAAGTTTTTAAAATTAAAAGTGTTTGGAACTAATTGGGTGATGAAGAAAACGAAAACGATGGACCAATGGGAAGAGTCTTCCTGTATTTTATGTATAGAAACAATATATGTAAATACATTAGGCAAAATACTAGCAGGATTTGCTGTTTGTGTTTAAAAATTTTATAAAAAAACATTTGTATGTATGAATGTTAATAATAAATAAAAAAAGTAAAATGCGGGCACAATGGAGAACATTTTTCGTCACCTCCCCAGTGATGATGTAGCAACTTCAATGTACATATTTATCATTTGATGCCGCAAGTACCATGCCCACAGAATGTTACAAACCCCTAGCAGCCATAAGTGAAATCTTGGCTCTATTTGATATGAACGATTTAATAAACAAAAATTAATCTGGAGATTATCATATAAAAGGAACATTAAAGACTGCATTTTTGCTCCGTCGCCTACATATGATCTAAAAGAAGTGTCCCCTATGTCAACATGTTCGTCTGTGGAAATTACTAAATCTGTTTTTAAAAGAAAAATGTTGACATCAGTGTCTACTAGAGATGAGCGATATTTCTGTACCTGTGATTTAATCACTGTTACTGAAAAATCACGAATCACAGTTGTGACCAAACTTGTCATGTAACAGGTACTTTCTAAGTCGTTCTTTTTGTATTTTGTTACATACCTATACAAATTTATGATATTTCACTGTTTGTGTGGGTAATAGCGTTTTTTGAATGAAATGTCGAATGATATTGCTGTTCCTTTCATTCTCTCTTCTATCTTATTAGAATTTTTTTGTTCAAGTATGTATGTATATGAAAGTAAAACGATTTGAAAGCTCTTACAATTTGTTGTTGTTTCTTTGTAAAGTGCTTACAAAAGCTCTTGCAAAAGCTCACGCATTGTACATATAGCTTGGCCGCAATTGCTATAAAAGAACAGAAAACTGATAAGCCGTGATCACAATCACAGTTTAAAGGAGCAGTGATTTTTAAATCACATTCACTAATCACGATGATCTTTAAAAATCACGGGATCGCTCATCTCTAGTGTCTACGCTCGGTTCTATAACTAAAGAAGACCCTGAAGTTGAAGAAATGAAAATTAAAGAAAAGTGTGGAATAAAATATATTGAAAAAATCTCGTGTCTTAATAGTAGTTTAATTAATAAAGAATGATAATAAAATGCATCACGTCAAAAATGATATTAAATGTAGAAGATTTCAGATAATACCATGAAATAATTTGCAAAATGTGTTTTACACACAACACAATAACGCATTTTAATGTTCTATTCTATGATTTTAATATTATTACACATTTTTTCATTATTATACTTATCTATTTAAAATTTTTGTTCACAATTTTTAAATTTCAATTGTATTATCACAATAAAAAAAACAATTTCTCAAAATGAAAAAGCATATTAAAAAAAGTAAACAATTTAAAATATGTAAACAACTTTTGACATTTTGGCCATTTAAGCCTATGTATGATGATAAAAAATACAACTCTTCAAAAAATCAGCAGGCGTTTCGCGCAGACCTACTAATTGGGCCATGAGCCAACCTTTGGTTAACATTGAAGTTATAGATATGTGCATATAATTAGGAATGTTTCTATACACTAACATAATATCTTGTATCTTCATGTTACATGTTTTACTTTAGCTATCCTTTGGTTAGAAATGAAGTAAATTTGTATGTACAGCAAATTTTACAATTATAAGAGTGTAATGTTTTTTTGGACCGCTATGTCCTTCGTTCGACCTGAATTCGATCCTTGTTTGTAAAATTTCCTAAATTTGGTCAAATGTACTTAATTTGGTTAAATATACTTAATTTGTCCATAATCATTTAATTTTGTAACATGTACTAAATTTTGTAAAAATTACTATATCTGGTACAATTTACTTAATTGGTCCATAGTCAGGAAATTTTGTAAATCTTACTTAATATTGTAATATTTACTTTATTTAGTCAAATTTACTAAGTTTTGTAAAATTTACTTAACATTGCAAAATTTAGTTTATTAAGTAATATACATATATATACTGAATTTGGTAACATTTACTAAATTTTGCCATAGTTTTTAATATTTTCAAAATATATTAAATACATATTCAAATACATAAAATTTTGTAATATATACCACATTTTGAAAAATAAACTAAATATTGTAAAATTTACTTAATTTGGCCAGTTTTTTTATTTTGTAAAATATACTAAATTTTTAAAAATTTACTAAATTTTGAAAATCTTACTTAATTATGAAAAATTTACTAAATTTAGATAAATATACCAAATTTGGTCAAATTAATTTGGCCATAGTTACTTCATTTTTTAAATATGGGCATCTCCTGGGGTCGCGAACGTACGTTCGTACGCTTTTGATGTACAAATAATATAGAAAACAAAACTTTTCTTAGCATTTTTTTTTTTTTTTGTCGAGTTTAAGTTTTCATAATGAAAGTTACAAAACATGTGGTCACGAACGTACGCAAAATAGAAGTCAACTTTGGCTAGTAGTGAAATGTTAAAATCTGCGAAATGGAACGGAATATTCAAACGTGATTAATTTATTTTAAAAGCGTATTAATGTAGGTCTCTATCCAGTATTTACACAATAAAATATCTCTTTTGGTTAATGTTTATTTGGCTAAAGTACCGGTCGCGAACGTACGATTTTTCCATATGTTTTAACCGTTAATTAACCGTTTATCTAACTTTTTTGATCTCCTTACACTTTTCTCTTTTTAAATGATTGTAATAGAGATATTTTAAAGAAAGAGTGCAAACATAACAAATTTTTTTGCATGTAAAATAATTAAATATAAAAATGTCTGGGGTCAAGCCGATAGCCTTAGTTGCTAGTGCTTTAGCTTTAAGATTTATTGTAATTTTAATTATAATAAATATCTAAATAAATAAATAAATAATAAAAATGTCTTTAGAAGTAGCTTAAAATGAAAATATAAAATATTCCAGTTTCCAGCCATATATACCATTCTGTTATAAAAAACATAGACTTTTTTAAAATTTAAAACAATAAAACACAAAGATTATCAACATTTTATTTTTCCAGCCTGGTTGACCATTCGGAGGAAATGCCCATATACTACACAGAAAAAAGTTTTTTATCAATTAACAAAATGGTTTAAAATGTATTTTAGTTTATTTAATGTGATAATTGAATCAATTATTTTTTTAGTTGAAAGAAAATTAAAAATATAATTTTGATTTACTGCCAGGCCCACGATGTCGACAAGAACATTTCTTTCGTATATTTATATTGAAAACAAAAACAAATTTTAGTTTTTTTATGTTGTTTTCAATATAAATATACGAAAGAAATGTTCTTGTCGACATTGTGGGCCTGGCAGTTAATTAACATTTTAGTTGTTTTAAAATGATTTTTTAATTAAAATATTAATTATTTCCAATTTCTATTTATTTAAGCTTATGGTCCAGTTTTTATTTTATAAAAAAGTTAATCTTTATTTATCGAATTTTCGTAACTCCGTTGTGTTACGTCTTCAGGATTGAATTTTTTTTTTTTTTTTTTTTTTTTTAACAATTACATAAAAAACAAATTAACAAAATTTCTTAAAATAAAATTATTGACAACATTTGAAAAAATTCTTATGCTAACAAAATATTTAAACATAATCTATTACAGTTTAAAAAATGTTTTACTTAGTTTCCGTTTCCATGTTTATTATTTAAATGTCTATAACTATGGGCTACACTATCTGTATCTGTCTTATAATTTATTCTTAACAAATTTGGAACCTTTATTATTTGAAGCATTTCTAACATATAACGTCTCTTGTAATTACTCTCTGTGTTGAAAATTGTTACATTCTCAAAATCTGGATAATGATTTAAACTAGCACAGTAGGTTGCCAATGCTGTTTTTTGTAATGTTATATTGTGTTTATATTTCTGATCTGATTTATGTCCAGCAATTCTCGTTTTTAGTTTATTTTTTGTTGTCCATTATTATTTCCCCTACGAGGTATTCTATAAACTACATTTGACCTATCTAACTTTTGTATGTTATCCTTAGTTGTTGTAAATAATCAGCCTAATGTATTATACATATGACTTATGTGCCACTTTATAAATATTAGTATTATAGATGTAAGAGTTTTAAAACCGTTCCGACATTTTCGATATATAAGTCAATGACTTATAAATCTTCGGTTCATTCGAAGAACCTTTACTATTTCCATTTTGGTTTATGTATAGTCCTATTAAATTAGTTATAAGTTTCATTGGAAAACTATTATCTGTTAAGATATTTAAAATCTTTTTCTTATTCTCCCTATGGAATTCTACATCACTTATTGTTAATACTCTTTCTATTAGATTTTTAGCTGTATTTATGATCATCCTTTTAGGGTGTTTTGAAAAATCATCATATATATTAATAGGCAAGTGGATTTCTTTGGATCCCTTTTACGCCTAAACTATATATTGTATTTTAACAAATGATATATCAGTCGAAAGATATTTTTGGTAGATTCTGTTAATGTAAATTTTGTTAAAATCGGTTCAGTATTTTATATGCGTTAGAAAGTGGTACTAATACATTGAAACAATTCACATACGTGTAAGCAAAAACAATGTAAACAAATAACAGAAGCAGTGTGCTTTGTTTTTGTGTTTACATAGTAAAAAGAACAACAACATGCAGAGTCTTCTGCTATGCATTAAATTGGAGAACAGTAGATATAAGAAATAAAAAAGAGAAAGACAATTTTAAATATTTTGTTTTCATTTTGGGAGAGTTGTTTTTTTAAATGTTACCGTTGATTTCTTAAATTTTTGCGCTTATGAATAATTTTAATGTTATTGTTACATTATTAATATGGTTACATTGTAAAGAATGTGTTTATTGCATTTTTTTTAAATAAGGTGCGATGTTTTGATGGGCTGCGCTTTTATATAACAGACACTACCGATCATGGTCATTTGTTATATGATAATCATGTATTTACAAAAAATTTATATATAGAGAGGTTATAAGAACATACCTAATTCATAAACGAAATAAATATAAATGGAAAATATATAAAAGGCTTTGTTATAAACATTGAGATTAGGGAACTTATGTTATATATACATTTTTAGAAAAATTGTCACTAAATTTCATATGCCTAAAAGAAATATGCCTCATAAAATTAAAAATTGTTCTGCTCTACTGAGAATTATTACATTTTGAGTTACTTCTCTGTTTATAATCAAGTGCGATATGTTTTTTAACATTAAATAAATATATTTCTACATATGTATATTAGTGTGTCCCAAAAAAAGCATTTTTTGAGAGCTTATAGGGTAAAGTATTTTTGTGATTTTTTTTCAGATTTTTCGGAAGAGGTTTAGAGGTCGCTAAAATCGAATTTAACCCGAAAATCGGGTTTTCTCGACTTTTTTGAATTATGCTGATTACTCGGCCAATTAGCACGATTTTCTTTGTAACTAAGTCAATTTTTTTAAAGAAAACTTTTCAAACTTTACTTCTCAGTGCAGATATTAAAAGATATATTTTTTTGGAAAATTTACCATAAACTTGAAAAATAATGCTCTGTAACTTTTAAAATTTATATTGAAGTTAAAAAACCAATGATTTAGTTTAAAAGGTCTTACTGTTCCAAAGTTATACCCTTTTTAAGTTATGTACCCATTTTGTGAAATTAAAAATATTGTAATATGTTTGCCAGTTATGCTTCGGATTTGTTTTAATGTTAAATATTTAGATATAAGGTATTCTTTTAAAATAATAAATTTGGGTGGTTTTTTGTTCTGTTGCACAGTCTTCAGCAATGCGAGTCCAAAAAATTCTAGGCAGCTTACTTCTCATACCCAAAAAAAAAATATATTAAAAAACTATTTTTTTTAGCTTTTAATTATTTATTAGAGCTTTTACGATGAAGCTCTATGCCCTGCAATAAATTCTGAAAGTCTGTTGCAGAGGTTGTTAGATTAATGTAAGTATTAGCTAAGGCCACGCCGAATTCTGCGACATCATTTACCACGTGCAATTGCTGAACTTTGTTCTTTGCTTCATTAAATGATTTGTTTGTATGCCTCTTAAACTGAATCATTAGTTATTTTAACTTCAATATCAATTTTAAAAGTTACAGAGCATTATTTTTCAAATTTATGCTAAATTTACAAAAAAATGTGATTAAGGGGACCCAAATGAGCAAAAAAAAAAAAAAAAAATAAC
This sequence comes from Pollenia amentaria, assembly GCA_943735925.1. Lineage (NCBI taxonomy): Eukaryota > Metazoa > Arthropoda > Insecta > Diptera > Polleniidae > Pollenia > Pollenia amentaria. The sequence goes on along the minus strand of OX031010.1, from coordinate 47,318,303 downwards.
CGAAACTTTTAATATCTGCACAGGGAAGTAAAGTTTGAGAAGTTTTCTTTAATAAAATTGACTTAGTAACAAAGAAAATCGTGCTAATGGCCGAGTAATCAGCAAAATTCAATAAAGTCGAGAAAACCCGATTTTTGGATTAAATTCGATTTTAGCGACCTCTAAACCTCTTCCGAAAAATCTGAAAAAATCACAAAAATACTTCACACTATAAGCTTTCAAAAAAAGGTGGGGCATAAAATAATATTTTTTTTTTTTTTGGGACACACTAATGTATATACATATTTAATAAAGTTTTAGTTTAAATAAATATTAGAAATAACGGTAAAAATAAGTTATTTCTAGATTGCAGTCGATTGTGTCGACTGCTGGCCCATACTAGTAATTTATTATTCTTCCTGAAGATGTAGGTTTCTGATACAAGTCCATTAATAGTTTATTCCCTTTCCTTATTATTAATGTATCTAAATAAGAAAGCATAGAATTAAATTCCTTCTCAATTGTGAATCTAATATTTTGATGAAAAGAGTTAAATATTGTAAGAATATGTTCTATTTTACATTCTGAAATAATGCAAAACAAATCATCTACATATTTTGTTATGATTATCGGTTTAAGAGACAATTGTCCAATACATGTATCTAATAACTCTTCCATAACAATATCAGCTACAACTGGTGATGCTGGTGATCCCATAGGAAGTCCCTTTTGTTGGGCATATATATCCCCACTTAATTGAAAATATCTATTATCATCTATACAAAATTTTACAATACGTAAAAATAAATTTTTTCTATTTTCGTATAAACTTTTATCTTGTCCCATTTTTTCTCTATTATACACATAGCTTGATCTACTGGTACACTCGGAAATAAAGATACTACATCAAGGGAAATAAATTTCTCATCATCATTTATTTTTATATGTTTAATCTATCTTCAAATTGCAAAGAATCCTAAACATTATATTTTGAATCATCAGTTATTTTTCTAAGAATTTTCGTAATATATTTCGAAAGTTCATAAGAAGGAGAATTAATACAAGAACAACTTGGTCTTAGCGGAAAATCCTTCTTATGAATTTTTGGAACACCATATAATCTAGGTGCTACCGCTGTGTTTGTCTTAAGTTTTCTTCTATCCACAATTGTGATCTCCTCTTTATTATAAAGCCTTTCAACAAAATCATTATTTGTCCTTTGTAACTTATAATGTTATTAATACTTAAGTCATAATCTCATTTATCAAAAATTATTTTCGGGAATGAAATATTTTATTAATTAATTCATTTATTAATGATGTGCTAATAATCCCAATTTTTGAATGAAAACACTGAAATTTATTGTTGTGGGAAAGCTAGTTTCTATGCGCATTTCGCTGGTTGCTTAGGCCAGCTCGTCAGGAAACGTTTTCCAAATACTTTAGAAAAGCTAAAAATATTATACAAGTATGACCATAAAGTGAATAAGAATTTTAAAACACTCAGGTCTTACATGTAACAATATCAAAGCTTCAACAAAGACACAACAATAAGCCGTCAATTTTTCTTTCTTACATTCCCCTACAATTGGCTGGTTTTTTTCCAACAGGAATTGTAGTTGTAAGAGGATAGAAAGAAAAAAACAAAATTAAAAACAACAAGTTGCTTAAATAAAGCAGCTTGCCATTTCAGTTTTTTATTTGCCGGGCACATGCAAATTTATTATCAAAAATTATTTTCGGGAATGAAATCTTTTATTAATTAATTCATTTATTAATGATGTGCGAATAATCCCAATTTTTGAATGAAAACACTGAAATTTATTGTTGTGGGAAAGCTAGTTTCACATATGTCCATTGCGACGACAGTCGTATTACCCTTATCTGCTCTTAAAATTACAATGTTCCAATTTTTAGTAATCAATATAATCATTTTGGTAATAGGTGCAAAACGAACAACTTGTTTGCTTGATATTATGAATTTTGTATACATTTGGTGATAAGAGAAAATTTTTAATTTTTTCTGTCTAAATTTAGTCAAATTTATTAAATATTTTAATATATACTAAATTTTTTTATATACTCTAAATTTCATAAAATGTACTAAATTTGAAAAATTTATTTAGTTTAATCGATTTAAATACATATTGTAAAATGACTTAAATTTAGCCAGATACATAAAAATTGTTAAATTAACAAAATCTTAAATATGCAAAATATTTACAGTTTGAAAAAACGTTAAGTATTTAAAAACATGCTTTAATTTCCAAAATTTTGTATTATTTACAAAATTTAGTCGAATTTACGAAATTTTGCCAAAAAATATTCTAAAATTTACTTAATTTTTCAATTAAATTCTTATAGAGTACAAATAATTACACTTATAATGTGCACCTACCATTTTATCAAAATTTTTGTTAGTTAAAATAAATTTGGTTCTTATCCATCAAACTTAATTAAATAATTAGATAAACTTAATTAAATAAGAATTTAAATAATAAAATTTATTTAAATATAGTTTCTTAATACATATGAAGTAAAATTTCTGCTATTTGAATAGCGTTTAAGTTTAGTTTTTATTAAATCAATAAGATTGATTTAAAAAAATTTTATCTGAAAAATTTAAATTAGTCAAATGAAATGTTGTTAATGTGAATATAACAATGAAATTTATCAAAATATATTTTTAAATAAAAATATTTTTTTCAAGTTCAACAAAATTTGTTGATATGAAAAAATTTCAACAAATCTATGGCATTTTGACAAAACATCTTAATAGGCAATTTACACTACAACGAAATCTAGTACTTTTGAGATTTCGAGCCAAATCTAGTTGTTTTAGTTTAGATTTCCCGTACAAAACAAAATCTACTCCGTGACTAGATTTTGACGAAATCTATTCGAAATCTAGTAGTACTTAGTAATGCCCATATGTTTTTCCCCTTATAGCACTAAAAACTACTTCCCTGCACAAGAAAAAAATGACATTTTAACAAAAAAAAACAAAACAAAAACAATAATAGCTTAATAGCTAGCTGCTTGTTAAAATTGTTAAAAAATTTAAAAATTTCGTAAAATAGTAAAAAAAATGCAAATGACAAATAATATTGATAAAATATATGAAGTTAATTATAAAGAAAATGTAATGCAAATTTTTAAATGCCTATTTCTTTATATGTAAGTATGTTTTACACAAAAAACTTTCAGTCGGCGGTTTTTGTTGTGAAAACCAAATCTCGCTAATGTCAAACAAGTATAATGTAAACGAACTAGATTTGGAGGAAGATTTCAAATGAAATCTACTAGATTTCAATGTAATGTAAATGCCCTATAAGTCAAATTTAAAAAGTTGAAAAAAAATGTTGCTAATCATGCGAAACATGTATGTTTGCGTCTTTTTTTGATTTTGTATTTTAACCCTTATGTGTGTGGACAGGTACCTGTGTACCTATTGCGTTTTCAAATCGAAATTTTTTATATAAGATTTTAGTCTACAATTCTACAATTTCATGAGAACTCCTAACTTTTTGTTATTATTATATTTTCATAGGTGTTTATATACAATATCAGTTGGGAGGGGCGTGGCATATCAATTTGCTTTTTGCACCCTTAATAGGGTGAATAGGTACCTGGGTACCTGTATACGTTTTATATGGAGGCACATGAAAAAAATTAATTAGTTGCTTTATTAACGTGTGATAATCTAGCAGAAAAAGTTGCGAAATTCAGCAAAAGTTGCTAAATTCAGCAAAAAACTTGCTGAGTTTAGCAATTTTTTTTGCTAATGTTAGCAACTTTTTCTGCAAAGATCCTCCCAGCAAAAAAGTTGCTGATATTACAAAATTTTTTTTTTAGGTTTAGGATTTTAAAAAATATATGAAAAGGGGAAAACCAGAGTAAAATTCTAATATTATATCATTAACCATCGATTTTTTGTACAATACAAGACAAAAAATTAGATTTCTCATACAATTTGCATGAAGGTACCCAGGTACCTATCCACCCTATAGAAGGTGTTTTTTTCCACACACATAAGGGTTAAATTAATTTTTGTATTTTGTATTTTCATTAATTTTGGTTTATTTTGTTATTTGATAAAAATGATTTTTACATCGAGTTTTTTTTAAACTTTTTTGCTATCTTATCTCGACTTAAGATATTTTGTCAAAATGACATAGAAATAGAATAATGAATATTGGCAAATATCTTGTATAGATTTATTGTGTTTTTTAATTATTTAGTTCGGTTAAATAATTTTTTTTTATTAAACAAAAGCTTGTTTAGAGTTAACTGCATTAAACAATTTTTGTTCAAATCAATGAAGCTTAATGAAGTTATATTTTATTTCTTTAACATAAAGAAAATAAATTATAAATTAGATAACTTAATCTACCCCGTTTTTTTCTACTAAATCCATTTTCTCAGCTATTGTCTTTAATTTCGAAGAAAACCTCTTTTTATTAAATAAATCTTAAAGAATTTTAACTTAAAGCGGAAATCTCTTACTAACTCTGGTATTAAATTTCAATTTAACACCATAAATTTTAAAGTGTTGCGCTTATCCAGGAAATAAAATTACTCCAATGGTTGGGTTTTTAATCTATATTTAAGACACTCTCACTCAAACTTGCATATTTGCTTAACTTGATGAACTTCTTTTAATCTTTTTGGTTGATACTGATACAAGGGAGAGAAAACAAAAAAAAAAAAAAAAAAAAATAACAAACACAAATACAACTAGACAAGATAAAGTCCACAACAAATTTAAATTAGGGAGCTACAGATTCAATTAAAAGACTAAACAATTCGAAGCAAAAATTTTCTTCAACTCTTAATGGCAACCTAATATTTTTTTTACTTTTGCAAGCTGACATAAAACTATTCCTCAAAGGTTTTACTCTCTGCCAAACAGAGCAAGCGACCGAACGACCAGAAGACCAACTCGAAATTTTAACAAACTTTTTCAACTGATTTCTGGCTCCTCGTACCTTGAAAGTAGTTAAAAAAGTAAACAAAAAGTAATTTTTAACTTTTCAGTTAAAACGTATGAATATAAAAAAAAGAAAAAAAAAATAGAAAAATTATACGTAACATATGGTTCAGGCCAAAAACATACTTGATCAAAATGCCAAAACAATTTGCATATTTTAATTAAATTCACATACATTTATATTATTCACCTTTTCATCTTTCTTCTTTTTCTTTTTTTTTTTTCATTTTAAGTCTTTGGTATAGTTTTTGTATTTTCAGCCAAAAGGGGAAAAGGAAGCCCAAACTGCTGGCGGTTGTTGCCATTAAATGGTTGGCTGATGGACGTAAATGTCTTTAAAGAAGCAAATAAGAAAAATGACATAAATGGTATGAAGAATAAATTAAACAAATTTTTAATTAAATCTAATATTTTTGATAATTAAAACTTATACTTTACAGAAAAAACAAAAAAATAAATAAAAAATAAAAATACTAATAAGAAACTTTTTTGGCAAAAGCCTGATTTTATTTTAATTAAGTGACAATTTTTAACATATAAAACAATATTGTGTTAAAATACAATTTCCGTTTGATTTTTGTACAATAAGTAAATTTTTAAATTCAAGTGATCTTTTTTATATATCATCGTTTGTTTATGTCAATCAGAATCAAATGAATAATCGTGAAATGAAATGCAGTTTTTTGAAATCAAATAAATTTTTCTCATATCAAGAGATCTTAGGGTCATTCTGTCAAACAAATAACAATTTATTATTTAAATAACAATTTGTAAATCATATGTTATATTTGGAATTGATGGAATATATGGGCTCAAGGTATCCTTTAAGATCTCTGAGCTTTTCTAAGGTCAAGTATCTTTTTGTGCAATTAAGAAACACAAAAATCTAATTGCGAAAATAATAACTTGTACAGTAGGGTTATAACTTTTTAATAAAAATAATTTTTTTAGGCCATTTGGGCCAAAAAAGTTTCCGCACCAAATGCAATTTCTAAAGCTCCTCTACTTTTTTGATAAAGTAGTATCAAAGTTTAAACTTTTTGATTTATATTATGCATTTGTATTTTTTTTTAAATTTAATTTAATCCAGAGGGCAACCAATTCTTCGGAAATTGTAACATACCTTTGCTTTTTATTTTTGTTGTCTTTATACAAGGCAATATATCTGCCTATATAAGTTTTTCATTTAGCATTCTGTTTAGCGTAGATAGCGATAAATCCATTTCTTTTATATTACATTTTTTTTAAAGCTTTTGTAAATCTCATCGCGTTTGTTGCGGAAACTTTTTTAACGACCGCGAAAAAGTAATAAATAATTTCTTAATATTTTTTCATTTCAATAAATTAGCGGTAACATTGGTAATAGCTAATAAATAACAATTAGGATTAAGCTTTGAATACATTTTGAAATTTCGACAAAAAAAGTATCAATAAAAAAAACATCAATTTCTATAAGTGACTTTTTGCCAAAACGAATTTCGGTATTGTTATGAACTTTTATAACGGTATATATCGGTATTACAATTAAATGAACCAAAAAAAAAACAAGTAATACACTGATAGAAAAGCCGTCAGATGGCTGATGTATTTTGACATCAATACTATGACAAGTGTCTTCGTTTTTGACCAAATGACACTTAACATCACTGTGATGTCAGCCTTGATATCACTTGGTCATCAGGGTCAAAAATTTAAATTATGTCAGCAAGGGAAACACAATGGTATCACAGAAATGACGAATCGGAGTCGGTTTTTTAAAGCATGTCATCAGTGCGATGACAGACTGTCGTCAAATTTATTAATTATAATTGTACTTATGTCAAATTGAGAAAATTTAATTTTTTACTTACCCGTTACACATGTTTGTTTCCCTTTCGTTGTATTCCGACCTTTGCTATCAGAAGAACTCTTAATTATAGGACACCAGCAGCATGCCTGATATGGTTTTCGTAATAATTCTACTTGAAAAATTTGATGTATTTAAATAAATAATTAAAAAATAGAATATGGGAATTTTCATTTCTAATTTAACTTTTTAAATATGAAATAATGTGAATAGTATATTATGTCATCGCGCTGTTGACACTGTCGTCGCAGTGATGATAGTTTGTCATTGCACTGATGACATGATATATTATGTCACCGCACTGATGGCAGTTTGTCATTACACGGATCACGCTAGTCATTGGATTGATGTAATTTTTTGGCTCATTAATGACATTTGTAATAACATTGATGTCAGAATTCTAATGTTAGAGCATCATCAATATGAAGGCGCATTTTTCGAATTTTATTTACCCTTCACGCGCCCACTTCTCCAAACCAATAAGAGGTACACGTAATGTTTTTTATAGCTGAATTGTCAACTTTCCAAGTCACATGTGCACATCTATCAAATTATTTATTTTATGGAATGTTTATAATATTCGGTCACAAACGTACATGAAATTTGCTTTTAACATTGTGTCGGTTTGTTTTCGCATAGTTTTAGCAGAAACTAAAGTAGTTCTCGGTTTTAAAATATTGTGTTTTATTTGCGCTGTAAAAGAGTTCAGCCATCTTAAAAATATTTTCTTTAAATTCAAAGATACCAATATTGGATACAATAATGGAACTTTTTTATATATATGTATATAATTTCTATTTAATGGTGCAATGCTTATATATATCGGTATTGTAAAATATTAACGTCATCCGGCTAGTGATTCAGTCAATAGTGGACCGCCGCTGCCGGTTTCCTTCCGACGTAGATTTCAGACATAACTGATGTCATGTGGGTTTTCAGAAGATTATAAGGCACGCTCTAATTGAAATTTTATTAGATGGCTTTGCATCTGACTTTTACAGAAGCAATCTTATAAAGGTAACACACAACAAGGGTTTTATACGTAAAGTAAGAGGCAATCCTGGTTTTTTGCTCATATCTCTGTTATTTATGGAACAATGTGGCTAAATTTCAATGGCAAACTTTAACCCTCATACGATCTTCCGGTGAAATTTCACCCATTTTATGTTTCAAAATTTAATATCTTCAAATATTTTGCTGGATCAAAATCAGACTTTATTCTAATATTTTAAATTAAAATTTTGCATTAATAACATTAAGTTTTATTTTTGTATATCTTAATGCTAAACAATTATTTGAAGAGCTACGAAAAAGTATGGGTGATTTTTCACCCGAAGAACTTTAATAGAAGTTATTTCGAGGAACGTTTGAGGGTTAACGGAGTATATCTGGCATAGATACAAAACAACCTGGTTCCCGTCGTTTCTGGGTTCTTCGAAATTTCTAGTCATATAGAACGAGTTTGTGCAAAATCTTTTATCATACCGTGCAATATGCCACCTTTTATGTTATTTTTTGTAACAAAATTGTAAATTTTTTAGGTTGGTGATTCTACATTTTTATTCATAACTCTGACACTACTGATCGGATTTTGATGGATTTCCATCCTAAACTTCTTAGGATAACTAGAAGCAATTTTGACACCAACGTTGTTCCTATCTTTTGAGTTTTTCAAAAGTGAGCATGTTTTCAACAGGCGGAACGACAGACGGACAGGGCTAAGTCGAATGAGAATTACTTAAGAAACCAGAATATATATACTTTATGGGTTCTTAAATGCATAATAAAAAAGGTTCATACCCTCAATCACCACTAATGGTGGAGGGTAAAAAAAGAGTTTAAAGTGTAATAAGGACCAGTCGCATATACATTTATCATCAAGATTAGAGTAGGAGTTGGGGTCAGAGTCGTAAGTCGGAGTCGCACTTAAAAATTATCAGCGTTTGGAGTCGCAGTCGGAGTTAGTACTTTTTTCTGACGAACCCACAGCCCTGATTATAGGAATTATTATTAATCGCCAACACATACATATTTATAAATTTCAAGCACTCGATAATCTTGAGCAACGAACAGTCAACTGTCCATAAGAAAAGCAAGGGATCTCTTAATATTTACACAGAAAAAATAGAAATTTATTATAATTTTAAAATTTGTTATATTAATTAAATCAGCAGCAGTAAACAAATTAATACAGGGTGGCCCAAATAAGACCTAGTGGTGTTAAACACGTATAAGTCTTGTAATAACGGTTTTTTTAAATAATTTATTTTTATATGTGAAATATGACATCAGACAAATGACCACCATTTAGCTCGATACAGGCATTGGCTATTTTTAGCGCATTTTGCATTACACGGCGTAATGTTTCTGGTTGCAGGCGCCGTATTTCGTCTCGAATATTCTGCTTGAGTTGTCCAAGTGTCTGTGGCTTGTTAACTTTCACTTTGTCTTTTAAATAACCCCATATAAAAAAACCGGGCGCAGTTAAATCTGCGTTCACCAAAAATTTCACGTAGCATGTCCATAGTTTGCCTAGCAGTATGCGCAGTGACTACATCTTATTGAAACCACAAATTAGGATGTTGCTCCACCATTGGCCGCAAAAAGTTTACGATCATTGTTCTGTAAGAAGCCTCGGATACCGTTTCTGGCTTTTCATCCTCATTCTCAAAGAAATATGGGCCGATGATTTTTGTGGCCATAGCACCGCACCAAACAGTGCATCTGATTGGGTGTGACTGATGTATTGCCCTTGAATTTTCGGTGCCCCACAACCTACAGTTTTGTTTATTCTATTAACCACTTAAATGGAAATGCGCTTAATCCGTCATCAAAAGATCATTTCAAAAATCATTTTGTGTGGCTAATTGTGTAAAGCGAATAGCGTATTGGAGTCGTTGTTGGGGGTCTTGCGGTAGAATCTGTTGCACAATTTGAACTTTGTATGGATACATCTTAAGATCCAACTTTAAAATTCTCTGTAATGTTGTTCTGGGTATACCCAATTGAGACAGATGGATCATATTCAACACTCTGCTGCACAGCTTCCACGTTGTCTTCAGTTCGAATATTTCGATGAGCAGCTCTTCCTGGACGGTTGGCAACTGAACCCAGTTCCTCAAAACGGCGAACTAAACTTGTAATCATGGAAGATGTGGGCGCTGATCTTACGTTAAAAAAACGGCGATAATTTCGCTGCGTCAGACCAATTGATCGTTGAGAAGAATAATAAAAATAGATAATTTTAATGCGTTGTTGTTGACTGTACGTAATCATTTTAAATTTCCAAGAGTTCAGATTTAATCTGCAAAAAGAAAAAGTAAATTATGTTAAAAAATAAAAAAGTTATTTGTGTTTCACATCAGCTGGTCTTATTTGGGCCACAATGTAGTATCAATTACACGTCACATTCACTTGGCTAAACGTTTAATTTATTAGATAAACGTTTAATTCACTTGATAAAATTTTTAATTAAAACAGATTTTATTTTTGAGTAATGTTTTAATTGGTAAAAAATTTTGGAGAATTTTTTGTATGCATATTCCGGTCACTGCACCATAAGTAATCTGTATACCAAATTCATCAAAAATAGAAGCAGTACCAAAAACAAAAATTTTTCATGTTTTTTAAACATTAAATATATTTTAATCTGATTTCCTATATTTTAATCAATATTTTAATTTGGATCATATGCAATCTGCAGAAAAGGTACCAAAGTACCTATTTTTTACCCGCAGAGGTAAAAAAGTACTCTATATCTGAGCCTGGTGCATATGCTATCTGCAGAGCTGCCATTTTTGGTTATATCTAACCAAAATTGGTAAGTTTTTTTCTCAATGTGGAGATGTGTATTTTATTCATTTTGGTTACTTTTTTCCTAAAATATAAAAGACGTATGAATATGTGTTTTTCTTGATACACTTGAATCGCGTATTTCGATTCGAAGGGAATTATTTACGACTTCGAATAATGTGTGCTTTGCGCAACGATTTTTTTCATTATATATTTGTTTTAAATGAACGAAAACAAAAATTCTTTGAAAACAGTTACCATATATTTTTGTTAAGTTTTTGTTAAGAAAAAAATTCCCAAATGTGATTTTTAGTTTTAATCGATGGAGGTTTTCAACTATTTTTAAATGAGCGTAGTTTTTCCTAATTTTAATGGCCATTTTCTCAATGTCTCGACAAATTGGCTGTTACTTAATGTCCACATAAATGTATTGGACCGACAAACTGTCCGTTAACGATTTTGGTTTTCTCAATATACCGACAAAAACAGTGTTTTCAGTTGGCAGCACCTCTCAAAATATATGTTAAAGTTGGCAGTGAGCTGGTTGAATTTGTCTGTACGGCAAATAAATGGCAAATAAATAATTGGCAGATGAGTGCCGGTCAGCTTTGCGACAGAATAGAAGCAAATGAGGTATTGAGAAAACCAAATTTCTTTAATGTGCAGTTTTTCGTTGGGAAAAAGATAATCGTCTAATGAGAAAACGGCCATTAGAGTAGTAAAGTTAAGTGGTACTCAAAGTAGAAGGTGCATTATATCACGCAGAATCGATTTCAGAAAAGTACACAAAAGTAGTTTAAGTATTTCTAAAAACTTGAATAGAAGTAAAATGTTCTTAGTTTACATTAATTCCAGTAGTATATTTTAATATATTAAAATACACATACATATGTAGGAATATAAAAGATTTTTCAAAAATAAATTGATATATATCTATAATTTTATAATATGTATATGGAATTTACTGTAAGAAAATGCCGTGAATTTAAAAATCCTAATTTTAATTTTTTATAACCTGTCGGTATGTATATTTATTTAATGTTTTTTGGCAGTATTTTTACAAAGTTTCAAATTTTGTTTATTCAATTTATTAACTTTCAATATACAGAATTTTGTATGGACATTTGACGGGGTTAACTCTTAGAAAATAAAAATATTTCTTATGAAAAAGTTCTCAAATAAATAAAAACTTTTAATTTAAGTTTCTCGTTATTTGTTTAATATTTACAAGATTGGCATTTCTGGTTTTCTTTACTTGTAATTAATATTTTCTATGACAATTTTGTGCGAAACAAAATATCGGCCAAATGCTCCCCACGCCTTCGGTGGAGTTCCTCTATCCGATGATCCATATTTTCAATGACTCTGAAACATAATTGTGGTTTAATGTCGTTAATGTGCCGAAATATCTCATCCTTTATCGTTTGAATTTTTCTTGGCTTATTAACGTATGGACACTTTTTTTTTAAATGTCCCCAAAGAAAGATGTTTAAACGGTGTCAATAAGCAAGATCGTGGCAGCCAATTAACACCAACAGACCCATTGTTTCGTTGGATGTGTGACAAGTGGCTGGAACCACATATCGTCCATAACCATATCCTCAATCAGTGATATTCGTGAGATGTTTAATTGTTGGGCACGACGACGATTCGATTTAGACGGCTCTTCTGCCATACTATCGCGAACAACAGCAATGTTTTCCGCAGGATGAAATGGGCCAGCATGCACAGATGTTTTAACATTTTCTATAGACCCGGTTTGCTGAAATTTTCGCGCAATTCTCTCGATTGTGGACAGATTTGGGCAATTATGCTGACCAAAAAAATCTAAATTCATTTTGATTTTCACTCCAATTTTCGTTAAAGGCTTCAACAATCTTAACGCAATTGTATACCTCTCCATGATTGAATTTGTCAAATAATGAAACAAAGAAATGTCCAATTAAGTTGCGCAAAAAACTTGACATTAACCCACAACTAACATCGTGCACTATGGTTAGACCCCCTTTTATAATATTAGTAGGAGATAAGAATAATAAAAATATTTAACGCAAATTTTTTTTTAATTGAAGTAAATTGCTTTGTTAACAAATTTATGTAATTAAAAATAATTTAAATGGTATTGGTTGTCAACCTTGGCTTTTTGTTAAAAAGTGACTTTTTGGCAAAAAAAAAAAAATGACATTTTAGTAAAAAAAAATGAAGTTGCTTTTTGTGGATAAAAGCGATTTTTGGGAAAAGTTCATGAAAATAGAGTTTTTAACAATTGCGTTAAATGAATTTTTTTTCTGAAATGTGAATCAATTAACAATTGTGAACTAAAAATTACTTTTATTTAGCCTATACATTTTTTCCAATTTAATTAACTTTTCAAAAATCAATTGATAAACGTGATTTGTCAAAAAAATTTACTTTTTATAAAAATTTTGGTAATTTGTAAATTCACTGATATTTGTATAGTAAAGATCACAATAAAGAGAGGTTTTAAATTAAAAACTTTTTTTAAATTATGCATTTTTTGTTTTTTAATTTGGGAAGATTGTTAAAAATTCTGGAAGAGTCATAATTGAAAAACACACCTAATAGAAGTATTTTTTATCAGACTTAAAAAGTTTTTTTTTCTTTTGCGTTTTTTTAGTTCCTTTGAAACCCTTTAGCAGTTTAATTATTTTTTAATAACTTCAAGAACGTAATTTATTAATAATAAATTAACTTTACTCCTATTTTGTCCTCCATTATCCTATAAATCTTAATAAATTTAAATTCCCCCCAATTAGTAGATCAGTTAATATCCTGTAGCAACAACTTAAATTCAATTTGAAAATGATTAAATATATTCTCATCTCCTTTAGATAAAAACAAAATAATTTTTTTGCACTAAACAGATTAAGTATCCATTTCATAAATGAACAATAAGGCAGGAAAAAATAGTCAAAGTAAAACGTTAATTTTGCTGCAATTACCCATTGAAAGCAACAGAAGCAGCAGCAACAACACACAACAACAACAGCAATAGTTTAAGTGTTGCACTAGTGAACGGGTTTCCATTGATTGATTTCTAATCATTAAACCTGAAAGTGTTTTATAATTTGTGCAATTAACGCGCTCCAATGATAATCACAAAGCGAAGGAATAAAATAAACTGGAAACTTAAAGAAGTGACAGAGACAGCAAAGACAAAATCGTAAATACTAGCAGCAGAATTGTAGATAATATGGAATCGATAAGATATAAAGGAATAGTAGTAGCATTTTGTATAAATTCTTAATACCTCTACACAATAAACTTTGAAAAGATACTTTAATTTTATGTGTAAAGGAAAAAAGTAAAACTAGAAGAAAAGAAAACTGGTAACCAAACCAAACCAAACCAACCAATTCATTCATCTATTCATCCATCCATTAATTTTTCCATCCATCTATTCAACAACTAGTTGACGAGGTGGAGCTGTATGTTAACATGTCACTTATAGTTAGAAACACATTGTTGTCGAGGAAACACAAAATAATAGCGAGAAATGGAAAATTATAGGGAAAAAAATCGCAAAGAATTTAAACTACAAAGAAGAATTGCACTTGCTTAAAATTCATAGAGCTGCATATTCATGGTTTTAGATACATTCATTCAAATTCACTCATATACTCGTATGTACATGTTACTCAAACAATCGCACTCTCGCAGAAGCAGCTACTAAAAAAATCATACGTAAAAGTATAAAAGACTTGTTTATTTCCGGTAGTGTTGAAGTACGCATCCGGTGTAGTTATGGCAAACACTACATTAAAACATACTCACACTATATGGATAGTTTATGCATGCTTTACTCTAGTATTCTCTACTTTGCTCCACTTACACATACACTGTCACTCAACTGCTTTCAGTTATGCAAATGTTCAGGCATAAATACATGCATATACATACATATATACGTTTTTACGATGTGATGTGAGCAAAACGGTGAATGAATGATATAATTCTGTCTCACACATATAGTTACGTAGTTTGAAAATATACAAAAAAAAATTTCCAAAATGCCAAATTAAGCCCCAAAAAATAGAGCAACCGAAAAAAGTATGAAAAATAATTCTTGAAGTGATAGTTTGGGCACAGTGGAATGACTCTTAGAAAAAATAGGTACCTATTCAAATTATGCTCTAGCAAAATCAATGCTGATGAATTTGCTTCTTAATGTTACTTTTTCGGCGGGTCTATATTTTAAAACATGAATTAAATGACTTTTAAGCATCAAATGATTTATATATAATCCGGCGTGTAATTTGTGTCAAATAGTCTTAAAGCACTTATCCCGCAACCAGTGTTTACAATATTATAATAAAAGAGAACGAATTGTGATAGGTGAACACAAGACATATCACTCAACTGGTGATATTGTGTCTAGAGTGTAGTTAGTCCAGAGGAAAGGTAGTTGGCACAAAACTATTCATGTGACTGAATTTTGTGCGGAAAGTGCCTGATTGTATCTGGTTTTATTACTTTATATGAAGGGGGTCTTATCATATTCGCATTGCGTGGGCCTAGGAGGTGGTAAACTGAAATATTTTTGACTCTTTGTAATGGGTTACATAGTGAAGGCAAACGAACCTGTCTTCTTTCGGATAATATAAAAATGGTCACCAAAAGTTTAAAGGATTTTTATTGAATTCATTAAAAAATTATGAAATTTTAGTCATATTTTCTGCGACAGGCCGAAATTGAATGCGTCCATTTCAGTTATTTTAGTAACCTGTTACAAAGTGTCAAAAAGGTGCTAATTAACAATTAAGCACATCGCCATGTTAAAGTTAAAAGTCCCCTTCATATAAAGTGTTAGAACTAGAACCACTTAAGAACTGTCACGCGACAAGTCTGGTTTCAGTTCCCGACCCGCTAGCAGAAATATTTAAAAAAAAAAATAGTTAATAGTAAATTAAGGAAATAAAACAATTAATTTTTTGTAAGACAAGTGATTGTTATACTCTTCCCCATTTGTGATGAATGAGGGTATACTTAGATTGTTATGTCAGCCCAATTATAAATAAAAATTTCCCTTTTTTTTCAATTTATGTAAATTCAATCGTAAAAATGGGATAAGGGAAAAAACTCCAGGGGAATTTTTATTCATAATTAGGCTGATTATTCATCTAACCCTGCCTTTACACATGCAAGTACTTACTTGCAAGTAGTGTATATGTATTATCAACGAAAATTTCGAAGAAATAGCCGAAAGTCTTGCAAGTAGATTGAGTGTTTGGACAGTCAGTTGTAAGTTTATTTTCCAAATATTCTCGAAGCAAAAACATCTTATGAAAAATCTTTATTTTGGGGCTTAAAAAACTATATCATGTTCACGTTATCACCAAATTAATTTAATAATTTCTTTTTTATTTTATTTTTGGTCCATCTTGATGAAAAAAATTATGTTTATTTTTAAAATATGTGAATCCAGTATTGCCGTTTTTACCGATATCACAAAATATCTGAGAAAATATTTTGATTAAAAATTTTTTTTAAATGCTTGCAATTTATGTGTAAAAATACCATGAAGACGTGCTGCAGTATAGTAGTGTTTGTTTTTTCTTTTTATAAATACATAGAAAATCAGCTATAAAAATAATTTTTATTTTACTAATGCCCAATTTTTAGGATGGTATTTAAATCTATATTATGTTAATTTTCATAAAAACTTAAATCGTATTTAATTACAGATTGATTTTTTGAGTTTTATATGAAAAGTCTTATTTAATTAATATAAAAGTATGGTAGCACTACTAAATACAAAAAAATATCGTAAAAAAATGTAGTTATTTACAAGGTGGTCTCAAAAAACTGCTGGTTGTTATTACTTTATCTGTTGTGTTTTTACTGTTGTGATATTGAGGCCACCTTGCTAAGTTAATCCAATGGAAACTTAAGTTGATTTTAAATGTACCACATCGGTGAATTAAGTTTCATTTAAGTGTTTAGTGAAGAAGATAATTTTGTATTTAAAACGATTTTAAACATAAATGGGTTTTAATGTCAATCCTGAAAATTGGGCATAAGTACTAGTAAATTGATACAAAAGGCATCCACGGTAACACTGTTCGTTATTTGTCATTTTACTTGCTGCTAGTGTCAAATATTAATTGCAGGCAAATTCTCTTGCAAGTTGGGCTGCAAGTAAAAATGTGTGAGTGCATGTGTAAACCCCGGGTAAGATTCTATAAAATATGCATATTCTTCGTCCTTGACAAATTCTGTGTCATTTAAACCGTCTGTCCGCCTTTTGAAAACAAGCTTACTTTCGAAATACTCAACAGAAAAGCATTTGGCGAGTTTAAAAATAAAACCCGCGACCACAAATTTTTAAACGAGAGAATTGACTCGAATTGTGCTCGCGCGTAGAACTTTTTCCTACCCTGCTCAAAGCTACCAAAATGGAGCTGTGACTTTCTTTCTTCGGAGGGCAGAACAGTTAAAAAAAACCCCAATTGTTATAAGTAATTTTATTTTGCGAAAAAAAAAATTCTCCTTCGTGTAAAAAAACTTTTTGCGAAGACTTCACTTATAACAAAACAAAAAAACATGTGACTGTTTGCTATTTAAGAACATTTTGACAATGTAACTTTTGTTAAATAAAGGATTTTTTCTGGAGCAAATTAATATGCTATAAATCCTTTGAAGTTTTTGTTTAATAATTAAATATATTAATGTTAAAATTTTTTAAAATAAGGAACTTTTAGGAAAAAAGATCAAAGCGAATGAAAGTGTTAAAGGAATCACGTTTTGCAGAAACAAATCTTCTGTGAATCCAGTGATAAAATTCAATTCAAATTTATTCTGATTCGTTACATTGTTCCATCCAAAACTCTAGGCACACACTTTCAACGTATTGATGTTGGTCCCTACAACTTTGTTATTTTTTTTTTTTTTTTTTTGTTCTCTTGATTATATTGTTTTTGTTAGTGTTGCTGCTGTCGTCATAATCACTCTCAGAGTCATCAACGTGACTACGTAGTATACGACTCTTCGGTAACATGTTGTTGTTGTATTGCTTACATTTATTGTCATTTAGTATTTTGTTGTTTTTGTTGACGGCTTCATCGTCATCACTAGTGTCGCCAACATTGTTGTTGTTGCTGTTATTAAACTAGTATCACCCGCAGCGTTAATCTTGTGGATTAATGCAATTTAACACTTTATATACCAGCCGGTAGGATTGTCTTTTTATTTCGTTCTTGTTTTTACCCAATCATTTATATTCACGTGTTTTTTTTTTTAAATCATTGTTTGGTGTTGTCTTGATGTTGTATTCATTTTATTTAAATTTATAAAAAAAAATCAAATTTAAATAAATATTCATGAGCCTCCTCATGCGAATATGCTGATGTAGTTGTAAATGGTGTATTTATTTATTGCCAGTGAATGTATGGTCTATTAAATAATTTATGGTCTTAAAATAATAAAATAAAAAAGTGGTTTGTTTAACAACATTAAAGAATTACCTTTATATTGATTTAATTTGTATATTATTTATTGCAGGACTTTTTTCACAAAAATCATTTTACAAAATACTTACATGAAATTACAGATTAAATTGGAAAAGGCAACACGAATGAATTTAAGGATTTTGTAGGTGATTTCCGACGCAAAACTTTTTTTTATTAAAATTTTGATATTCTAAAAAGTCCATTTTCACAAAACAGGCACAAGTTTCTTTTTAAGAAAAGAAGTTTATTTTCAACATTAAAAAAAAGTAATTAAAATTTAAATAAAAACAAGTTGTTGATTTTGTACCAATTACCAAAATGATTATATTGATTACAAAAAATTGTAAAATTGTGTTGTTTTTTTTCAGTAAATGTTATTTTTAATTTTATTTAAAACAAGTTAGAGTGCTATATTCGGGTGTGTCGAATCTTTAATAGCCTCCACCGACAGGAGTGGGCTCTATATGGTAAATACATATATATTGTTAACTAAGCTTTACAAAAACGAACGTCAGCATTAAAATTGGTTGCGGTTTAGACCTGAATTAAATTATTGAATAAGAAAGTCTTATGCGTTTCTTTTTAGAACTTTGAACTGGCCTGAGAAAAATATCATGATTCGTAACAGTTTTAGCCGAACTAAAATTTTAGTAGGGTAAATTGTATTGGACCTATAGTAAATTATGGATCAATCATCCCAAAATTCTGAAGACTGACTTCTGGTAATACAAAAAAAATATTAGAAAAAATTTCAATACAGCAGTGTAATTAGTTTTAGCGTTAACAGTGAATTTCACAAAAATGCATGATAATTTTTCTGGCCATATGAATTTTAGTTGGAAGAAATTTTACCACAATATCTGTTATGGTTTTAAGCGAATTAAACTATTTTCCGAAAGTGGGCTTTATTTGGTTCTTGGCGCAATAAACAGTTTTCCGAGAGTAGGGTTTATATGGGGCCTAGGTTAAATTATGGACCAATCTTCACGAAATTTGACACTACGATTTGTAGTCTTATAAAACTGCGATATACCAAATTTTATTATAATAGTATTATGTATTACGGTTTAGGGCGTACTAAACTCTTTTCCGGTAGTAGGGTTTATATGGGGTGTAGAGTAAATTATGGACCGTTCTTCACGAAATTTTACAGTGTGATTTGTAGTCATATATAATTGTGATTTAACAAATTTTATTATGATAGCCATATGTATTACGGTTTTAGGCGTACTAAAATGTTTTCCGGGAGCAGGATTTATATGGGGTCTAGGGTTAATTATTGACCGATCTTCGCGAAATTTGGCAGTGTGATTTCTTGCCCTATAAAACTGTACCGCACCGAATTTGCTTTTGATAGAATTATTTATTATAGTTTTAAGTGTACTAAACTGTTGGCGCCCTATGCTCCAGTGGGAGTTAAGGGAACATATATATATATAAACTGTTTTCCGGGAGTAGGGTTTACATGGGACGTAGTGTAAATAATGAACCGATCTTCAAAAAAATTTACAGTATGATTTCTGGTCCTATAAAAGTGTGACGTACGAAATTTAAGTATGATAACGTTATTTGTTACGGTTTTAGGCATACTAAGCTGTTTTCCGCGAGTAGGTTTTATATGGGGCCTATGGTCAATTATGGACCGATCTTGACGAAATTAACCAGTATGATTTGCAGTTGTATAAATCAAGTTCGTAAATTTATTTTTATATTAATTTTATATCATTCTGTCCATTATTTCACCATTTATGTTAGTTTTTGTATCAACATTTTTTTTAGGGTGGTGGTTCCACATTTTGATTCATAGTTCTGATCGATGTTGCTGGATTTGGATCCCAGAACTGCTTAGGATAACTACAAGCAATTTGAAACCAAGTTTGTTGTTTTGTGTTGCGTTTTTCGAAAGTGAGCGTGTTTTCAACAGACGGACAGATAGACGGACATGGCTAAATCGACTTAAAATTATTTTAGGATCCAGAATATATATACTTTATGGGGTCTTAGATTTATAATAAAAAAGTTTTAAACGGAATGGCAAACTTAGTATACCCTCATTCACCACTAGTGGTGTGGAGGGTATAAAAATAGCTGCTTTTCGTTTAGGGCATTTGCAATTCGCCTTTAAATAAGACTTTTCTTTTGATTTTAAAAATAGTCTGTGTATGACTTTTAAAATTGTTTCAGGTTTCGCTGCTTTTAATTCTTTCATTTTTGTAATTTTTTGCACATTTTGTAAATTGTTTTTATTTAAAATTCTTAACAATGCGTTGGTGTGTTACGAAATTTATTACAACTTAATTGTTAATGTTATTTACGCCTTCTTAATTTTTGCCATGTGCTGTTGGTCTTTTTGTTTTAATGTTGTTGCTGTTGTTATTTTAAATGTTTTTGTTATTGTTGCTATTATTGCTGTGCATGGCCGAGCCATTTATATGACTTAATTTTATAGACGTCTGAAATTACTGTCTTCCGTTTATATGAAAACAAAACATAAGAGCAAAAAAAATGCCTTGTTCCCAGAAAACCCTGGCCATGAAAACAACGAAAATCACATAGTAAAAGTTCTTTCTGCTTTTCTGGCCATTCAAAAGATTTATACTTGAATAAAACAAAAAAAAAACGTTCCTGCTTAAAAAAAATATAATACAAAATGAATGAAAAAAAAATTTAAAAAATAAACATTTAAGAATGGAAGAAATAAAAATTCAAACGCCCACATTAATGAAATATTAAAAAAAGAACTTTTGGCAGACCACCAGGCTTAAGTGGTTTTTTTTTTTTTTGAGAAATAATATCATTTGTGGTTGCTACAATTTTTACTTATAAAGAAAAAAACTATTAAATTATTTCTTAATCAAAATAATAAAGAAATTTAAAATATGGAACAAATTAAAAATACTATTGATACATTTTCAAAATGCGAGATTCACAACACATTATTTGTGTCTTGAATTACTTATATGGCATTTTGGAGGGTAAATATTTATTCTCACGTACACCCGAATTTCAGTCATTAGTTGGCTGATAATAAAAGTTTAATATAACATTTGATACTAATTCGAATGTGTATTTTTAGCTACAATCTATAAAGTTTAAATACTTTAATAGTCTTATTCCTTCAATATTTTCCATCAATATTTTCTATGCGAACTAAACACATGAACATGAGAACTAAAATTCCCAGATACTATTTGTTAAAACAACTGTTGAACTTAAGATATATTATTTTCAATTTTTTGTTACCCGTTACTTCAACCATCAAATCTTATTAGTTAACTACAAGTAAGACAACAGCTGTTCCATAAAAATTGTTATTTACATTTCGTCAGACCTACCGACCATTTTTAAAAAAAATTGAGTTCGTAACGGGGTATATATCTTTTGTGTATCCCCTTTTTGAATCCAAAATCTGTTTCACGAATTTTTTTATGGCTTCTAGGATATTAAATATTCATTTTGCCCCATATCCACTATTTCAAGTTTTTCAAGACTTGTTTTGCTCTACACGCTACAGTTTGGCAAATGCACAATTTCTTTATACAAAACGCCAGTGCCCGACAAAAAATTTTCTTATCACGGTTTCTGTGCACATTTTTAGGTTTTTATCGCTCTTCTGATTGGGTGAGTGCTTCAGTGTCTCTTCTCCTTAAACGAGTGGGGCCGCAATAATTTAAAATATTTCGAGCTAGTGGATTTGGGTGCAGCTCATGCATTTTTAAAATTTTACTGCATATTTCGTCATCATAGTTTTAACCAATGGCACATTGGGATCCTTGTGAATATTTGAGTTTTTAATATACCAGGGAGCGGTTGTGATTATTCGAAAAAGTTTATTTTGGCGCCTTTGAATTTTTTCGATATTAGAGGCCGAGGCAGTGCCCCATTACTGAATACCATAGCACCAGATTGGCTTTAAGATAGAGTTGTAAAGAAAAAGTTTGCAATCGAGAATAATAACAGAATTTCTTCCAATAAGCCAACGAATTTGATTGGCGTTTAGTTTCATTTGAGTTAATTTTGCATCTATATGGTATTTCCACGTTAAACGGCGATTTATATATATACCGAGATATTTTACATGCAAATGCTGAGGTATTATTTGATTATTGATTTTTATAGGGGGCATGAATCCCGACGCAAGGTGAGTGTTATATGTACGCATTTTTGCTCGTTGACCATTACCCTCCAGAACAGTAAAAACCAACTACACAAAACAAGAGGTAGGGACGACCTACGCGCGTTCAAGGTTCACCAACACGTTCCTGCCGTCATGAGATGTGTCGCTTTCAAATGAGACCAATACCAACACGCTCAGTGATAGTACACCAAAGATACACGCATTTAAATCTTTAAACCCTTAGGTCCCTTTCTATTTTGCGCGTCACATATATGCTCCTGAAAGTAACGAGATGCTTCATGATGGTTTTCATGCACGCTTAGGAAAGCTGTATCGTCCGCAAATGTTGAAGTTTGGGTGTAGTTGTTATTTGGCATGTCCGAAGTATATATTAGGTATAATAGCTGTTGTTATTGACATACTTATCATGTTATACAAAAACAAAATACATACGTGTGGTTATTTCTCTTTTTGCATTGTTGTAGTTCTGCATACACCTAAAAATTGGACCATGAGCAAAAGCAAAGTACTTTGACAACCAGAAAATAGATTTGTTGATAATAGTTTTATAAAATTAAAAATGGAAAAATAGTAAAATTGTATAAAAAAAAAAAATATAAAAATTAAATCTTCTTCACCGGTTCCTACACTTCCAAATGAAATTAAGTAAGTATTATATAAATGTTTGCCTTTTTAAAAATTTTAAAAATTTTTACTGCGATTAGAATGATTTATGAATGCGGCTGATAAAAATTGGTGCAACGAAAATTAAAACGTTTCTTACCTAGAAGCTTGTTTTTACTTCTACTGCAATGATAGTAGAAGTAAAAACAAATCCGAATATAAAAAATTTCATCAATGTTGCCTTTTTACTCCAGTGTTAAGGCAAAAATCTTTCATATTAACCAGGGCTGTAAGATTTTATTCACCTTCATCGCTAAATAGTGTAGCGAAAATCGCCAAATATTTTGTTCTTTGCATTTAGGGTAGAAACAATTCGCCAAATAGGAGTACAAGTGTACAAGAATATTTGTAAGAAACTATCGCAGATCGCAAGCAAATCGCACGAGTTTCGGAACATGAAGTATGCAAATTGAATAGAGTTTGATGCTAAGAAAAATTTGTTTATATAGGCGTGATTTTCTATGTAAAAATAAGTCAGAATATGTTTAAATTTTGTATTCGATTTTCATTGAAATATAATGGATAATGGAAAGGATAAATGTCTTAAAAGTTGTATTCAAATTGAATATTTGGAATTAAATTGGAATACTGAAATTAAACTCAGTCTTCTTAAGAATTTCATTACATAAATTATTTTTAAAAATTAACTTCTGCCCTAGATTCGTTTTCGATTCTATAAAAATCAAGGTTTTCAAAAATTGTAATTGAATTTTTTTTTTCAATACAGATTTTTTCAATATATTTTTCGTATTCCTTTCAATATAATTTCAGTTATTGTTCCCGAAGTTTGCTGTATAGAATCACAGGAAAAACTCGATGTCGGAAAATAACAAAAAAAAAAAAAAAAAAAAAAAAAAAATTGGAAAAATTGCGAAAACTTGCGAACATTTTTAATATTTCAAAAAGCCATAAAACTGATTCAAAAGTCCATAAAGGTATAAGTAATCGCAAATATTCGGTAAAAATTTCTAAATTAACGGAAATTCACAAAAAATTGCTAATAGCGGCATGATACCAAAGTCTAATAATTATTAAAAATCATTAAAGCTGTAGAGAATCAGAAAAAATTACTTCTATCGGGAACATGTCTAAAATAATTTGTCGTTGTGTGATCGTAAAAGTTGTTTGTAATATAAAATAAATGTTTGGTCGAAAGTTAATAAAATATTTGATTTTTTGTGTTCACACTATGTTCACATTGGACAGATATTTGTTTGCCGCAAATACTTTTATCTGCTCAAAATCAGCTGTTATTTTATTTGACACTCAAAAATATTTTGTGTTCAGACTACGTTAATGAAATATTTGATATTTGCTGCCAAATATTTCAACATTCTGAACGTACCTTAAGTAATTTTTAAAATAAGTGTTTAATTTAAATTCGTACAAAATCGAGTCAAAATAATGGTTGGTTAAATTTTAAGAACCGATGTTGAATGTGAACGTCAAGTTTTTTTCTGCATTTCATTTGACATTTCTTAATTTCAGACTAACTCAATTTAAACCATGGAAAGATACACAATCGAGCAACGCGTTAAAGTTATTCAGGCTTATTATGAAAATGGCTCTTTTGCACGACAAATTCAATGGCCTTGTTATCTCCCGTAGTGGCGGTGTCAATTGGCCGCCAAGATCATGTGATCGGTGTCAAATCAAAATTTGAATTCTTTCTTTGGGGCTATTTGAAAGAAAAGGTGTACGTCGATAAGCCAGCAACAGTCAAGAGCTAAATGATGAGATAATTCGGCACATTAATGGCATAGAACCACAATTATGCCTCAGCGTCATCGAAAATTTGGACCATCGGATGGAGGTGTGCCGCGGAGGAGGTGATGGCCATTTGGCCGATATTTTGTTTCATACATAATTGAACCATAGCAATATTATCATAATATAAAGAAAGGGCAATAATTTTCTAAATAATTTGTGTTTTATTCAAAATCAACACGGCCCTTAAAATTTAACTGTGACTTTTTTCGCTCAGCACACCACATTGAAAAATGGGCTTGATGCTATTATATAGAACCTGATATCAATGCATTTTTTTAATAAAGTGATTTACTTTTGCTATGCATTCCACTATTTTTGCATAGTGCCCAGTATAAATTATTCACCCTTATTCCATTTAGCGTCATCAATACGAAGCGATTTGGGTTCGTGTCGATTGTTGTAAATCGATATGCCCATTGTCAATATCAAGTTTTAACGATAAGCGTCGATGTATTTTTGGTATGCCGTACGCAACGTCTGATTCTGATTTTGTCGTCAGTCTTATTGGTGTCGAAACAGTTTTATTCCTTTTTTATTTTTCAATAATAATAATGTTGAATTAAAAAAAATCGGAAAAGAGCAACAAAGCTACGCGAAAATTGCAAAAATAGCGAAAATTTTTAATATTTCAAACAACCCATAAAATGGATTAAAAGTCCCTAAAACTATAAGGAATGGTAAAAATTCCATCATAATGGCTAAATTAGAGAAAACTCGCGAATTTTTCCTGTAAGTTTTCTGATTCTTTACAGCTTTAACGATTTTTAATAAATATTAAACTTTTCTATCATGTCGCTATTAGCAAATTTTGCGAATTTTCGCTAATTTGGCATTTTTTATCGAATTTTTGCAATTTCTTATACTTTTAGGATCTTTTAATCAATTTTATGGGATGTTTGAAATATTAAAAATGTTCGCGAATTTTCGATATTTTTCTAAACTTTTTTTTTGTTTTTTTTTGACATATTGTTTTTAACAGATTGAGCGAGTTTAAATATATTTTAGGGGTTGTTTCCAAGTTTGTAATTTTTCGCGAATTTTAGCCTTCTTCGAGATAAAAGCGGTTTTTTCGTGTGATTCTTTATAGTTTTAACCATTTTTAATAAATATTTAACTTTGCTTTCATGCTGCAATAATTTAGCTATTTTTATGGAATTTTTGTCATTCCTTATAGATAAATGGACTTTTAATCAATTTTATGGCTTGTTTAAAATATTTCGCGAATTTTCGCTATTTTTGCAAATTTCGCGTAGCTTATTTGCTTTTTTCGGCAATCGTTGCCGTTATAAAGATATAGACAGGGTACTATTACCACTATCCATTTATACGAACATCAAATTGTACTTGTTTTATTAAAAACTGAAAACAAGACAAAGCTACTTTCTAAATTATTAGAGATGTGCTTTAAAAAACGATTAATAATCGACATCTTTACGTTGCTGTTATAGAATACAAGTTTTGTATCGAATTGATGACGACGTCGATAAAAATTTATGTTGATTTTAAATTGATGACGATGACGACGACGCTAAATGGAATAAGGTTGATTATATACTTTTAAAAATTCCATTTAATATGCAATAAACGCCGTCAGTTTTTAGAATAAATTGAAAATTTACTTGTTTTCCGATGGAGATGCTTGATAACTTTTGTTAAGGAAAATGTATTAAAATCTGATAAAGCTTAAGCTTTATTCGAAATATATGTAGCAGCAAATTTTTAAATATTTTCAATGTAATTATCTGGCAATGTTATCAATTTATTATTTAAAACAATCGCATTCGTATTGTGATTTAAAAATTTGTTAGAAATTCAAAGAACTCATAAAAAGATGAAATGCGTTTTAGAAATCGCCAAAATTTAGATTTAGCCAAAAAATCGCCATATCGCCAAACACAAAATTTCGTCACCAAATAGTTTTATAATTCGCCACGTTTGGCAATAATTCGCCACATCTGACAGCCCTGATCTCAACAACAAATTACTCAACACATAGCAGTAAGTATACGCACACCGCACAAAAAGCTACTTTACAAAATAAATTGTGAAAAATGCGTATGCGGCACAAAATCGTATTTTTCACTTGCAATGGCCATAGAGGGAGCGAACTGACACCAAAGTAGTCCCGTGATAGGTCTTTGGTGGTAGAGACCGGTTCTGGTTACATGGGGTTGTCATTGGTGGGGGTCAATTGACACCTAACAGGCACCATTTGACAAGTCACACATCTATTCTCAATGAACGTGTTTAGTGTTAGTTACTAGAGTGGAGTATTATTTCAAGACCTTGTAGTATTATTACAATAAAACCAGCCCTAGAACTAAATTTAAGAACCAAATTTGAGAAAGTCCCAAAAATGCGTCACACCACAGGGGAATACTGTACTGTAATTCCCCTGCGGGAAATTTGTGTCAATTGGTCCAGCAGACTGGTCCTGGGATTTGTGAAAATAGAATAAGTACAAAAAGAAAGAACTCAAGACCAGTGAGAGGAGAACCAATCTTTTAACTGGTTTATGAAGAACCAAAAGGAAGAAAAAGTAATGAATTACAGTACAGTATTCACCGGTGGTGTAACACATTTTTTGGGACTTTCTAAACTTTGGTTCTTAAATTTAGTGCTAGGGCTTGTTTTACAGAGATAATACTCCATTTTAGTAACTAATACTAAACACGTTCATTGAGAATAGATGTGTGACTTGTCATATAGTGGCTGTTAGGTGTCAGTTGACACCCTCCAATGACAGCCCAATGTAAAAGTGATACGTCACATTCATATAAAGTAAACCGGTCCCTACAAAGACATATCACGGGACTACTTTGGTGTCAGCTCGCTTCCCCCTGGGCTCATTACTTTTTCTACCTTTCGGTTCTTCATATACTAGTTAAATGATTGGTTCTTATTTCACTGGTCATGATTTCTTTCTTTTTGTACTTGTTCTTTTTTCACAAATCCCGGGACCAGTCGGTTGGAACAATTAACACAAATTTCCCGCAGGGGAAATACTTTTAACCTTTAACTTCATACATGAAAGTACACAAAAAATTGTATATTTCATCAAAACTTATGTGAAAATATTTAGTAGATTTAAGGTTAATTTATTTTTTTTTTCAAGTCAAAAACTTGAATAAAAAATCTTTGAATTTTGCCATTTTTTCCTTAAAATTATATTAGATTTTTCGTTGATAATACTTTCCAAATTTGACCAGATTTCAAAATATTTTCTTTTTAATTTGAAGCTTTTTCTTTAGTTTTTTTTATTTATTTTTTAATTTTTACAATTTCCACCCAATTTCCTTTTAATATTTTTTCATAGAAAATTGAAAGTTTATTTCTGTGGCAATTTTTCGCTTTGTTATGTTTAAACAATTGTTTTTTTTTCAGGTTTCAAATCATGATTTATGTTGACCAGGATCATAAAGCGAAAATATCGTTCGATCGTTTGAGTTGATTAAGAAAAATATTTGATTTTTTTTCTTTATAAAGAAAAAGGTACCAAATAACAATGAACTTTTCTTAAACAAACAATAAAATTTAAAGGTGTGAAATCATTTTTTTTTTATCTTCGAATTAAAATGGCCAATACTAAAAAAAGAAGTTTAAAAAAAAAATTTAAACGAGAATCACAAAGTTTCCAAATAAACTCAATTGCTATTGTTTTCATTGTTGATACTAAATGAAATTTAATAAGCGGCGACATAAACTTTGTCACGTGGTTGCTATAAATTTTCTCTTTAAGTAAAAATTTTTAGGAATAAATGTACATGACCAACTACTGAAGCAGATTATTTGGTTGCAATCATTTGCTGACGCTGCCGCAATATACAAATAAGGAGGTCCTTTCACTTATTTGTAGTTTCTTTTATGAAATTTATAGAATAACAACAACAAAGACAGAAAGAATGTTCTTTTGCTTACACGCTGATCTTACAATACCCTACATCCCAGCAAAAAATTTTCTTATTTTACGAATCACTAATTGTACATATTAAAAAGTAAGCACACATTTATGCACTACGCAATAAGAAACGCAGTAAATTAAGTGAACGAATTCTTAATAAATTTAAAAATAAATATATAAAATTTTAAGAGCCACGACATTCCCTTACTACGAAGCTGGTTTGTAAGGGAGCATATTAAAGAATAACGGTAACAAAAAAATCAGTGTGCAAAGCTGATAGTTACATTCACCAATTTTTTTATGCGCTGAATAATGCGCTTTCTGTGTCAAAAATGTATTGCTGCAAAGTAGGAACTCGCCATATAAAATTCATGACTTCCGAAGCGATATGGTGCGAAACTTTAAAGTTTCTCCCCTACAAACATGCTTTGTTGGAATAATTCATATTTTTAGCCTTTTGCAAGACCAAAAACAAGTTTGCCTTCAATATTCTTAAAAAGTCATTTTACTTACTTACTTTAGATGGCTATCACAAGCGGGAGTCGGTTTCAGTCTGAAGTAAAATAGAACGCCAGCTATTTATGTCCTCTGCATTCTGGGGCCAGTTGGAGAAACCAAGTGCTGTTTGGTTTTGTTGCATCTCGTCATTCGAACGGAGATTGACTATATCCACATCGGTATAAAGCTCGTAAACTACGTGGTTCATTCTAATGCCATAAATCTTGCGGAGGATCTTTCTCTCGAACACCACGAGCACTGTCTCATGGGATCTTTTTATTGTCCACGTCTAATGGTATATAGTGGGACGAGCAGGATGAGCGAGTTGTAGAGAGTTATTTTTGTTTGCAGAGAGGGGGCTTTATTTCTTAACTGCTTACCAAGCCCAAAGTAGTTTTTTTTGGCCAGAGTAATTATCCGCTTAATTTTAAAGCTGAGATCACTGTATTACAAAAAAAAGTCATTTTTATTCCAAGTTTTTCGTTACATACTTCTGCCGTTTCAATTCTTAATACATTTTGTTTAATGTAAAAATCATTTTTTATAAGAAAATATTCCAATTCTAGTACAAAATGTTGCTTTTTTTAATAAATTAAGAAGCAATTTACCTTAGAAATATATTATACCTATAACTTTGTAGATAAAAAGTTAATTTTGTTTTAAATTTGGCATAAACATTTTCAAAGAAAAAAAAACATGTGGTCCCAATCTAAGAAAAGGGTCTTTTTAGGCTTGCACCCTGTAACTTTAGTGAGAACTTCTCGCATCGAAAACATGTTAAACAAAATATTCCATCGTTTCTCGAAAAGTGAGAAAAGAGTGTGTCTGTTACTCATGCCGAAAACTATCAAAAGAGATTACGCCGTTACGTTATGAATGTCATAATATTCCACTCGAAGCCGATTAGATAGTGCAGATGTTGAGAACGCCAGTCAAACATATTGTTGACGGCGACCAAATTTGACTAAAATTGAAAAATTTTCAACGACGCCGGCGAAAAAACAACTGTCGGCTATACCAAAAAGTGTAAAGTGCCACTTTGATGTTTGTTGGTGAACAAATTGCTTTGAAAACATTCGTATATTTTTAAAAAATGTTAAAAGCAAAATAATTAAACAATGAAAAAAATCTGCCTCGAAATAATACTTATCTCTTCTGTGCTAATATTCATTGCATTTTGCATTTTTAATTTACTTTTTAGTGTTAAACATTTTTCTCACCCCGTTTTTACGAGTGAGTTTATTTGACAGTTCAAAGCGGGAACTTTCTCACAAAAATTTTATAGGCACACTTTTTCAGTATATTGGCGAGAAATTTCCTTACGTGACAGTTATTACTCGCAAACAATGTTACAGACGCAGTTAAGTGAGAAAAACAGCTGTTTGTTTCAATTTATGGCATTTTTGTTTCATTTCTCACATTTCAATCGAAAAGTTTCTCGCCGCTGGAGTTACAGAACATGAGCACTGGAAAACTTGAAATTGTATAAAATAACACTAAAAATTTAATTTCAGCAAAAAAAAAATTTATTCTAAAGATTATTACGTGGCATATTTTTTAATGAAGCGCATTTTGGATAAGCAATTTTTTTTATTTATTTTCTTAAAATAAATATCCGATAATGGTACCAGCGTGTAAACAGCACCAAACGGTGTCTTTTTCTGGATGTTATGGAGCATGCAGTATAATGTTTTGGGGTGGTGTCACTCCATATGCGGCAGTTTTATTTATTAGCAAACCCTTTTGTCTCAAAATCAGCCTTAAAAATCATAGTCGTTTTTAAGTTGTATCAGAATTAATAATTGATTTTCAAAGTAAATTTGTATAATTTGGTAGCGTTGTTCAAGCGTGAATCTATCCATAATGATTTGCCAGAAAATACTGAGCGTAGATTTCAAAAAGCGCATTATAAAAGTTCGTTTGAAAACAAACCCTTTCATAAGTTTTATCGGGCTTGAAAAATCTCGCTTTGCAATTTCCTATAACAGACAACTTTGTCCCCAGTTTGGCAAACATATACTTCAATCCTATAAACTATTAAAATCTATAAACATATGCATATAAAAAGAATGTATGTATGTTTATTTGTTTGTTTGTTCGTTTGTTTGTACCTTATAGCCGCCTATACCGCTGAACCGATCTTCATGAAACTTTCGCAATATATTACTGATGGTCTAGAAGGAACTAGAGGCTATATATATTTTGGAAATTTTGAGTGGGCGTGGCAGCTCCCATACATTGACAATATACAATTCTGTATATTTAGATAACGGAAAGGCCTAACCTTTCCAAATTTAGTACATCTTGGTTATCAATACACACCATCTTACATAATTTGGGCGGGATTGGATGAGTGGGCGTGGCACAAAATAGCTTTATTTATATCTAAAGAACGGTAAGAGAAAAATTTTCCAATTTTGATACACATAAATGGGTTATCAATGCAAAACATCTCTGACAAAATTGGCGGGATTGGAGTGGTGGGCGTGGCAATTCCCATTATAGCTTTATGTATATCTGGAGAACGACAGAAGCCAAAGTTTCCAAATTAGGTACAAGTATTTGGGTTATCAATGCACAACATCAGAAAAATATGGGCGTGATTTGAGAAGTGGGCGTGGCACAAAATAGATCTATTTATATCTAAAGAACGGTAAGAGAAAAGTTGTCCAATACTGGTACACATATCTGTGTACACAGAATCTCTAAAAAATATGGACAGTAATTGAGAAGTGGGCATGGTACCTCCCATAGAAAGACAATAAAGATTTCTGTATATCTAGAGAATGGTTTTAGCGAAGGTTTCCAACTAGTTAAAAACATCTTAGTTATCAATGCACTACATCCGACAAAGTGTGGGCGGGATTGGAAAAGTGGGAGTGGCATCTCCCATACAAAGAGATTATAGATTTCTGTATGTCTAGAGAACGGCAAAAGCCAAAGTTTCCAACTTAGATACAATCATATTTGTTATTAATACACAACTTCTGACAATTGGAGAAGTGGGCGTGGCATTTAATAGATTCATTTATATCTAGATAATGGTAAGGTTATAGTTGTTCACATTTGGTACACATAGCTGGGTTATCGACACGCAACATCTGTCAAAAAAAAGGTAAAAGTGGATAAGTAAGCGTGGCTACTTACATACAAATGCAAAATAGATTTCTGCACTGATAGAGAACGGTCATAACTAAAGTTTCCAAAGTTGGTACAAATAGCTTGGTGCTTAATACGCAATATCAGTCAGAAAGCGGATGCGATTAGATAAGTAAGCGTGGCACAAAATAAAATACCGTATATTTGAATAGCGGTAAAGGTAAAATTGTCTAAATTTTAAACAATTGGAATCGCTGTCAATATACAGACTGCATCTGTAAGTAATGTGTGGGATTGGAAAAGTGGGTGTGGGTCAACCTAGATTTCTGTTTATCTAGAGAACGGCTCTAGAAACAAATAGCTTGGTTATAAATGAACAATATCTTTCTTATTGTAGACATAGGCGGCATAACTTCAATACAAATACCATATAGATTTCTGTGCAACTGGTGAATGGTAACAGTAGGAGTATTCAAACTTGGTACAAATAACTTCATAAGCAATGCTCGAGGTCGGTATTGAAAAAAATACATATTTTATTTTAATGAGGGTAGCGAAGCACACTGGGTTAAGCTAGTTCTTTATAAAGGAAAATTGTGTCCCAAATTTGTGACAGAGTTTTCGATAAAAGAAAAATGTCTACATATTTTGTTTTTAATGAAAATTTTGTTGTGAATTTGTTACAAAATTTTTTATAGCAGAAATTTTAGTCCAAAATTAAATATTTTTTTTGCAAAAAAGAATTAAGTCAAAGTTTCCTAAAGAATTTAATTCTAAATAAAAATTTTTAAGTTTCTGTAGCAAACAATTAGAAGCAAATTTTTAAAGAAAAATTTTGTAAAAGATAATTTTGTTCCACATTTGTTGGAAATATTATACAAAAAATATTTCTAACAATTAAAATAACAGAAGAAGATGGTAAAATCGATTTAAAACAATATTTTCTATAAAAAAAAGTATAAAAGCTCTATAAAAATTATAACAAAATGATTGACAATAGAGTTTTGCATATTTCATTATTTTTCAATGCAGTTTTCAATAATAAAATAATAAAAATAAAATGATTTATTACAAAATGTCATAGATAAAATTTTAGACCAACATTTTTTACATTGTAGATGAGAATTATGTCCTAATTTATTAAATTCGGGTCTAATTTCGGACAGACGGTTTTTGTAACAAAAACATTAGTCGTAAATATTAGAAGAAAGTTTTAATAAAAGAAAATTTCCTACCAAATTGAGTGTGGGCACTTTGTGGGCAATTACCCGATGTTGGTGTAATTTTTACTTTCGTGGGTAGAGCTTGGGTAATGTCTCTGAGGTGTAGATCAGGCGTAATTTGAAACTCTTTCGTTTAAAACAAATATTACAAGGATTTGATCTTAGTTATAAAATTGATACCATTTAAGTTATTGTTGATCTAAAAAATTTTAAGTATATTTAACCAAAGTCACAGTTTATTTAAAATAAAAAAAGATTTCCATAGTTTTTGAAGCAATATATTGGTAGTTATTGGCGCCAGATGTCCGATTAGATTTCGATAAATATGAGCTTCATAGTTATTTTGGACCAGAAGTTAATTGGAAAAAGAAGGTGCCAAAAAAACTGCCCGGAGGAAGATATGTTTCCAATACTACAAAAAGTAATGAATTTTGTGTTTGCTTTAACATTTTAAATGCTTAAGCTGAGATCACACGATTGGTCAAATGTACAGATCTCAGCCAAATTTTATCTGTACACTTTTATGTGTGTGTACCGATAACTTTTTCAGTGTTCAGACGATTGTACCATTTTAGCCAAATATTTTCTGCGCTGATATGGCCACTACAAGCAAGTCACGGATATCGGTACAACCTTGTCGCACGATTTGCCTTAATTTCACACAACAAAGAAACAGCTGATCAGTTGTGCATAAATTTTAAAAACATTTTGTAATTTTCGGGGGAAAAAATGATGTCCATACGAAGAAAAAAGAAAATAGCTGCAATAATATGCATTTGTGCACATTTAATTAAGAAAAACAAAATTGAAGCTAGAAAAAAGTTAAGAAAGCGAAGTGTTTGGGTGCGGGATTGGCTTCAGAAGAGAAGTAGTATGTAAAAACTCTGTGCGAGTTTCGGGAAGTGAACAATCAAAAATGTTTGTTTAAAAACTATTTGCGCATGAATGAAGCCACTTTTAATGAGCTCCTTCAATTAGTTTCTCCAAACATAAAAAAAAGTGACTCCAACATGCGGAAAGCAATACCAGCTAATGAACGTTTGGGGGTTACACTTCGCTTTTATTATTTTATTAAATTAGTGCTGCCATATTTCAAAATTATAACAATATACACTTTGCGAAAAAGAGCAACGTGTATAATTATTAACTAATTATTAAAAATCATAATTTTAGACAACCCCAATAAATTTTATTTAAATTGGCCACTATGATCGGGCAGTAAGTGGCAGAACAAATTATCGGTCGTTTAAGATTTTTTTCTGTCTATGAAGCGTTCACACGATCGGTACAACAGAGTTGTTTTTTATCTGTCTATCGGCCAAAAAAATTGTCCTATCTGCCTTTTGCCAAATATTTTCTGTCATTCACACGATCTGTACATAAAAATTTACAAAAATCTGTACATTTGACCAATCGTGTGATCTCAGCTTTAAGCTGAGAAATATTTAAAGCCCTAAACATTTGTTTAACTGATTTGAGAAACAGACTGTAATCTGAAATCATTACAAAAATTTTATTTAGTAAATAAAGTATACAAAGAAACGGCAATGAACATTCTGAACCTTTCCCTAAATATATGGAAGTAGAAGTTATTATTTTGAATTTTAATGTAATTTTATTAATTGATTTGAGGTTTTTAATATTATTTTTGTTAAAATATTATGAATAACTATACACTCATAGAAAAATGCAGCTGATGAATTGTGAGAATAATGTAATTACAAATGACATTAATGAGGCAAAAAGTGACATCAATCCAATGACATAAAAAGATAATTTAATGAAATTTAATTCATAAGTTTTTTTGAAAAATTTGAGAATCGTCCGGTCCATATTAATATACACTAATAGAAAAATGCATCTTCATATTGATGATGCCCTAATATAAGAATTGTGAGATCTATGTTTATACAAATGAAGCAAACAGAGACATTAATCCACTGACAAACGTTACATAAAATTTTGTCATATTTTATGCGTCATCTATGCTATGACTACAGTGACATCAATTCGTTGCCACATTTTGTGTATTATTGACATTATTTTCACGTCTAAAAATAAAATAGGAAGCAACAATTCCCATTCTATTTGTTTAAATTATTTAGTGAAATACATCTAAAAGTAGAATCATCATCAAAAGTAGAATGGTTACAAAAAATATACAACAAAAAATAAATTTGTGTAACGGTAAAGTAAATAATAATACGCTCTCACTTTGACTTAAGTCAATTCCAATGACTCAATTTAACGGAAAACTGTCATAAAGAGTACTTTCTCCGATGTTACTTAGTCATCGCGCTGATGACAGTTTTTATTAAACTCACTTCGATTCGTCATTTCTGTGATGCCGATGTATCATCCCAGTACTGACATAATTTCACCTGATGACAATTTGAACAAGTGATCTTAAGGCTGACATCACAATGATGAAAAGTTTCATGGGTTCAAATCGAAGACACTTGTCATAGTGCTGATTCCAAAATACATCAGTTTTCTATCAGTGCATGAATCTTAATAGTATGACTAGTGTTGATCTTATTTAAGTGAATAGGGTATTATCAGTTTGTGCGGATATATGAAACACATACAAATATTTGTTGTAGTATATCTATCGACTAAGAATCAGTATCAGAGTCGTCCGCCTTGCTGGCTGGTTGTCTGTCCATGTAGAACTTTTACGCAAATTACAGGTCCCAATTTTTTTAGATAATCTAATGAAATTTGATTCATACGTTATTTGAATTTTTTTAGAATCGTCCGGTCCATAATCTCACATAGCCCTCATACGACCTTTTTTTAATAGAGTCTTCGTTCCTATAAACCATATTGTTATGTTGTTATTTGGACAAAATTTGGCCCAAATATATTTTATTTTAACCTAAACTATAAATTTTGGAATCAGTATATGTATAAACATGGCTCCCATAAAAATACCACTCAAGAAAATAGCTTGTAATATCATCACTGCCTTAAAAAAATTGGTATGTATGGATAAGAAAAATAGCTACTACTCCATGGCAAAACTTTGTGCTGCTAGCTAAAGTACTAAACTAAGGTCATATCTACGCCCCCTACCTTAAATCACTTTAAGACGAAAAAATCTCAAGTAGATGTTCTTACCTAGATAATATATTATTAGTCTTAACCTCATATAATAATTCTACTTTAGTAGGTTCATAATTGTATATGGGACCTACCAAGGGAACACTCTAAAAAATTATTCTGTAAATAGTGTTGTGTAGGGTATCAAGTGTTTGAAATTGACAGACTATGTGCTTTCTAATTTATTATTTTTGTAAAAGTTTTTTTTTATAAATAAACGTTAATTTGATATCAGGTGTAATATGATTTGAATTGAGTAATTTTGTGTCATCTCAAGTGTAGTTTTAAATTTTTCTGGTGGCAGCACTGGCCAAATTAGTTAAAAACTGCTAACCATATATCATATAAAATAACATTTCGTGATGATTTTTAATTTTAATAACAGAAGAAATGAGTAAAGCTGATTTGTGACAATTTTTGCCATTAAGGAACTAAAGAGTGTTGTAACAAAATTATCGACTATAGAAATTTTTAACACTAATATTTCTAATATTTTTTCATAAAGCATTAAGTTAAATAAAATGATTTGGCACAATATGTTTTACAGATAAAATTTTAGCCCAAATTGTTTTATATTATAAATGAGAATTAAGTACCAATTTTGATAATAAATTTTGTATAGACTTAATTTAGTTTCAATTTTGAACAAAATATTTCTGTAGCAAAAAAATTGGTAACAAACAAATTCTTAAAGAAATTTTCTATAAAAGAAAATTTTCTGTTAAATTTGCTAAAAATTTCTTACGGGATTTATTTTTAAAAAAGAAAATTTTGTGGCAATTTTAATAACAGAAGAAAATAGTAAAGCCGATTTATGATCATATTTTCTATTAAGGATCTTTGGAAAATTGTTACAAAATGATCTACTGCATAAGTTTAAAAAACATTTCATTATTTTTCCTTAAAGTGATCAGTTTAATAAAATGATTTTTCTCAAAATGTTTTATGGATAATATATTAGCCCATTTTTTTTTCTTCTTTTCTTTTAATGAGAAAATGGTCCAAGTTTTAATAATCAATATTGTATACGATATAACAAAATTCAATTTCTATTTTAATAAAACTATTTCTGAAGCTAAAAAGTTTTCAGAAATTTTTTATGAAGTATATTTTTGTATCAAATTAATAAAACAGAGGGTTAAAAAGATTTCTTATAAAATCAAATTGTGACAATAATGATAACCGAAGAAAATTGCAAAGCCAAATTATGCTAAGGATACTATCAAGGAAAATCGTCAAAAAGTGGTCGATAGTAGAAATGTTGAACATTTCATACTTTTTTCCATTAACTTTTTTGTTAAATAGAAGAAGTTCCTCTCTATGAAGAGTATCTCAAAGTCGTCTCAAATCTTCTGCAAAATTACTGTTCTTTTTTCCAAAATACAAATGATTTAATATAATGATGGTAATATAGAATTTGGTTTTGAAGTTGAACTGTGACAAAAAAAAAATATAAACTAAATTGAGAATAATAAAATTTAATGCAAAAGATGATGACAATAAGCTGAATTGGTTGCTAATATATTTTAAACGTTTAAACGAAAATCTTAAAAAAAACATATAAATAAAGAATAAATTCAAATTTATGCAAAAATACTTAAGAATACAAGAACACAAATGCATTTGACTTTATTTCGTGGCTTCTTTTTTTTAATATCAATGCCTGTCTCAATGTCTGGCTGTTATTTTTGACTCGTTCAGTTTCAGAGCCCAAAAGCCCGCTTAGAGAAGTTCCAATAAACTCTGCTGTTCTGCATGATTCTTGGAGTTTTATTTTATTTTTGATATTTTTATAAATATATTTATATTTTTTTTTTTTTGGTAGTGTTAAAAAAGGCAGTCAACCAGTAAGTGAAAAATTTATGGCAATTTAATTGGAAATGATATGTAAACAATGAGACACTATTTAAAAATAACAATAAGAGTCAAAAAAAAAAATATATTTTTTTTTAATTCTTTGAAATCAAAATGAAGAAGAAAGACTACTGAAGCAACCAAAAAAATAAAAGGAAATATCAAATAAATATAATTTGAAGATGCTAAAGTTTAACATGTGTGGAATTTTATTAGTTGATACTCCCAAATGTGCATATTTTAACGAATTTGAAAGATTTTCAATCAGAGATATGAAAATTAGCTCATAACGCACCCTTTAAAGTATAAAAAAAAGACTTTAAATTCAGTGTTGCAGCATTTTCAATCTTATAATGCAAAGAACAAATTTAAATTAATTTCCATTTTTAGGACAAATATTTTCATAGAATTAAACACATTCAATATGATAAATACAAGAATACTTTTAACAAACAAATAATTAATAAATAAATAATAGTTGAGAATGTCATCTGAACTCTGAATCAATCTCATATAGTCAAACAGTTTACTTTTGAAAAATTACTAAACCAAAATTTGTCACAAATTTTCTATGGAAGTGAATTTGCGAACCAAAAGTTTGGCCAATATAACGAAATCACAAAATTATAAAAAAAAAATTTACACTCCAATTTTACATGAAATTTCTCTATAGAAAATAACGAGAGTTCCAAATATTTCATAGAAAAAAGTTGACAGATTCAAATTTTCCGAAATAAATTTTAAACAAGATAATCTGAGGCAATATAATTTATATTACCAAATATTCCAAAGAAAAAAAATTATCTAAAATTTAAACATTTGACCGCTTTCACTCGCTTGCATTTGCTGCGACAAATTGCTAAAATTTTCAGCATGACAAGTCGATCGACAATACAAGCAGCGATATCGGAATAGTTTTCATACAAGTTTGCTCTCCATTATGAAACATTAAACGACCACAAATGTCAAATCTAGTCACATGTGTTGTGGTTGTCGATGGCGGTATTTTTTTGCAATATTACATTAAAAATTAAGTACTTAAAACACCAACACTCATTTTTATTACCTCCACCACCCCTAGTGATGAATGAGCGTATACTAAGTTTGTCATTCCATGTGACACTTTTTTTTTATACATTTAAGACCCCATAAAGTATATATCTTCTGGCTCCTTGAGTAATTCTAAGACGGTTTAGCCATGTCCGTCTGTCTGTCCATCTGTTGAAAACACGCTCACTTTCGAAAATACGCAAAGAAAAAACAGCCTTGTTTTCAAATTGCTTGTAGTTATCCTAAGCAGTTTAGGGTTGAAATCCGAGAACATTGGTTCGGTAGGATCAGAACTATCTATATCAAAATAAGGAACCACCACCCTAAAGAATACATAATTTTGATACAAAAACTAACATAATATAAAATTATGAATGAATTCGATTCATACGATTTTTCGTGAAGATCGGTACATAATTGTCCATAGGCTCCATATAAACCCTACTACCGGAAAACAGTTTAGTACACCTAAAACCGTAAGAAGTAATGCTATCATAATGAAATTCGGTACGTCACAGTTTTGTATGACGGAAAATCACACTGCCAAATTTCGTGAAGATCGGTCCATAATTTACCCTAGGCCAATATAAGCCCTACTCTCGGAAAGCAGTTTACTGCGCCCACTTTGGGAAAATAATTAAGTTCGCCTAATACCATAACAGATATAGATATTGCGGTAAAATTTCTTCCACTTTCTGATTTACAATTTACGCTTTCTGAATTAAAATTTACTAATCTGAATTACAAATGAAGCTTTCTGAATTACATAAAAATCAACATAAAACTTATCCCCGGTAACACTGTTTCTTCGTTTGGCATTTTACTTGCTGTAAATTTTGTTATTTGCAAACAACTTCTCTTTCAAGTTAAGCTACACCCAACAAACTCATTAAACATCAAACACAATTCTCAAACATTTTGCAATTGTTTGATTTTAACATTTGAATTCAAATTGATATTGATTTGAATATAAACATTTGAGATAAAATATTTTATCAATTTGATATCAAATTGTTATCAAATTAAAAATATACTTGGCAACACTATAGCGAATAATAAATGTAAACATTAAAAAATGGCGATTAAAGTAAAATGTGTTTAACAATATTAGAAATCTTAATTTCTTGTGAAAAAAATAAATTATTTGTGTGTAAAAAATTAATTGCAAAGTGTAAGAATGCGAATAAAATTTAAACGGGAAAGTGAAGAAAATATAAATTTGTTGTTCGATCGCGGTAGTACGCCATGGAACCAATTATTTCGTCTTTCCAAGAATTTGAGGTCGGAAAACACACTCTTCTTCTGACAGTTTATTAAAATATATAGTGAATTTATATTAAAAAATAATATATTTTATTTAAATTTCATATTGTATTTAAATCCACCTTTGAAAATCTTTTGAGAATAACGTTTGAAAGCAAGTTGAAAATTTCCATTCTTGAAATCATTTGAAGTCTAAGCTCCGTGTTTGTTGGGCAAGTACGAAAAGTGTTACTAAAAATGTGTTAGTGTGCTGAGTTTTTCGAACATATGCATGTGCAACAGCAATTCTATCATAATTTAAGGACAGAATTTTTTTTAACCTAAATTTTGATCTTCTTTTGTGTGTAAATTCAACAAATGTTATTTTTGAATTTGAAGAGAATATTCTGAGGAATTTCTGAACAAATTTATATACGAAACAAAAATTGCATCCCAATTTTGCGATGTTTTCTTCAGATGAAAATTTCATTTTAATTAAGGAAAAAATGAATTAAAGAAGAGATTGTGTGGTTACAATCGAAACTAGTCAGGGCAACCTGTTCGTGAAAGCCTATGTTCAATTCTCAGCGCAGTCAAGAATTCAAAATGATTAATAAAATTTTTAATTCATTTTATGTTGTAAAATTCCTGTCTTCATAAAAATAATTTAATGAAAATGAAATTCAATGAACTTAAGCCTAATTAAAAATATCAAAATTTGGATTAAAAACCGTCAACAGTTCAATAAAATAACCACAATACTAACTATTAAAATTTTGTCCCAATCTGTCCCAATTTTCAAACACAATTGTTAATAAATGATAGGCCTAAAAAGCCTAAAACTGACCTACATAATTTTGAAACAAATTTTTTTATAGACCAAGAGTAGTGTCCCAATTTAGGTATAAAATATTTAAAAAACATTTTTATAAATGAAAAATTTATTAAATTTTAGCACAAATTTTTTGGCCAACGAAAAATTCCGCTTAAATTTTCGTACAATAAAATTTGTTTATAATTTCGAAATAATAAAAGATTTCCTAAAATCAATTAATATTATCGCAATCTGTTCAATCCGAGCATTTTTACGCCCTCGCAAATTAACTTTAAAAAATTTTTGAGAATTTATTTACACAGACTTCGTTAGTTTGGCTAACAATTTTGACTTGTAAACTTGTGCTGTTTTATTAGCATTGACAAATAGATCTTTTATGCTTGCCGTCGTTTTCAACGAAAAACTTAAGTATTAGCAGATCACTAACAACAAATTCTTGGGATTATCTGAGTAGATTGGGCTTTCGGCTTCTTTTAGGCAATTTTAAAAACATATGTACACTAGAGCGACTCAAAAAGAAAAGTGATTTTGTTACCCCTCTGAAAATAAAGGTTGATATGTTTTATGATGATTCCCAAAATATTTTGGTTCAATATTTAGTATCATCGCTTGACCACTTGCGACTTACTAATTAAGATATTAAGCTGAATTCATATTTTCGTTTCGGGTTTTCATACAAATTCTACGTATGTAGAAATAATGTTCTGTCTTTCAAATTGAATCTGCTTTAAAATAATGTTAATATACTTTATTTTTGTAATTATTCACATAAAACGCGAAAATCGCGAAAAATTCGAAAAACTGAAAAAAGACCTTTTTTAAAAATGGTCCAGCTCAAGGATGGTCAACGCTAGAACCAAAGTATTTTGGAAATCATCATAAAACATATCAAGCTTTATTTTCAGAGGGGTAACCAAAACACGTTTTTCGGCTCCATACAACTTGAGTCGGTCTAATGTACATAGATAGATATAACACTTTTTAGACACAAATCTTACCTTATTTAAATTTTTTTTATTTTTGTATGGACGTTTCTTACAAACTGACATAAATTGTTTAAAATTATAAAAAAGTTAAAATCTTGCAATTTGCACAAATGGCAATTTTAAGTGATTTCATGAAAACACAAAATGTATTCTACGTGCTGAGAACTTATTCTGTGACAACCTGGGGATATACACAATTCGATACTAATTTTTGCAAATCGGAAAAATTTCTTTTACAATTTGTTTCTTCATTTTAAAACCTTGACTGTCATATTGGTTTCAGTTTTATTACATTT
Organism: Pollenia amentaria; assembly: GCA_943735925.1. Lineage (NCBI taxonomy): Eukaryota > Metazoa > Arthropoda > Insecta > Diptera > Polleniidae > Pollenia > Pollenia amentaria. The sequence continues at coordinate 47,275,571 of OX031010.1, read as the reverse complement.
ATTTAAACTTTTATGATTTTAACACCTTCTAATCCATATCGCGCTCCAACGTTCATTTCTTCAATTTCCAATACAAAAGGAAGCTAAAGGATGTTTAAAATTTTTTTTGTTGCACCTTTAAAGCAACAAAACAAAAACTATAAAAATAAGCAAGTGGTTAAATATAAAACTAAAGGAAGCTAAAGCCCCCACCTCAAATACATATCCGCATTAAAGGCAAGCGCATAAACTCAGAGCAGAAATATGAAGTGGAAAACGTTTTATAAGCCAATTCTGTTTTTAACTTGTTGTTCTTTACCTTATTGTATGTGATTTTTGCTTTATTTCAGCTTTTTCTGGCCGCAGCAGCAGTTGTGGAGATGATGTGTTCGGTTATGAATTAATATGAATGTATGTTAAGTATTTCCTTTGACTCTTATGAACTCACTATGATTTGGTGTATTTTTGCAGTTGAAAAACGAAAGAAGAAACTTTTTTATCCAAGCAAATCCAATACTAGAGGTGTCCTCTCTCTCTCTCTCTCTGTCTTTATATGTGTACCGTTGTTAAATATGCGGATTTCAACACCCATCTACACAGTGGAACCATATAGAGCAATAAGTTCATCGGCAGCAACCACAGCCAAACAGTTGGCCATTAAAGCTCTTTTAAATATTCATACAACATTTGTGTGAATGTGTCCTACAGAGTTTATGTTACAATTTGGCGAGTTTCATTTAGGGTCTCTTTGGTATTTTTTCTGTGATTATTGTTGGGAAAGGGTTCATCAAAAAGAGGGAAAGTAATGTACAAAATATTATAGATTTTTGCAGTACTTAATTCGTTTAGATTTGGAACCTTAAATAATACATTGTAGTATAAATAAGATCTCATGATTTTCTTAAAATAATTTTGCAGGTTAAAGTCTCTAAAAGCAATTCGTCATATAAAATGCAAACGGCCGTAACTACACTTTTAAAGATTTTGCAGAAGAAGCAAAACATATTTAACAATAATAAAGTCTGCTTCACATTTTTTGTATAGTTGGGTGATTGATGGGTGGAGCTTAACATTTTCCGCGAACAGGCAATCGAAAAAAACATAGGCCAACAGACCAAAACTTTCCAGACTTCTCTCCCTTGTTTTTGATAATACTGAGAGTCGTGATGATGATGCCATTATTAGTTTTATTTTCTAGCAGCTCTAGCTTCAAAGATATAATAATTATTTAAACAAGTACACTATATGTTAAAAAAGAAATTAGATACAATATACATATGTATATGCAAATACATTACAACTCCTAGTCGGAGCATAGGACGGAAACAAAATCAGTCCGTTGTTGTCTGTCATGTGCTATCAGCTTTATCTGCTGCCACGTCCCTCTGGATCTAAATTCCGCATGAGTAGATCTTATCCACGTACTATTGGGTCTCCCCTGACGTCTCGAGCCCTGAGGGTTCCATTCAAATGCCATTTTTGCAAAGGCATTGTTAGGCTTACGTAATGTGTTGGCTACCCAACGCCATTTTCGGCGCTTTATTTCAATCATTATTGGTTCGTTATTTGTAATCCTAAGTAAATCCACGTTGGAGATCGTGGAATGCCAAAATACTCGACATAAACGTCGCAGGCATTTATTGATGAATACCTGAAGTTTGGTGCATAAGATTTCAGAGCCGTATAAGAGAACCGGTTATATCCTGGTTAGGGAGATCGATTATTCGACTTTTTTGAATAGCCGGTTTTCGAATATTACGAATAGTTGCTATTTTTAAAAAACCGGTTTTCGGTTAAACATTTTTAAAATAACCGGTTAACCGGTTTTAATTCGAATACATGAAAACACAAAAATCAAATAAGTTGTTGTAGTAAAACGTTAATTTGAAAAAAAAAAAAACAAAACAATTCAAAAAGGCAAGGAACCAACAAAATACATAGATATGAGTTAAGGTTCGTTCAGACATAAAAAATATTTGACGATAAAATCAAAAAAAAAAAACGAGACCAGTAATCTTATTTTTAACAATTATTTTTAACTATTAAATGATGTTTGATTGCCAAATGTTTTGCAAAAGCTAATAAAATATTCTCCTGAATTTATTTTAAATGAGTTTTAGTTTGTTGGTGGTTAAGCATCTCTATATGAACCAGACAACTTCAACCATATTTTTGAAAAGTTGCAAGCAAAACCTCTTAGACTGGATTATATATATCAAATGATTTTTGATGCTGGGACTATTTAAGAGTTTTTAGTATCTTAAGGTGCGTTTCGTCCCCGGCAACACAACGGGTTAATATTTCACCCAATGATTAATTTTTCGACTATTAAGAACTACTTCGAAAGGGGTTAAATTTTATTTGGATAACATTAATGTCAAGCTAATGGACTAATCAAAGGTGATTAATAAATCGTGAAGTGGAAAACCCTTCACCACTTATCATTTTAGGGCACTTCAAGCACCTTACTTTATCTTTTTAATCCCTTTCGAAATATCTCCAGAAGTAACATCTATATAAAAATAATTTTAATATTTAGAATACTCTCGTACAAATTAGTATTTACTTTTTAACTGCACACGTTTTTGTAGTATTTTGAATAGTTTTCGGTTTTTTTTTTACAAGAACACACGCTTTTATATGCGATTTGTATTGACATTGTTCATAACGTTTTTGACTTAAGTTACATCTTGTTTTGACATTTTTCATAAAAAGTTAAAGTTTGTACATTTGCAACAAGAGTAAGGAAAACGTGTATAATGTGTAATTATTAAAATAACCGGTTTATTATACAAAAATATCCGGTTTATTCGGTATTCGAAAAAGCACATTTTAAAATAACTGACTTGGGCAAAGCTAAAATAACCGGTTAAAATAATGATAACCGTTCGATCTCACTAATCCTGGTGTTAAAAATTCCCAATTTTGTTCGCTGGGATATATTGCGTGGCGACCAAACTTTTTTCAGATTTTGCGTGACGGACTTTGTTAATAATGGAAATTACATCTTTATTCGCTCCACCATCTTTAGATACAATGCTACCAAGATAGGAAAATTGCTCCATATTCTATATTAAAGTTTGCGTACTGTCTATAGCGACACTAAGGGCTGTATCGTTTCAGTCTCAATTCGCATTACCTTGGCTTTCTTGACGTTGACACGTAGACCAACCATGCACGCATTTTCAATCAATTTTTCCAGCTTTCGCCTCGTTCCAGTTAGTGTGTGTGTGACAAGAAGCAGATGTCATCAGCATAATCCAAATCTCCTAGCTTTTGGTATGGACGCCACTGTATACCATCGGGCACTTCCGCGTTTGTTTTTGTTAGAACGCTATCTAGTACTGCAACCAATAAAAGTGGTGACAGAACGCACCTCTATAAATGGAAAATTTTTCGCTGTTTTCCTTTGAATCTGACAGAACACTGAGCATTGGTATATAATTCCTTGATTAAAGTGACATTCTTGCATAATTTACAACATTTTTTATATTACTCCGTCAGTATTTCGCGACTGGTCCTACAAACCCTACACAAAAAGCTCTTTCAGTTGAGTAGAGTCACATTATTGAATATATCACTATATTTTTTAAACTAGAGCCGGTAGGGAAAAACTAATGACTTCATAGCCATTAGCAGATAAAAGTAAAGGGTGATTCCACCAAAAAGATGGTTGTACATAAAACAAAAAGTTTTTAAAGAATTATCTGAATATTTTGTGTTATGATCGAAGGATATTTAACAACTATGTGTGAAACAAAATATCGGCCAAATGCTCGCCACGGCTTTAGTGGCATACCTCTATCCGATGGTCCATATTTTCAATGACTCAGAGGCATAATTGAGGTTTAATGTCTTTAATGTGCCGAATTATCTCATCTCTTAGCCCTGAAATAATTCTTGGAATATTGACGTAAACTTTTTCTCTTAAATATCACCAAAGAAAGAAATTCAACGGTGTCAAATCACATGATCGTGGCATCCATTTAACATCGCGACGACGTGAAATAACACGGCCATTGAATTTCTCGCGCAAAATTTCCATTGTTTCATTGGCTGTGTGGCAAGTCGCACCATCCTGTTGGAACAACATATCGTCCATATCCATATTAAATTTCATTCAACAAGAAGTCCCTTAGCATTTTGCGATAGCGAACACCATTCACGTTAAATGCCCGGCCGACCTCATTTTCGAAGAAGTACGACCCGATGACCTATAGACCTGGTCTGCTGGAATTCGCGCACAATTCTCCAGATTGTGGACACATTTAGTCGATTATGCCGACCAAAAAAATCACGAAGTGCACGTGCTGTTCACACTCCATGCTTGAATTTGTCATGCACTGAAACAAAGAAATGTCAAATTAAGTTGGGCAAAAAACTTGACGTTAAAGTGGCACTCACAATTAACATCGTGCATTGTGGTTGGACCACGCTTTATATAAGGTTAAGCCACAGAGTATATACAGAGATGAAAGAGGTGACATGTGAAAAAGGCGTAAATCAGTTCCGAAGGTAGCTTTCAAAGAAAAAGACATAAAGCTATTTTTGGTAGTGAAGTGGCAATGTGTAAAAACAGGCCGCTACAACCAACACAAATTGCGTGATTAAAATAAAAATTACAGCAGTTTTGCAAATAAATCTCAACTATATAAATTTGTGTTCATTGTATTGCGGCATTAAAGATGGTGCAAAGAGAAATGTAAAAAGCGCAGCTTTCAAAGGAAGAGACAGAAAAAACGCAATATCTTCCATCTTGTTTCGTGTCTGCTCTGTGTATGCTCTGGTAGATCAGCATAAGTTGAAGAAAACTCCATTTTATGGTGCTGTGTAAGAAGATTTGCCAAAATATGCTGAAAAGGTTAAACCAACTTCATTAATATGACAGCCAGTTTTACAGTTAGCCCTATCGGAAGTTCTAAAATACCCTAAATAGCTTGCATAGTCCTCTTAGGCGATATTGAATTTAATGAAGTAAGTCCGACTGGGGTCTATTAGTAACGTAAGTTACTAAAATTCAATAAACTAAATTTAAATTAAAAATTATATCTCTTAAGCGTCATATCTAGTTAAGATTGAGTAGAAATGGCACTCAGTATCCATCTGATACAGTTAGACAAAATGATGCATTTTGATAACATGGTTTAAATGCGCTCCAGTTCAACGCTAGAGACATCGTTTAATCCGTCAAAGGTGGCTGATCCCATTTCGCTCAGTCGTCTTCTCGCTAGTGCTGGATAGTGACAAAGATGGCTTTCTACGATATCCTCCTCCTCATCACAGCTGCGGCATTATTCATAGTGACCGGCTCCCAGACACTGTACACGCCTACCTATTAGAAAGTGTCACGTGACAACAGATATCGAAACTGATACGTCTCACTTGATCATCAATAGTAGACATGATTAGCCCGACGCCATGCGGGACCACAATTGCCATGGCCCATTTGACATTAGCAATAGCGATAGTCGAACGCCGAAGTTCGATTTTTCAGAAGAGCAGAGGCTCTCCCATAAGGTAGTCCCAATTCAAGCAAGCTTTACTGCCCGAATATTGCCCTTGTTTCTCATGCCCTGGGACTCATATGATCCTTATGTTAAACTGCTCAGCCATTTCGTTTAGAGATTATTGTCAGTCAAGGCTGTTCTTGTTCTCAAGGAGAGGAAATCCAAGGCTACAACAGCGGCATGGATATTAGTGTAAATATCCACGTTAGTCGTCGACACAGCAGATTAGTTTGAGCCAGACTTAATTAGTCATAAATTAGTTTTGCAAAGATTTCCAGGGAGAACATGTTTGCAATACACTTCAACAAGATTACTATCTGCAAAACTTTTTTTCATATTTGTATGTATATCGAAGTCTTGTATTCCGAAAAAGGTTTTTTTCAACATTCCAAAAGTTTAATAATATTATGATATCTACTATGATCGTCAGGTGGCCGAAATTCGACCACTCGCCATTTACAGTTAAAATAAATCTTTTTATGCACGTATGGAATATGCAATTCTTATTTAAAAGTGCTACCTAAATTTAAGAAAATAACAAATGCTTTTCATATATCCAAATAAAATAAAAAATATACATGTCGAGCGACAAAAACAAAATTTTACAGGAGAAGGTTTTTTTTATTATATTTCATAAAAATTTTGTATGAAAAGTGTAGCTTAAACTAAAATTGTTTTATTTATAAAATCGTAACGGTAACTTCTGCGACCATAAGATTTTAGGATATGATGCAAGTGTTGCCAACAAATTTATTTATTAAAAAAAGCGAAAACTTAAAAAGTTGTCGCTTAAGCTTTTTTTTGCGGTTATGGCTCGATATATTGAAACATAGTATATAACTAGTATGCCGACTCTTTGACAGGTACCTAACTCAAATGTCAAGGACCTAGTATATGTTTGTATTAGTAAGACTTTTTTAAATGCATTGGTGCTTAAAACTATTTTCACCCCTAAACATAGTTGCACAACAATCGTATAGAATGTGGCAATAAAAATTTTCTAACATAAAATTTTCTTATTTCGAAAAAATTTTAATTTATTTAATGCAGACAGCATTTATAAACGTAATAAAAAAAACAATGTTTGCTTAATTTTCATTCTGCAATATCGGAAAATATTTATATAATTTAAGATTTTTTTCATACCACAAAATACTACTCTGCTGGCTTCAATAATAATAACAACAGAAAAAAATTAGTGTCAAAAAAATTTATTTAAAAATTTTTAGTTTGTGAAAAATAAAAACATTTTGCAAAAGCAAATAAGCAAATTGTGTTGGAAAAAATTATTAATTATGTGTTTGTGTCATAAAATTAAACAAAAATTTATATATTGTGAACAAATTTTTAATAGAAAAATTTCAAATTTTGTTTTTGTTGTTTTCATGTGTGTTGAATTAACACAGAATGTATATATGTGAAAGGGCGAACTAAAAAATTAAGAACGCTCTCTCCAGTTGGCATACTAGTTGTATACTATGTATTGAAACAACAATAAAAATATACAAATTTCTGAACGAAAATTTTTTATTTATTATACAGGCAATATATTTTAATTCCATAAAAATTTTTTGTATGTTTGTGTGCTTGCAAGCAAATTTGAAACGATTTTTAAGCAATTTAATCCTAAAAATTTATGTTGTGCATATCTACACAAAAATGCCTTTAAAATACATATATGTTTCATTAAAATCGATACAGATCATTAAAATTCAACAACAAAAATATTATTCTCTTATTTATATATTAATATATAATATCTAAATAATGTTGCCAGATGTCTTAACGTTCGGACGAAAAATCACGTATGACATGTTTACAACTACTTAACGTTTTATTCCATCCTTTGACATTTTTTTCAATACCGCACATTTTCTCAATTCGAACTTAACAACTCTTTTTGCAAAACACTTTTTACTACTTCCAATTCCAATTTCTATGTATTTAAAAATGTTGAGGTTTAAAAAATTTGCTTTTGATTTTTTTGCTGTTGCAGATATTTATTTTAAACTTTTTTTTTAACACATGCATACATATACAAAATTGTTTGTTTTGCTCCTTTCGGCTGCAGCAAAGCCTGCACACACATCATCATCGATTATAATCGAAATGGGATTGTAAATCAAATCGTATTGAATGGTAGTGACTTTAAAATGGGGTTCATTATCGCGCCAGTGAGCTTCGCTTATGATTATTTTCTTTTATTTTCGATTTGTTGCTGTTGTTTGTTATCGAAACTAAAACAGCATTAAACCCCAGCAATATTGGTGGGTTTTTATCTCTGTGCATAAACGAATGGGGCAGTAATGATGTTTGGTTGCCTTTAATTTTTTTGTTCAGTTTATACATGTATGACCAATTTATGTCAGAATATGGTGCGAGGTTAAAGAGAGGATACTTTTTAAGAGATTTAAAAAAAGTATAACAGATGTGTAGAGGCAAAGATAAGCCTTTTTAGAAAACAAGGGAGTAAAAGTGCGTGAGATTGTTGATGCCAAGTGAATTTCGAGTACTCATTAAACATTATTTTTTGCGAAAAAAAACCATCAATCATACCAAGGAAAAGCATGATAAATACTATGGGGACTCTGCACCATCGATTTCAATGGTAAAAAAAGTGGTTCAATGACTTTCGTTGTGGTCGCACAAGAACAAATGACTCTGAACGTTCTGGACGGCCAATTGAAATCAATACACCCGAAAATGTCGAAAAAATTCTCGATATACTGTTGGCCGATCGAAAAGTAAAAGTGTGTGAGATTTGTGATGCCATAGGCATTTCATATGGCAGTGTGGTTTCGATTTTAAATGATCAGCTGGGTTTAATAAAGCTGTCTGCAAGATGGGTGATGCGTATACTCTCAATTGACCATAAACGTAATCGCGTGACAACTTCAAAGGATTGTTTGGAGTTGTTTAAACGAAATTTGAATGAGTTTTTGCGGCGTTTTGTAACTGGGGATGAAACATGGACCCAGTACAACACTCCGGAGACCAAGCAGCAGTCTAAACAATGGGTTTCTCCGGGTGAACCGGCTCCGAAGAAGGCCAAGGTAAGTTTGTCGGCCAATAAGGTGATGGCAACAGTTTTTTGGGATGCAATAAACGTAGAATGTTATGACAACTTATTGGACCGATTTAAAAAGGATTTAAAAAAATGACCCCATATGGACAAGAAAATGGTTGTTTTTAATCAAGATAATGCACAGGTGCACACGTGTGCAGTCTCAATGTTACATGAACTGGGCTACGAATTGGTACCTCATTCGCCATATTCTCCGGACTTAGCCCCCAGTGACTATTTCCGCACCTAAAACAGTACAACATTTTTCAGGTGATTGATTCGGGACTCAATTCTGTAATTGTTTATGAAAGTAGACCCAAAAAGAAGAACTTATGCATCATTAGTTTGGTCAAGGTACAACAAATAATAATTTAAAAATTAATTTAAAGTAAGTAAGTATTGTATAGGGGAATTTGTCACGTTTTAGGCTCTTTTCTTTGTCATAACTCGAGATACATATTTAAATTAAAAAATAAGAATTACAATTCCTTTAATCTGTTCATACAACGTTTCGCAGCAGTTTCGCAGTTATAAATAAATGTATGAAGAAAAAAAATTTTTTTGCCCAAAAAATTGAAATTTTTTATTTTAAATTCATTAAAAATCCAAAACGGTAAAAAAAGTGTCAAGTCCTACTACTTTCGCGTAAAGTCGCATAACCTATGAACAAAATGAGACATAAATCATGAAAATCGATGAACCCGTTTCGCTTTTATTCACAATTAAGTGAAGGTATGAATGTCAAAAATTTGCTCGAGATATCCACAAAATTCTTTGGAAAAAACATTAATGACCTTTTTTATGATTCTAAGAATTAAAAAAAAAAGGAATTAACAAAAGGTTATTTGATTTTTATGATTGCGGTAGCAAAGTAATAAGCGTTAATAAATGTGAGTGGACAATTAAAAGGAAAAAAGGAAAGTGCATTTTTTAATTATTTGGGTTTTTCCATTAGTTACCTGCATGATTTTTTTTACAGAAATTGCACCCACATTTATGAGTGCTCATGTTTTGGAACGTTTCGCGAACATATTTCATTAGTACCTGCCAGTAAAATATTGAAATATTTGTAGTATTTATAGGTGCTCTTTGATCGATTTTTGTCATTTAGCAAGAGTCGACGAACGCGGGAAGTACAAGTGAATTTTTCTCCGGGTTTTAAAAGTGAATAACAACGAAACATATAACACAGTGTGCAGAAATTGTTATAACACCCTTATAATGTGGAGACATGGAAAAGGTGGACAGTTTTCTTTTATGAAGCCAGTAATTTGGGTGGAAGACCTAACTGGACATGGTGAATCCAGGTGCTACGCATGCATAAATTCTCGTCATGGATTCAACAGAAAACAATTGAAATCAAAAGTATACATTGCTGCTTTTACTGCCACACTTCCAGTTAAACGCGCTGCTGGTACCGATACACCTAAACCTCCGAGTCTGGATACTATGTCCCTGCAAGCCGAAACCGTTTTCACCAATCCGATCAATTTGTATGATGCTGACCCTATATTGAAAATCATGGACCACAACCGCTAAATCGAAATGGATTACATTGTGGCTAAGATGGGACTATCACAACAAAACTCCGAAATGTTGAAATCATTTTTGAAGAGCAGAAAACTGACAAAGCAAAATATCATTTCACTGGTTGCTTAGGCCAGATCATCAGGAAATGTTCTCCTTAATAATTTTAGAAAAGCCAAAGTTATCAGCAAACAAGACTACAGGGGGAATGAGAATTACCTACATACACTAAAAAAGTCTTATTTTTTTCTTTAGCCACTTTTTTTTTTACCCACTTACAACTACAATTAATGTTGGGAGAATTACACCTTATTGTAGAGGGGAGTGTAAGAATAGATAAACTCGATGTTTTATTGTTGGTATTTTGTTTAAGCTCTGATATCGTTGCAAACAAGACGTTTTGAGTGTAGGTAATTCTCATTCCCTCTATAGTCTTGTTTGCTGATAGCTTTGGCTTTTCTAAAATTATTTAGGGGAACGTTTCCTGATGATCTGACCTAAGCAACCAGTGAAATGCGCATAGGAACAGCTTATCATCCAACAATAAATTTCAGTATTTTTTATCAATTATTAAAAAAAAGGGAATTAAGACAACAAACAAAGTCTTTTAATAAATAATTGTATTCCCAAAAACAACTTTGATAATATATTTCTGATATTTTTTTTTATAATTCATCAAAGTTTTGAAAATTGAACAATTTTTTTGAAATAAGTGAGTTTTTCAAAGCATTAAAAAATAAAACAAATAAAAAAATTTTTATTAAAAATTAAATTAAATTTAAAACATTTTTTTTTTATTTTATTGACAATATTGTAAAGGAATTAAAAAAACAAACTTCTAAAAATTCCATAAATAAATAGAGTTTTTACAGTTTTTTTTCTAAATCACCGAAAATTAGATTAGTTGAGTTGAGCAAAAAATTCGTTAAGTTTTATATCACACTTGTTCAACATTAGTGTATACCTCAACATTTTTATGGTTGCTTCTATCTATCAAAAAATATATATTTTATCAAGATCCGTTATAAGTGAGTTTTTTTTATTTTTGAGTATTGGACAAAGCACTGTGGGCTGGCGCGTCTATTCAAATCTATACTTGTATATCAACTGTCTTATGCAAAAAAAAAAAAATGTTAATTTTCACATTAGTTAGCCTAGCAAAAGTATATGGCCTTTTTTGCATAAGGGGGCAAATCTTTTGCCAGCAAAGGTTATCTGATAGCGCAACCATTGCACCTTTAAATGTTTGTCCTAAATAGAAGAAATATAAGAATATCGGTTATCCGTTAAGAATATGACTGGGTAATTTAGTTTGTATAAAATAATCTGGGCCATTTAATAGAGTATCACATAAATATAGTGTTGCTACAGTTGTGCACTTACGAACATTAAATAAACGAAATTTGATTGCGCTGAAAAGAGCAAGTGGACAAAGTTATTCTAATTATCTCCATTATACATATTTCAGATTGCTACTTTAATATATTTTAAGCTGAAAACCAAGTTCTCAATCTAACCTTCGTTTCTACTAACCACAATTCAAATCATGAGTTTGTTATTTACCATTTCTCATATTTATTACTCATTGCTCATGTAACACGCCACTTTTGAGAATCCATTTTCGATATCATTAAGCCACAAATTTTGTTTTCCTTATTTTTCATAGATCCTTATTAAAATATGTCCCATATCTACATGGTTTTGTAAGTGTAACAAATGTAGAAAATAGTCAATGATAACTTTTGTTTGGTTCATCCGTCTATACTTCTGTGCAGTATATTTATCTGTTAGTCAGCATGCAAGTCTGTTCTTCCGTCCTACCAGTACCCATTTGCCTGTATTTATTCACTATAGTATTATTATAAAGTTTTTTTTTTTTTTTTTGATCCATAGTGGCTGCAGATTCTTGCCAAATATTAATATTTATTAACTAGTGTAGTACACTTAAACAAAAATATTTGAGAAATAGTAAACTCTTGCTTTACTGATGTCAGCGATAAGGCCGGTTTAAGGAAAACAAAATTTAGTACAGACCTTGACAATTAACTTGCGCAACTAACTTGCCGAGTCTGAAATGGATCTAAACGTGGTCATAAATCGACCCATAGTATTGCGTATAAACTGTTCAGATGGGCGATTATGCGCACCGTTAACTTCACAAAGTGGTCTGTAAGTTTTGCGAACAGAGCGGCAATTTTGTAAATACATTTTCTCGATTTGCAAACGTTGTTCTGGTGTAAGTCTTTGTATTGTAGTTTGCCAAGTTTATTTTAAAAAAAATTAAGCGCCAGTCATTTCGAGCCAAATTATCGTAAGCGACATTTTCTCAATATTTTTTTATATTGCTAAAATTAAAAATTTAAGGACCAATGCACAATGTAAGCAAACTTTATTTTGTTGTAGTCGGTAGCTTGCTTGGACGAAATTATAATATGTCGCATCAAAAAATTTTTGAGTTTATGTATACATATCAAAAAAGAACTAAAAAACCTTCTCCTGTAAAATTTGTGTTTTGTCGCTTACGATAATTTAGCGCTAAGGGCTCGATTTGTGTGGCATCTAGTTGAACAGTTATCCCAATTTGAAGTTCTTTAAGCAAAAAACACACTTTATAAAAAAGGAACTTTCTACCTGTATAAAAAGGGTATATAAGGGTACAAAGTTGACAAAAATGAAAGAAGCTTCAAAGATTGATCATAAGGATTTACCGAAATGTATCATCAATATTATAAATTTTATTCTTATTTCTTCTAAGTTTTTCTATTAAATATTATATTTGAATATATTGTTGAAACTTAAGGTTACTTTTTGGTTTTGACAAAAACATTCCAGAAGATGATTTCCAATGGAAATCGAAATATTGAGAAATAAAAAATATCTTAATTAATTTAATAAACAAAAAGTGGCCTTAAATTTAAACAATATATTAAAATATAATATTAAATATTACAAACAAGATTTGGCTCAGTGCAGAGTAGAAAATTTACCTTTTATTGGCATACTTACAAATACATTTGGTATGGCTGAGAAACAGTAGGACACAAAAGTAAACGAAGGTTTTACACTTTTTTATATATAAACTAATAGCCTAACATATTTAAGAGAACACTTTATTAAATCGTTTTTACTTTAAGCTTAACATTTTTAAGCCTTTCAGTAAAATTGTCCTTCGCTTTTGCTCTTCACTGTATTTGTATCTAGACAAGGCGGGCTTGTGATACTAAAAGTGTTGTGTGCAAATGACATTCAATGCTGTGCTACTCATAATTTATGAGTTTATCATTTTACGTGCTTAAAATAGTGCAAATCATACTTGTACTATAATATTTTTATTTTGTATGAATATTGTTTGCATGTCCGTCTGTCTGTCCATCTTTGTATTTATATCTACAATTCCATATGAATTTTACATAAATTTATATACAAAAAAAAAACAACTTCCATCCTTAACATACAAAACCATATAATATTGATCGTATATTTCTTTTAAAGTTTTATAGTATTTGGATTTTTAGTTTTTATTTTATGAAGCAACAAAAAAAAAAGAGAAAATAAAAATCAATGTTTGTGCCCAGGGATTTTGGCCGGTATTTAGATTTCTGTGCCAATGCAAAATGCATTATTACTTAAATGCCTTACTGCCATGACTAACAGCGTCCATGTGTTGTATTCTGACACTGGCCTAGGCCAGAAACTGTGAGACTGCATCTTTTTCCCCTTCTCTCTTTAAATTCTAAGCAATTAAAGGTGGACATAATTGATGTTTATATTTTGACAGGAAGTCATAATTAAGTAAAACATGAATACATTTATGGTGTAAAATGAAAGAAAAAGTTTACTTTAAAAATTGACTTATTTTAAGAATAATACCATTAATCTTTTTCTAGAAATAAAATGGAAAAGAATGCAGGAATTTTAAAGTGTTTTTAAATGAACATTTATGATAACCAGGAGCTTAGGATGATACCGGGTGCTTATAAAATTTTAATTTAAAGATTTTCACGGAGGAGTTTCCTTAAATTATTATAAATATTAGACAAACTAAAATTAAGATATCGCACTGGCTCCTCTAAATTTTTAGTTGGGACAAAAAACGCTTTTCTTTTTATATGTACTCTTATATCACAAAAGGGGATACAATTGCAATTTTTTTTTGGCAAGAAACTACACGCAGAGAAAAAATATGTTTAAATATTGTCACCTCCAACAAAAATATTTTTAACCATATTATTGCCACCGAAAACCATATTATTGTTAAACTAGTCTTCCATCAAGAAGCCACAACCATATCATGGGTGGCTTTAAACATGTTATGGTTAAATACGACAATAATTTGTTTTTAAATTAACAATAGTATATTCCTCTTTTCCAAGAGCAACATTCTGTGGTTGAAAATCAAACATGCTATTTTATATATTAAACATATTTTAGTTATTATTTACCAAAACATGTTCGGAGGCAACCATAATATGGTTGTGCCTTCGTGATGGTGGACTAATTTAACCATAATATGGTTGTCGATGACAATAATATGATTAAAATAACCATAGTATATTTACAATTTTATTTAAGAATAGTTTTGTTGGAGGTGACCATATTTAAACATATTTTTTCTCTGGGTGTAGAGAAAATGATGTTAGATTTTTACAGTGGCCACTGTACATCGATTTCTTACATAAAGTGAAAATTGAAAAATTTTGAGTTGACTCTCTTTAGAGGAACCAGTGCGATATGTTTAGTGGATTAATTCATTCAAAGGTCTTACATTTAAAAATTTTATAACACCTTCTTTTAATTCCCTATATGTCATCTAAAACTTTCTAAAACCTTTCTATGGACTTAAAACATTCGTTCAGTTTTAATTCTAATGATTTAAAAATTTTTAAATCATATTCTTAAAATTTCCATTTTTGAAAAATTTCCTATAAATTAAAATTTTTTTATAAATTTTCTAAAAATTTGAATTTTTGGTAAACTTTGTATAAATAGCACAGAAGAAGACATCGCCACTGTAGAAGTGAGTGTGACAGAGGACTCGAATTTATGGCTCCAATGACGTTTTCATCAACTCGGTCTCTACCTCTCCACTACTTGGAAAATTATGAGGAAGGATCATAACCTACATCCATATAAGATCCAACTTATGCAAGAATTAAAGCCAGTGGACTAACAATTGCGTCGTGTCAAACTGAGAATGAGCTTAAAGTTGAACCAGATTTGTTGATCTACAGCGATGAGGCTTAGTTCTGGCTTAACGGGTATGTAAACAAGTAGAATTGTAATTTTTTGAGAGAGCACAATCCCCATGATAGTCTTAGGACTCCCTTGCAGCATAAACAAATTACTGCTTGCTGCGGTTTACTTACCATTTATCGCATTTATCCTTAAATTCGAAACCGATGCCAACATTACCGTGATTGCCGAGCTCTATAGGGAAATGATTCATATTTTTTTCATTCCTAATGACATTTTAAATCATTTGAAGGGGAAATTGTTCCAATATGCCATACAGCACGTGAAACATTCACTTTGTTGAGCCAATCGTTTGGAGATCGAATTATCTCAAGAAATGTGTTTTGAGACTTTTGGACTCCTTTTTGTTGGGGAACGTGAAACCTCTGGTCTATGCTAATAAGCCAGCAGATATTGATCGCTTAGAAGCCAAAATTCGACGCACTGACGAAATAAGAACGAGTATGCTCTAAAAAGTGGAGCAAAATTGGACCGACAGGATGGAATTCATAAGATGCCGTCCGGAGTTCATATTATTTCACAAATTATTTTTAAACGTTAAATGCAAACGACTTCTGACCGAATAGCAAATATATTGTCCATTCCATTAATTTGTTGTATTTTATTAAAAAAAAAAAAAGAAAAAAGTTGTATGCCTATTTAAAAACATCCCTTATTTTACGAAACAAATTTTACATAAAAATCTACTTAATTAAAGATTATTTAAATCTTTCCGGGCCGGTGGTATTAAAAACATTCCACCAATCTAAATATTTTTTATAAATTCTATGCGCAATGGTTTGGTATAAATACCACTTATATGTGTAATTTACAGCTAATATTTAATACAAAAAAATAGTTCGTATGAGAAAAAGAAATAAATGTAGTATTTATCTTAGCACAGAAGGTATACGTCATAGAAGTGCCAGAAGCGCTTACCATTATTAAGTGCATGTGCATTAAAAAATTCTTTCTACAGCTTCTGTAGAAAGATTTTTAGAAGTTAGTGCGTAGGGCAACAATTGTGCAGACAAATAAAAAACTAGCGCATCTGTGAGTGTTGATGGCACAAAATTATTATTATTATTATTTATTGATGATCTAGCACAACAAGATAAATAAATCTTATAAATGACAGTGCTAGTGAGTATAACAAACATAAATAGATACATGATTAATAATTATCAACTTAAAAATCATTATTATATTGTGAATTAAAATCATACGAAAAATTAATATCATTATTAATATAATATAAAATTACAAAAAAAAGCGCATAGGAGAATTTAAGTTATTTACATTTCAAATTCACAAAACAATTTCAATTAGCATAGTTAGTTTACATATTTAAATTCAACAAAAGTAATTCGATAGCTCATTTTTAAACGAGTTTGCGTTGCCCTGGTAGGCCCTGGTAGGGAGCTAGCCTTTCAGTACCGGGGTTGCGGGTTCGATTCCCGCCAGAGACTCTGGTCTCCTGCAGACAAGCAAAAAGCTTCGCGGGATTTAGTGTAGGGATAATAAAAAAAAAAAAAAAAAAAAAAGCCTTTAAGATGGTATTATCTGGAAGTTTGTTCTAAAGACGAGTGAAATAATTTAAAAATTGGCGTTCTGACAAAGAGCTTCGAAATCGTTGTTGAATTATTTTCTTCCACGACGCTATCTTGCAAATTAAATTCTTCTGAATGGATATGTTGGTTGTTTTTGAATTATTACTTTGTGTAGCACCATTTAAATTCGGAAGATTTTTAAAACTCATCTCATATATCCCGTATGAAAAAAATTATATGTGTTCGCGGCGTCCTTTAGCATAGATATATCTTGCAATATTATTGTAGGCAACATTTAGTTTTTTGAAGTCAGCGGTATAAAAGGACCGGTATAAGGTAGGTTTTTGCTAGCAACATTCGAATATTAAAAGGTGTTCAGAGTTTAACTGCCCACAGATTACGTAGCATACCATAAACTCTACCTACAACAGAGTTAATATGGGTTGACCAAGTAAGTTCGTTATTAAACGTTACTCCCAGATTTTTTTGACGCATTTACGAAATCAATTATGTTGTTCTTTATCTTAATTTGATGTGGATCATCTAAAGTTATTTTATTTTTTGAAAGGAAAAGACGTTGGGATTTCGAAGGATTTATGAGTAAACCATTGGCATTAGCCCAGATGTTTATTTGATTTAAATCAGTGTTAATGTTGTTCACACATGAGTGAATGTCAACGACATTAGGGCCGCCATAAACTTGTACATCATCTGCATACATGTGTACGTTGGTGTTAATCGCTACGTCTGGTAAATCGTTTATGTATAAACAAAATAGGAGGCGACCAAGAATAGATCTTTGTGTAACACCTCTGCTGACATCAAGTAAGTTAGAAAGTTTACCATTTAAGTGTACGACTTGGGATCTATTAGTAAGGTATACAGATAGTAAAGTACATGCGGAGTTTGAAAAATAGAACAGTTTTTCAATTTTACTTATTAAGATGGGATGGACAACTGTGTCAAATGCTTTGCTATGGTCTAGAAGAATAAGGAACGATAACATATTTTGATCGAGACTCGACCTGAGATCTTCCACAACGTCTGCAAGTGCTGTGATAAAACTTCTTGATTTCACAAAACCGGATTGTCTACCGCATAGTAGGTTTTTTTTTGGCTCATATCACTACGCATTATATACATAAATAAGAGCAATCACAGCCTTATCAAACTTTCATGACTCAAACCAATTTGTTAAGATAAAACAACGCCAAATCGATGGATCTCTAAAGGAAATCGATAAACCTGATATGATTATGAATAATGTCGATAAGCTAGATCAGTTAAAAAAATATTACGAGCTGGATAGAAAACGCCAGAAATGGTGGCACCGAATATTTTTTCATTCTCTTGATGCGACAGTTGTAAATGCATTTATTATTTCTAAGTCCTTGGGGAACAAATTACCACTAAAAGATTTTAAACTAGATATTATTTCATCTCGTTGTCAAGCAGGATCAAACCTCTACTCTTCAAAAACAAATAAAAAACAAACAAAAGTTTGAGTGAACAAACACAAACCATATGTTGAGCCAAACACATGAGCTTCGTTAGCACGCCAACCTATCAGAACTATAATACGTAGATCTGCTAACTGCAGCGTTGCGGGACAACCAAAACGTACTCAATGGATGTGTTCCACTTTTAATGTGCATCTTGTCATTGGTCAGAATCCTGAAAGGATAAAAAATTTTCCAATACATATTTTTCATGAAAATTCAAAGAAAAAATTATTAATTTTCTCCAATCACCAAATTCATAATATCAAGCAAAAATTTGTTGATTTGCACATATTACCAAAATGATTATATTGATTACTAAAAATTTAAAAATTTTGAAAAAAATTTTCAATAAATGATATTTTTAATTTTAATTATAAAAGTGATCAAAAAACTTTGCCATTTCAAACAATGTGTTAATTTATTAATTAAAATATTGACAATTCCCAACAATAATTCTACATGTTTAAATTATTTTATTTTAAACGAAAAAAGTCCATTAACATTTTTAATAGAAAATTTATTTGAAAACAACTTAAATGTTAATTAAATCAAAACTAAATTTTAAATTTTCTTTCAACTAAAAAAAAAAAAAAAATTGATTCAATTTTCACATTAATTAAATTTAAACGCTTTTTAAACCATTTTTTTAATTAATAAAACACTTTTTTTTTGTGTTAAATAAAATAAACATTTTGTTTTATTTCCACCGATTTTGCATAGTGCCCCGAAAAGAGTTAATTAAAGAATAATTTTTAAGAACAGTTATACCATATTAAAGGCTTTTTGTCAAAAAATTTGGTAAGCCACGGTTTTTAGATTACTTATTAACTTAAACAAATCGAAAAAAAGCTTTTTCACGATACTTAAAAATACAAAACAAAAGCTTATGGAACGTCATTATAAAAGCCTTTTTTAAGAACTTTCATTAAATCCTTTCAACAAGAAATCTGTTAAAAAAGTATCACTTATTTGTATAATACCTTATGAAATAATGTGAAAACAATTGGTGCGAAAAGTTTTTCTTTCAGATTCTTGAGTAAGACCAAATTTATGAAAGCTTTTATTCAGCAAACAAATATTAAGTGCAATATATTTTAGATCTTAAAATGTTTAACAAACAGTGTTAAAAACAAAATTCAACTATGTTCTTATATATGTATGTGTGTATAGAGTTTCGGAAACTAAGAAACAAACTAAGAAAATAAAATATTTTGTAAATCAATTAAAGCTTTAAAGCTCAGTTAAATTCTTTTACCAACTTTTTAAACATTGTTTTCTTTATTTCTAAAACATTCCATTAAAATGAGATCATCATTATAATAATTATATGCATCATTTTCCAGACCAACTTTGACTTTTACTTAACTCACATCACAGAAATTTTATCTCACAATCACAACCACTGCTCTAAACAAGCCCATACGCAGACACACTTTACATTTGTACATTAATGCGTAAGAAAAACATCACATACAACAATCGAACTCATAAATAATCACACCAAACATTACGGCATAAGGAACCTACAATTTAAATCCAAACCAAATATAAGAGAGACTAGAATTTGCATACAAAAATCCAGAATCTCTTGGAGTTTAAAGCGAAGTAAAAAAAAAAAATATTTATTCATATTTGTCTGAACCAGTTTCATGATGAACTAAATTGAAGTCATATAAAAGAAATATTAACATTTCACGCAGCTGTGACTCACACGGCTGGCTACTCCATTCTACTTGCAGTTGAACGAAATATCGAGATACAGTGGCCAAGGAATTAAAAAAGGGATGTCTTAATTTTAGAACTTTCAGCACTATTTAGATGATATAAGAGGAATACGCTATAGCTAATATCCCTCCAGCGGTTCCCCACATGTGTCTTACGGATATTTCGCCTTCTGCTATTACATCCTGTAGGGAAATCAGGTGCGAGGTTCGGCAGAATTAAGAATTAACAAATCTCTTGAGATCGTGGCTGACCGCAGTTCCTATCTTACAACACGGGAGGCAGCAGCCCTACGGCACAAGACGAACTATTGGTTGAGGCCCAGGGAAGGTTACTCTTTGCAAGTAATTGCTTTTTTTACGAAAATATTGCTTTTGCATGGAGATTATTTTGGGCTTCAACCCAAATTCTATAAAATGCTGATTTTTTACCCCTTATGGGTGAGTTCAGACTGAGGGATGGCTTATCCCTACGTGCTGTTACTATCCACCATATGCTGTCGATCCTTCTAATTCAGCGGAGATGAGGCAGCTGCAGCTCCTAAACAAGGATCGAGTGTTTTTTATTCTGCCGGATTTTACAACTGTGACCTTGATTTACATGAGCACCTGCACGATGGTGGAGCTCAGCCACGTGGTAATTTATATATGAATTTACTAAATGCCCCCGCGTATGCAAGAATCATGTTTCATACACAGAAAGCAATTTGAGAGTTTGACCGACTAAGCTGTACCCTCCCCCACACAAATAAGGAGGTAAATGTAGGAAAATAAATTTTTGAGCTCGTTTTGGTAAAACCCTCCCCCTATACACGAGCATTTCACAAATGTAAAGCGAACCTCCTTGATATACAGAAGACTTTTATCATTTATATTCCCAAAAATAATTTTCAACCCTTTGTAAACGAAGATAGCTTTGCACACGTTAAAGTTCCTCCCTGTGATACGGACATATTCTATGGAGGATATGATGAGTGGCCGTCCTCACGCGACATGTTCACGGCCGTGTATATAAATAATCACAAAATACCTCCGGTACAGAAACTGTACCATCTAATACTACATTTACACATACACAAAATCTAGTAGATTTTAGGTAAAATCTTAAAGAAGTTTTTTGGCGTTTACACCAGTGCTTTTTGACATATTGTCGGATTTCATTTTCATAATAAAAACAGCTGATTGTTGAAAATGGAAAGAAATTGTATTGTAAACTTTTATTAGCAAAAATGGAAACCAAAAACTAATTTTATTATATTAAAAAAATGCAATCGGAATTAAAATTGTTCCGAAAAACACCAGCATTTGTTAAATATAAGGTTTCACAAACTGCTGCAAATGTACTACCCGTAATAAATGATACCTGGGAAAAGACGACTAATACCAAAAAAGAGCAGCCAAAGGGCGAGGAGTTTACTTACGACTATAACCAAAAAGGTGAACAAATAAGAGACAAAATTGCAAACTTTTTAATTGAACAATTTTATTGCAAAACAAAACAAAACTTAAAAAACAATTTTAAAAGTATTAAAAGCACCTTCTCTTTGGAATTCCACTGTTTGTCCTTTTTGTAGGTACGTTTTCTCTAAATTAAGGTCTTTGCAATGCTACACAGTTTATATTATTTTCATTTTCACAAATATTTATTTTTGTTAATTATTAATTTACCGCAAATTTATTTTCCCCGCTCTTTTTATATATTTAAATGTTTTTTTTTTCGTCAAACTGTCAGATTTTTCTTTTTCAGAGTTGTATTTTTTAGTATATTAGTATATAATTCATAGTACTATCGTTGAGTATTGCAAGATTTCGTGAGATTTTGCCAAAATCTAGTGACGAACTAGATTTTAGTTTGTATGGGAAATGTAGTAGAAATGAACAAGATTTCGCTCAAAATCCCCTAAGTACTAGAATTTGTAAGTGTAGTATAAGATTGAAATTTCAAGGTCAGGCAGGAAGTTTAATAATAAAATATAAATTGTGTGCAGAAAATTTCTTCCATGCTTTTGAGACATTAAGAGACTGATATGAAAACCGGAGGATTCTCGTGAACAGATTCTCCTTAATCTGCCCTCTATAACGGCTGAGAGTAGTGAATCTCTACAAAGCATTCAAATGACCACCAACGACTGTCTATCAGCGGCAAACTCCCAGGACGTTCCTAATGAAGAATGGAACCCGTTTGTAATCGTGTTATGCTCTAGCAAGCTTCCCGTAGAAACTCTTTTTCTATTGGAGCAAATGGGGAAAAATGGATATGTTCCTTTCTTATAGGCGCAAACGTTTAGAGTCCCGTAAGCAAGAGTCCCACTGTATTGCTTAAAATAACCATACGAACAACTTACCGAACACTGCTAAATCTGATCCTTCCCAATTTCCATGCAAGGATTGTGGGGCTGGCCATCCCTTAAAAAAATGCTCCCAGTTCTTAAATTTTGACCTCAAGGCCAGAAATCAGTTGGTTTCGAATAACAAGATATGTATCAACTGCCTAGAGTAAAGTCACCTTAGGAAAGACTACTACAGACCCCAGACAAAAGATTTGGGGAAAATATATTGCTTCCCACAGCCATATTCCTTTAAAGGAGGACAGCACCATCTTCCGAGTCCTCAGAACTTATTTCTTGAAAAGCATAAATCTTCAGATACCTCTTGATGGCTTCTCTATGTGAGCGTCAATTGTTGCCAGATATTCATTGAGTGGCTAAATTTGAATCCCATGATTGACCTTAACCTGATTTGTTCAGGAGGATGTTACACGAAAAGGTGAAACCAACCAGGGGCTAAGACCGCCGAAATTATTAGACCTGTTCGGCAGGTATCCACGTAAATCGTATTTACATCTTGTGTTTATTTTTTAGTTTTATAATTTTTTCTGGGTAGTTTTACAATTGTAAATTTTTATACCTACTTGTTATATCTACTGCTTCAAACCGACCTTGTTTGTGCCAGAATGGTAAGTTTTTATAGCCACACAAAACGCTCTCAAAATTAGGTAAATATGCTTAAACATATGCAAAGCAAAGTATAAATATGCATATGAAAAAAAAGTTATCTGTTTAAAAATATTTACAATATTAATCTTAAGTGAAATAAAGTAAATATCGTAAAGTTCTGCTTTACGATCGAGTTTAAGCTTCATGTTTTTCCAGACATGACTTGGTATTTGCAGCATATGACTTCTTGTTATAGAACAAAAGGATCAATCATATTCCTTTCGTGACTTCAAAAACTTAAACCACAACATTTTAAATGAAAACGTTTTACAGATAAGTTGGAGTAATATCTACAACATGACATATGTAGATGAGCAACTATCCTGTTTTGAGTATAATATTTTACAACTGTATGAGGAAACCAGTGTGGCCATTTTGGCATTTTTGCAGCTAAATTTAGCATTAAAAATTTTTATTTAGCTGAAAAATTTTCATTTAGCACTTGGCATTTTGTTTAGCATTTATGGAAAATGTGTTTAGCTTTTTTAATATTATTTATTTTAAAATTTGAAGAATAGTTTCATTGAAATTAAATTTTTTATAAATTATAATAAATTTTGATTTAAAATAGTTCTGACTAAAATAATTTCGTATGAAAGGATAATTCTTATGTAAAGAAACATCTAACCTGTCATTTCTTCAACTTTTCTTAAACTACAATGATCAAATACATGTGCTTTATATTAATGTGTATCAGATGCTTTACAAAAATCTATCTACTTGCTTAAATATAATCATTTATTTCAATTCCGTTAAAAAATAAGTCACTAAAATGTATTGTGCCTCGAATAAATTTTCATACTGGTAATTAATTTTTAACAAAAATCTTGAAATAAAATTTAGCATTATTTTAAGCATTGTTTAAAATCATTTTTAGCATTTTTTGGTCATGTCTAATGCCAGACTTAGCTGTAAAAATTTTTAGATATGGTCACACTGGAGGAAACAGTACCTTTGGAAACAAAAACTATTAAAGCAAAAAACAACCCGTGGTTCAATTGTTCTATTCAACATGCAATAAAACGTAGGGATTTAGCGTACCCACGGTGAAAACGTTTTAAGACAGTAGGTCTAAAGTCTGATTTTCGTTCTGCGAGAAAAGACATCCTCAAATAAGAATCACAAAGTATGAGTATTATTCTAAGTGATTTGGTTCTGTTCTTGAATCGAAACGGACTTGAATTACTATTTTGGATATTGTAACTAGTGATCCTGTTAAAAATATAAGTTCCTCTATTGACGCTGATGAACTCAACAATATTTTTGCTAATAGTCCAATTGTAACACTAAAAAATACAGCACTCGTCAACAATACATTTAACACCAGCAACAACAATATGTCTGAACAAAATATATGTCAGTTCTCATGCGTTAGCCAGGTTGATGTTTTCTCTAGTTGCATTCAAATAAAATCTAATGATGTAGGATATGATAATCTTCATCCCAAATATATTTAAGTCATCTTAGCAGTTCTCCTGCTTATATCACCCATTTATTTAACACCTTCATTACAACAAGCAATTTTTACTGTAAAGTGGAAACATGCAAAACTAATGCCAATTACAAAATCGAACACCGAATATCGACCAATTGCTATTCTTAGCTCTCTGTCAAAAGTAATGGAAAAGGCCTTGCACCGCAAAATAAGTTCTAACGTTTTTGACAATCATTTACTATCTGATAAACAGTCAAGTGTTCGTCCTTACCACAGCTGCGTATTTGCTCTCGTTGATGTCTCGGAGAATATACGGCGAGAACTTTATTATGGTAAGATTAACTTTTTAGTTCGACTTGATAATTCTAAAGCTTTTTATACGGTAAACCACCAAATTTTATATACAAAGCGAATGAGTCTTTTTAACTTTTCGTCGTCATCAACAAAACTAATTTCATCGTACCTCACAAATCGTATTCAATCGGTATTCATAAACAACAAAGCGTTTAATCTGTTATTACTGTCTAGAGGAGTTCCTCAAAGACCATTTAAGGACTAATATTATTTTCAATTTATGCTGACGATCCGCGGCAGCAATTAACTCACTGCAGTGTCCACATGTATGCAGATGATGTACAATTATACCTTAGGAGTCCAGTAGCATCAATTAAGGAAAACATTGATAAAATCAATTACGATCTAAACAACGTACATCGTTGGGTATCTCATAATGGTCTGTGCTTAAATCCATATAAAGCCAAATGTCTGGTTATTCACAAAAGACGATCACACTCTTAATCGAAAATTATATCCTTATAAGCAATGAGAAAATTGACATCGTAAAAACGGCCAAAAATCTGGTATAAGTATTCAACAGCAACTTAACTTGGTCAAGCCATTTAAATACACTGGTGGGACAAATTTATGTTAAACTAATAGCCCTGTGGTCCGCACAATACTTTACTCCGCTGAATGTCCGAATCCTACTTGCAAAAACTTATTTTGTTTCAACCGTAACATACGGATGCGAGTTGTTTTCTCATTGTGATTCCACTAGTGCAAAAGAACTTGAAGTATTACACGAGTTTAACAACATCATAAGATATATTAATGGACTAAAAAGGCGGATCCAAGTTTCAGCATACTCGAAAACTCTCTATGGAGTTACTTTCGAAAGACTTCTTAAGATAAGGGTTTTTTTTCTTGCATAAAGTGATTTAAACTGAAAAGCCGAAATACCTTTTTGAAAAATAAGATTTGCCAGATCACCAAGGGGTGAAAGGATCATATTTCCGGAATTTCGATGCCTAGTTTCTGAATTGCAATTTTTCATCAACGCTATTCGTCTTTAGAATGCTATACCTTATGACCAACAAATAAACAGCAACCCAATGTCTTTTAGGGAATTCCTTTTTAAATAGTTTGCCTAATTTATTTTGTTTGCATTTTTAATGTTATATTTTTTTTTATGTTTTTTAAATTAATTTTTTTCTTTTTTTCTTTAAATTTTTTTTTTAAATTTTTTATATTTAATTTTTATTATAAAATGTTTATAAACAAACATTTTTTTATTAATTTAATTTAATTTAAATTAAGTTTAACATTAATAAATTTGGAAAATAATTTGTACACAAACAAAATTCTGCACTGTTATTATAAAGCTGGGATCACACGATTGCCGCAAATTCACCAATATAACACAATTTTTATTGTGCCTTATTGACGCACAATAATGAAATTGTCCCAATAAATTATTCTGAAATCACACGATTGCCCTGTTTTATACAAATGTAATTGCCGTTATTTGGTACAAAGCGAAATGGGTACAATAATTGCCTCAGCACAGTCACACGATTGCTCCTACTTGTGTCAACTGCGAAAACAGCTGTTGTGGTAGCTTTTATATTTGTTTAAAAAGATCTAGTTGGCTTGTTCATTAAAAAAAAAGAAAATTGTATCATATATTAAAAAAAAATTTTGTTGAATAGTCTTATTTAAAATTTTTTAAGTAAAATATATGAAATTCCAAAAATTAAACAAAGTAAAATTCTATTTTAAATATATAAAGAAAGAGATAATATTTACATTTAAAAATAAATTCGCTTTAAGGAATTTCAATACATTTTGCTCCGTTTACCTGTATATATTCTTTTGTACTGTCCTGAACAGCTATTGCACTAATTTAAAAAAAAAATTATATATCAAAAATTATTTTCAGGAATACAAAATTTAATATCAATTTATTTATTAATGACTTGCTAAATTCCCAATTTTTATTTTTGATAAATTTAATTTTTATTTTAAATGTATTCCTACTAAAAGAAACACACAAAAGTAAATTTATGAAAAAAAGGCAAAAATTGGCGTGTATTGTGTTGTTTAATTGCCTCACAAGAACCCAATAAATATTGGTACATTTTTGCCATTTTATTGACGCGCGGTTGCATATGAAGTAGAACACGATTGCCGCACCAGGGTTGCATTTAATTGGTAAAAGTAAGCACAATATTGCCCTTAATTGCTACATGAGGCATTTGATTGTACAGTCACACGATTGGTGTATTAAAAAGTGTGAAAATTGGTGAATTGCGGCAATCGTGTGATCCCAGCTTAAGATTGTTCTGTTGTTCAGGAAATCATCATCAATAAATAAATAAATATATTGTCGATCTTTATTTATTTATTGGATTGAGCCATGTACAGTATATGTGAATATTGGCTATTGAAGGTTTTGCAAAGACAATAAGCTGGGCACTATTACATTTAAGTATATTTCTAATATATACAGTTCCAAGAGTTAGGGATGGACAATTAATATCGATATATTAAAATATCGATATATGAAAAAAATTTTAATCGATATATATCGCCGATATTAAAAATACCCATATATCGTTACATCGATATTTAACTACGACTATCGAATTCGATATTTTTAAGATCTCTTTATAATAAAATTCAACAAATTAGCCGCTGCTCAACTGCTCACAACACTGTTGTGTTTTAAGAATTTCTCCATACATTCTTTAACAAATATTATGAAAATAACGGCGCTTTTCAATTGTACATTTTCATACATTACACAGTTCAGTTTTGTCTCGGTTTTTTAAGAGATGAGAACAAAAAAACAAGTGCGGCAAAAATATTCTACACGCAGAGAAAAAATATGTTTAAAAATGGTCACCTCCAACAAAACAATTTTTAAAGAAAACTTTTAACCATATTATGTTTAATTTAACCATATTATTGTCACCGACAACCATATTATTGTTAAATTGGTCCTCCATCAAGAAGCCACAACCATATTATGGATGTCTTTAAACATGTTTTGTTTAAATATGACAATAATTTGTTTTTAAATTAACAATAGTATTTTCCTCTTTGCCAAGAGCAACATGTTATGGTTGAAAGCCAACTAAGCTATTATAAGTGTTAAGAATATTTTAGTTATTATTAACCAAAACATGTTTGGAGGCAACCATAATTTGGTTGTGGCTTCTTGATGGAGGACAAATTTAACCAGAATATGTTTGTCGGTGACAAAAGTATGATTAAATTAAACATAATATGTTTAAAATGTTTCTTTTAAAATAGTTTTGTTGGAGGTGACCATATATAAACATGTTTTTTCTCTGGGTGTAGAAAGGGTTCCTACAATTTTGCAAAGAATCGCCTTAATTATGGGGTATTAGCAACAATAGACTCCTGAAAGTGGGAATGTTAATAAAAATAAATATGTATTAAGTTTTTTTTTATTTGAGCATGTTCTAAAATATAAAAATTAAAATATTGCACAGTTTACTTGTACAGTGTAACAAGTTTCTTTAACCGTCAGTATATAATCCGGCATTATATAATCCCAATGATTTTTTTTTAGATTTCATATGGCGAATAAATAAAAATTTTTTGTATTCTTTACTTTTTTTAAATTTTTTTTTTATTGTAGAATTAACTGCCGGGCCCTCGATTTCAATCGAAAACTTCGTTTGCATAACTTACTTTAAAAACTAGATTTTAAAATTGGTTTTTGTTTAAATAAAAGTTAAGCGAATGAAAATTTCGTTCGAAATCGAGGGACAGGCAGTAAATTTGATATTAAAAGGAACAATAAAAAGTTAGAATGGAATTACATGTAAAATGTTTGTGCCTATTTGAATATGCATTCAAATTTGGTAATAATTTCAGCTTAATACGTTCGATACATCGATATATCGATATTTTTAATTAAGAAATATCGATACTCTTAAAAAATATCGATACGATATATATCGATATTTTTTTTTAATTTGTCCATCCGTACCAAGGGTTTTGCTTTAAAATCCAGAATTTTTATAAGTTATGAAACTTCCTGGCGTTACAGGAAAAATCTACAATTGATTGTAATGTTTGCCCAACAATTTTCCCCAGGAGAAAAAAAAATGTATGAGAAAGTTGGGAGCCGCTGATTGAATTTATCTTTACGGCAAATAAATATTTAGCAGATGAGGTCGGATTAGCTTTGCGACAGAATAGAACCAAGTGTAAGATTGAGGAAAACAATTTTCTTAAGATAATGGTCTAATGGGAAAGCGGCCGTAAAGCTTTTCTTTAAAGAAGTATGAAAGTTCTTGATTTATTTTCACTTATTAAACATTTTACGCCACTGTGCGTTAGAAGTTTCAAAAATGGGAAAGCGGCCGTAAAGCTTTTCTTTAAAGAAGTATAAAAGTTCTTGATTTATTTTCACTTATTAAACATTTTACGCCACTGTGCGTTAGAAGTTTCAAAAATGGAATGAATTGTTTGCGTAGTCAAATTGAATGATGGTGGTAATAAATGACTATGACGATACGCGTAGTATGTAGAAAGTCAAAAGACGCCACCTTAAATATAACAAAATTTTTAATGTCTTTTTTTTAAATTATAACACCAGGATAATGAAAGCTTCCATATTATGATGGATGGGTAAAAATGTGGCAGTTTATTTATACGGGCATTTTTCTGTAAAGTAGAAGGATATTTTTTGTTTTAAGATCGATTGATTGTTTAATGTGCGTGTATTAAGGTAGAGTTAATGTGTTTAAATAAACATATGACTGCTGTATGATTTTATGTCCTTAAGATAAAACAAAGAAACGTATATTGGCTAATGTTGGCTAAAGTTTAAGCCAACGTTGTTTATATCAATTGTATAGTCATAAACACTAGTCACAATAATTCTTTTTATAGAACTTATAAGTCTTTTGGTGTATCGACTTAAGAACAAGGCAAAAGAAGTCAATATACTTATGGCTAAAAAGTATTTTGCTCGTCTATAATTTAAAACTCAGACATTAGACGACATTTATTTCGAATGGTGTTTGGTGAATAAGGCAACAACAGTCAGCACCAGTCATAAACGAAGACAGTTTGAATATATTTCCTTGACTTAATGTTTTTTCTATTCTTAGATTTTGTTATATAGAATTATATGCCAAAAAAAAAAATTCAATGGCTTTTTGCTTTGATTTTTTTATAATCTTTCAAATATTTTCTTTCCTTAAAAAAATACTCTCCCTATTGATGTGTAAAGTAACTGAAGTCATATGTTAAGAAAATCTTTTAAATACCATTAAAATCTTTGCAAAAATATTTTTTTAAGATCAAAAAAACTTTCAAAGAAAAGCAATTCCAAGACAAATCCAAAAATAAAAGCAAATCATTTTTTTAGGATAGCAACCAAATACAACGCTTTATTAAGGCTTTTTTTGCCATTTTTGCATCGCCAGCATCTGCTACTCAACACACTTGTACTCTCATACTGGGATATTTGGACAATTGTCCATGTCCATAATACATCTGTACATTGAAATGGACAAACGGATAAAACAATTTCTAAAGGCTGCTGTTGCTGTTACTACAAATGCCGCAATAAAACCCAAAGTGTAGTGATAAATCAAATTGTCACTTTTGTATTGCAGAAAATTGCGCCACATGATGGCATATGAATATTGCAATGCTAAGCTAAATTCAACTAAACTAAATCGGGAATGGAAACAAAAAAAAAAAAGAACTTCTATATAAATATATACAAAAAAAAGAACAAAAATATTATTGGCAGAGTTTCCAAAACTGTTTTTGCATTTTTAAGAAGCGCAACCAGATGTTTAGCCGAGATATTCTAGCCTAACAACGCTCGGCAACATGTTGCAAGATCAATATATAAAACAATATAAGATAAAGTGGTTTGAAATTTTGCCTCACCTGCCTTATAACTAGTTCATACCGTCTCGCTTCCGTCTAACATTTGCTTCAATTGAGCAAAACGCTTACAGTAATACGCTTAACTTTACAAAACAGAGTATCCAATATAGGCCTCACTTCATCTTAGGGAGCACTTATGCGATGTCTTTCAAGACATGTCTGTTTTATTCATTCTCCTTTGAACATGCTACCAAAAACCTTTTGCATTTAAACGATGCCTTTCCAAATATGACTTTTTCATGTATAATTGTCTAATCTTCTTTGCCCTACAAAGAAAACAAACGTGTTTGTTAGACATGTCTGAAAATACATCGTGTAAATGCCCCTTCAACTCTTCTGTTGCCAATGACAAATATTGAAAATAATTTTAGATTGTAGCGATGTTTTAGAATAAAAGCTTAAAATTGGCCACAAATACCACATTTTTTTATATAGAGTCAAAAAAAAAAAGATGCATGCGAGACGTTTAGACCGATAGGTGTAATATTATTATTAAAGTATTTTTGAACGATGGTTGTAAATAAAAAATTTATATTGTAAAATTGTGAAAACTCTTTTCATTAAAAAAAAAACAATGTAATGCATAAGTATCGTTATGATTTAATAAGT
Organism: Pollenia amentaria; assembly: GCA_943735925.1. Taxonomy (NCBI): domain Eukaryota; kingdom Metazoa; phylum Arthropoda; class Insecta; order Diptera; family Polleniidae; genus Pollenia; species Pollenia amentaria. The sequence continues at coordinate 47,244,227 of OX031010.1, read as the reverse complement.
GAATAAATTTTCTGTTTACATATTTTCTTATTTCTTTGAGAATTTTCTTTGAAAACCTTGGAAAATTTATGATGAAGGGTCTTAGCCCAGAACAAAGAATCAAAGTTGATCACTTTCATTTTGAAAGTCAGCATTCGATTATTCAGATACAAGGATGATATCGAATAATGCGCGAAGAAGCCAATTTGCATCTCAATGGTCATCACATGAATAACCAAAATTTGCAAAATATGGGGCACCCAAAACCCAGTTACAATTGTTAAACATCAAATGCACCCACTTTGATGCAGAGTATGGCGTGTAATAACCCTAGAAAAATTATCTTTTCTTATTTTTACGAAAAGTATGAACAAGTTGCGGTAAATGTGAATGGCATTCATAACCGGGCAATGATTAACTGCCTTGCCCACAATGTTGGTAAGAACATTTCTTTCTTGTATTTATATTGAAAACAAAAACAAATTTAAATTTTTTATTATTGTTTTCAGTATAAAAATGCGAAAGAAATGTTCTTGTCGACAAATGTTTACTGTCACATTTTTTAAGGCCCAAGGTAAAGAACAATCCAGAATTGTGATTCCAATAAGGTGGAGCCACAGCTTAAACAGCTCGTCCAACTATGGCTCTTTTTTGACGTTCTAATAATTTTTTCTAATAATTTCACGTCTTTCTGATTTTAACTGACAACCGAGCTCGCCCGATTTAACGGCTCCCATATTTTTCCTTTGAGGTTATTTAAAGGGTGAGGGTGTAGGCCAATAAGCCGAGAAACATCCAAGAGCTTAAGCCAAATCTTCGAGAAGAAATAAGGGCTCTGGGACCTGAAATTCTAAGAAATGTTATGCGAATTGCTTTGGAAAAGGCACGTCAGACCGAGGAAAACAATGGGCACCATTTGAGAGATATTATTAAACATACTTATGCCAGCGTTAAAAAAAATCAGAAAGAAAAAAAATTATTCATTACAGTGGACACTCTAGATTAAGGAGAAGAGATACCGCAGGACTCATCCGAAGGGAAGACCGCTGAACATCTATATATGTGAACAGAAACCGTGAGGAGAAAAATTTTCGTCTAGCATTGGTAGGACAAAAATAAAGTATTAGTATAAGATTTGATTAATTATTGTTAGTTCATATTTAATATATGAAGATTCAATAAATAAATAATGAGAAAAAAAAAAAAAAAAATTATAAATGGTCCGCCATCTAACGTTTTTTTTTTTCAACTAGTGCTTATTTCGTGAATGGTAACACTTAGCTCATGTCTGATATGACAGATAATTAGTTTTATCCTTCCGCTGAACGAATATGGTTGTGTATACGCTTGAACAACGCCGGGAAATAATGCGACATTACTTTGAAAATCATGGTAATGTTGCAGAATGTGTGCGAAAATTGCGTACGGATTTTGGAAGAAGAGAAGCACCGTCAGCTCCGTATGTTCGTTATCTTGTGAAAAAAAGTGAAAGAAACTGGCATCCTCATCGATAAAACAAAGCGTGAAAAGCCAAAAACAGTGCGTACACCCGAGAATATTGCTGCTGTGGCAGAAAGTGTGCGTGAAGCGCCATCAACACCAATTTACCGTCGTTCTCAACAATTGAACATTTCGGAGACATCATTGAGACGAATTTTGCATAAATACGTTCAGGAGTTGAAGCCAACTGACCATCCAATGCGTTTTCGCTTCGCTAAGTGGGCCTGCGATCGACTTACAGAAGATGCCGATTTTGCCAAAAAAAAATCATCTTTTCAGATGAAGCTCATTTTGATCTTAGCGGGTATGTAAACAAGCAAAATTGTCGCATTTGGGGCACAGAAAACCCGCACGCGTACATTGAAAAGCCGATACACTCAAAACGAGTCACTGTTTGGTGCGGATTTTGGTCCAGAGTCATAATTGGGACATTATCAGCCGCAGAGCTGATGTCGTTTGGCCACCTCGGAGCTGCGATTTGACACCGTAGAACTATTATTTGTGGGATGCCGTCAAAGATAAGTGTTACGCCGACAAGCCAGAGACAATTGACGCTTTAAAGGACAATATTCGTGAAGCCATTGGTAAAATACACCTGCACACAATCGATAATGTGCTTAAAAATTGGACCGATCGTGTAGGCTACTGCATGGCCAGCCGAGGCAGCCATTTGAATGAAATTATTTTCCATTATTAACCGGAAGGATTGTACTTTCAAATAAAAAAAGAAATTTGAGAAAATATTCAGTAGTTTTTTTTATAGCATTTTCAAAAAAAAAAAAGTTATTTGGCGGACCCTTTATATGTAAATATGTAAATTTTGATTTAGAAATGAGATTTACAAGGGCGTTAACTGTATGCTAAACAATAACTGAAGTAAGTTTCATTGTTTTATGTAGTCGCAACAAACTTATTTCGTCATTGATTTGGCCTATTTCTTGCACCACTAATACTTTATACAGGGTGGCGCTGAATGAGCTTTACGGCTTGAATTCTTTATAAGTTTTCATATATTATTTTTCTTTGTTCTTTTTCAGCACTTTGCGAAGAAGGCTTGGGGTATTAATTGTGAATATTTATACGGTCGAACAAAAATAATTACACCCGAAATCTTGCAAAAAGTTATGGAAAGTTTGTTAAAAAAAGACCGTATGTGCGAAGCAGAAAATGGCCATCACTTACAGGAAATCGTATAAAAAAAGTAATAATAATCGCATGAGCAAAAAAAGTTATAAAGCATTTATAACATAAATGCCATTGAGTACCACTCTGTACATACACTGATAGAAAAGGCGTCATAACGCTGATGTATTTTGACATCAGTACCATGACAAGTGTCTTCGTTTTGACCCCATGACAATTTTCATCATTGTGATGCCAGAATTAAAATCACTTGGCCAAATTGCAATCAGGGTCAAAAATTTAAATTATGTCATCAATGGAATGACACATTGGCATCGCAGAATAAAGGAACCGGAGTCGGTTTAATAAAAAATGTCATCAGTGGACTCATTAGGCCAATCTAATTGACTTAAGTCAAATTAAAAGAATATTATTATTTATTTTCCCGTTAAACATGTTTGTTTTACTTTTGTTGTATTCCGCCCTTTGTTTACAGAAGAACTCTCAATTATACGACATTAGCACCAAGCCCGATATGGTTTTCGTAATTATTCTACTTTGAAAATTTGATGTATTAAATAATTTAATATTAATAATTTAACAGTAGAATATGGGAATTTTCGCATCTTATTGAACTTTTTAAACATGAAAATAATACACAAAATGTGGCATCGAATTGATGACACTGTTGTCATAGCATAGATGACGCATAAAATATGACGAAATTGTATGATGACGTTCATCATTGGATTAATGTCACTTTTTGCCTCATTGATGCCATTTCTAATAACATCGATGTCACAATTCTGATGTTAGAGCATCGTCAATATTAAGATGCAGTTTTCTATCAGTGTACATTTATATCCCAGCCAATAATTTATTCTCTAGACTCATTCAATTAACATTCGAACAGACTTTTTTCTTATTAATATATTAGAGCAAATTTTACAACTACTTATTAATTTGTGTTAAAGAGAAGAAAAAAGTACTTTTTGCAAAATAAGTACCTTATTAAGGAAAATTATATTAAACAAATAAGAGTGCTTTATTGGACTATGCCAAGTTCTATGTAAACTCAATACGGTGCGATAAGGGCAGAAAGTTATATCAATACCCGTCTTTAGATAAACATAAATCTTTTTGTGCCACGTCTACTTCCCAACCCCGTCCTCTTTTTGTCGGATATTGTGTATTGATAACCAATATGCTAGTAGCTAATTTGAAAGCTTTGGCTCTGGACATTCCCCAGATAGACAAAAAATCTATAATGTCATTGTAAGAGCAGTGACACGCCCACTTCTCCAATCCTGCCCATATTTTTAAAGAGGCTGCGTATAAATAATCCAACTATGTGCACCAAATTTTAATATTTCTCTTACCGCTCTTGAGATATACATAAAATTAGTTGTGCCACGCCCACTTCTCTACTCCCGCCCACATATTGTGGCTTGTTGTGTATTGATAACATAGAAGATTGATCCTTGTTTTAAAACTTTAGCTCCTTTTGTTCTTTAGATAAAAAGAAATTTATAGGGCCTATTCTGAAAATCACGTCATTTTAAATCACGTGCTTTTAAAATCAACACGTATGATTTAATGGTGTTCTGAAAATCATTCCGTTTTTGTGTTTCTCGGTGTATACAACAAATTGTTTGCTTGATTTTTTAATTTGCTGATGAGAAACCATTTTCAATTTTATCTGTTTACGTTTGTTGAATGTTATACAAAATATATTTAATGCTTTTGAAGTTCCTTAATACAAGTTTAAGATGCCCTGCGTTGCAATAATGCATTTAGTGGACTCTAGTACATCAAGTATTATTTGGTAGTTAAAGTTTTAGTCTTGATTTTTTATATTTATACATTTGCTTGTATATTGGGTCTGGCACTTTGTTTTATTTCTTCGGAAGACGATTTTTAGTTGTTGCAATATTTTTTTTTTAGTTTTTTTTTTTTTGGTATTGCATACGAGCAGGCAACAAACTCATATGGACTTTATTTTCCTGTTGTCTGCAAAAAAAGGCAAAAACCTCAAACAAAATTCATTTTGTATAAAGTCTTATAATATTTTTAAATGCATTACATTTACTGAAGGTTAATATATGTCAAAAGGTTTGCTTTCAGCTGTTTCCAAAGAACATGTGTCAGGGCAGAAATATTTTTTGGTTTACGAGTTTAAAGGAGATTTTTTAAAAAAAACTTTAAAACAATGTAAATTTAAGGCAACAAGTGGATGAATAAAAAATTCCAATACACATAGTTATAGTATAAAAATGTTTCCTTCTAAAACAAGCTTTAAGCCTTCAAAAACTTATTAACTTTTTGAGATTAAAGCGTTTGTTTAAAAATGCTTCAAAACTATTTATTTAAGTTTATACTTCGAATTATATATATATACCAAGAATTATTGTATTAAGTTTATTAAAGTTTTAAACTGTTTAAACACCTGATGGACTATTTGAATAAATTTTATAGAACAATTTCTTTTTTATACCCTTAACCTCAGGAAGACGGGGCTGACAATGCTGTAATTTCGTCTCTAATGTTTACAATAATAATCCTAGACCCATTCAATAATTTACACATTCGGTGTATAAATAACCGAGTAATAGACAAATGACAAATTTTTTTTTTCTTAAAACAATGGTATTGCCACAGATAGAGGAAAAAATTTACAGGAAGAGCTGTCGTGTTGGCCTAAACTCATTGGTAAGCACTGACGCAGGTCCTAATTACACAAAATTACACACTCGCCTCTTGTTTAAAAGCGTAAGCTGTTTGACCTCCACTGCTTTTGGGAAATAACAGCAGCTTTAGTTAAACAGCAACAGCGCCTAAGGATATTCCTTCCTTTGTCCGAACTTTCCCACAAGTGGTGAATAATCCACTTCTTTGTGGGCTCTTCACTACTATTCCTTCCCGCGATCATGGGATTACGCTACCACCACCAATATCCCCGAAAATATCCTGTCAGCGGACAGGTGAAACTTTCGTAAAGATAATTTCCCTGAAGATAATCTCCGCAAGAAGCATACCAACAGATTCGTCAACCAATAGTCAGACCGGTGACATGTCACCGGGGCTACTGAGTTATTACATATATTATTGTAAATGTTATTTATAGAACTTTAGCTGAATTTGAAATCATTTATGTAAAAAAAACCTTTGAAACACGACTTATGAATAGTTTTTATGTTGAGGGGTATTCTAAGCCCCAAATACTGATCCAACACTGGCCAGTTATGGCAAACCCTTAACTTAATGGTACCCAACCAAATTTTTACATAGTGTTCTATATGAATTTTATGGAAACTAGTATTGATCCTCATTCTTTCAACATTTCTTAATCTTAAGTATATTTGACTAGAGAATTCCACTACGAGCTATACGACTTGTCTCCTCGATGAGAGAATTCCGCTCCGAACCATAAGACTTGTCTCCACATCTTCTTTTCTAAAATATTTAAAAAACTTGAAGATCTTTCAATCGGATAGGGGAGCTCTGCAGTAAAACAAAGGAAGTGAGGATAATTCCAGCCTCTTCCGGCAATTCAGAACGTATTTTCTGAGGTACAGACTGTTCTAAAAATTAATTCAAAGTAGTGAAATGTCAGTGAGAAAATTTATACTCTCGTCGCTTCCCTTTTAGGGTAAAAAAAACTTCAAAAGTAAAATATATATGACACCATGATAAATTTTGCTCCGTAATTTTAAACAAAAACCAGTATTGTAAAAAAATTTAGAGCGCAAAACTTTTTGGAATATTGTTTATATCAGGGAAGTACATGAGTAGCTTCGCTTTGGATGCCACTCATATTTTCAATTATTTTGTTTCTTGTTTTTAAACAACAACCTGTGCAAATTATATTGCTTGCCACTGTTTTCTCTCAAAATTGATTGTTATTTACTCATTCCATTTTAAAGAACCGTTAGCAATAACTAATATATAGCATCTCTAATCAGCCGCGATCTCAATAGTGCCTATACCATATTAGATAGACAGGCCAAATTTGGCTTATATATTCACCTAATCTTAAGAGTAGAGTATATTTATAATCAACCAAATCGACTTACTATTTCAACTAGTACCAATACAAATATGCATCCTGAATAAGGTTTTTGGCACGTTAGCTTCCAAACAATTGGCTTTTCAATAGTTTGGTAAATACACAGATAGTGTAAAGGAACCCAGTTGGCAAAACTGCCGTCGACGACATTGTCGTCAACTATTTATGCACGACATGTCCCTCTATCACTTAGGATTTCTGAAAGACAATTTTGAGGAAAATGTCGTGGACGACAAAATACTCGACATTGTCTAGTGTACTATCTGCTAAAGAAGTTTAAAAACGACGATATGACCGACATTGTCTTATAAGGTGTCTTATATCAACCTATACACGGCAGTATGAGCGACTGTGTCTTGTAAGGAATCGACATTGAGCGACATTGGCGTCTATGTAATCTTTCAATCGAATGAACGACATGAAGAGCGACAACGTCTTTCTTTGTGTCGTGCACGATTCTCGCGACACTTGTTCGAAAATGTCGTTGACGATTTGTTTTGGCTGGCTCTCACATTTTGAGCAGGAATTTACTGTGTCGTGCATCCGTCTTCAAGGATGTCCTAAAGACGGAAAAAGGAAGATAATGTTATATTATATATCTCCTCTTATTGCTAGACTAATGTCCATTGTTTTCTGGACAGCGGCAATGCTGGAAAAAAAATTTTTACCCAAATTTCTTTATAAAAATAATAATTCATTCAAAAAAGGAAAAAAATTCGATTTAAGATTTAAATTTGTCCTCATTCACGTTGGTGTATTTTATTTTGACTGACGTATTTCTTTTATAAATACTTTAACTCTAAAATATATTTGGTAGCAAGATTTAATATTATGGTTATTTTATTGAAATGTTTATGGTTTTTAATCCAAATTTTGGTATTTAAATCAGTCTAAAGTTCATCAAATTTAATTTGCATTAAATTATTTTTATGAATAAAGGAATTTCACAACATGAAATTAACTAAAATGTATTATTAATTTTTCATTCTTGACAGACCACGGGACCGAACCCACCTTCACGGACAGATCGATTTGACATGTTTCGATAGTAACCACACTATGTCTTCAGAAATCTTTGCCGTTCAACACTCACCGCCATTTACGACGGCTGGCAGTCAATAGTCAAACATCAGTCTTTAAAATAAATGGTCTTTTTTCCTGATGGATCGAATTTTTGTTGTTGTGAATGATTATTTATTCTAATTGGTTTACATGTTCTTCTTTACTTCTGTTTTCCATACTTTTTATCAAGAAGTCTCCTTAAAGGCCAAAGTTCCTTTTTTGTGGGCAAATGTAAACATAGAGCTTGTGCCATAGCTGTTAAATAATAACTAGTACTGTGGTTATTTTATTGCACTGCTCATGTTTTCAATCCAAATGTTAATGTTTTACTCTGGCTCAAGTTAATTAAATTTTATTTTCATTGAAATAAAAATTTTATTTGATTATCTTTAGCCTGATTAAAATAAAAAATTTTTAGTAACTTTAATCTGTAATACACTCTAATTTAATGCAACCATATAATTGCACCTAAGCCACACTGGATAAATCAGTCTTCTACATTGTCACTCCTATGGCTGTTTTCTCATTAATTGATTATTTATTTTCCCAACCAAAAACAGCAGATTAAAGAAATTTGGTTTTCTCAATGTCTCATTTTCTGCTATTCTGTCGCAAAGCCCTTATCTGGCAATTATAATAAGGGTTTCCATGATATCGCTTACAATTGCCATTTGTGCAAATGGGCAAATTTGCGAGACTCCTTTCATAAAGACCTGTTTTTATTTTTTGTGTAATTTTAAAAAATTAATGTGAGTTTGTATGAAACGTCAATAAAAAAAAAAATAATAATAAATATAAAAATAAAAGTTGATAGTTGTGATTAAAATGTGAAATGTGTTATGAAAAATGTATAAAGAAAGTCAATAGACTAATTTGGTTAAATAATTGCAAGAATTTTTTGTTTGTGATTTATAAACACTAGGATTTTTCATTAAAAACGACGGTAAGTATTAAAAAATCTGTTTGTGTAAATGCACACAGTCTAAATAATATATTATTGAGAACATTACAGTTGCCCATTTTAAGTTTAAAGATGTAACGAAGATTTACTAACCATTATAATTAAGTTATTGTCAAGAATAGTTAAATATTTTTAAATATTGTACGTTTAATTTAAAAATTAATATGTTTGAAAGTAACAAAATAATGGTTGTTTTGTTCTCTGCAGCAGCTGAATGCTTTTCAATCACTTGTATTTTATAGTTCATTTAAATACATGAAATTCCGAAGCAGTACAAACCACTTAACCATAGTACAGAACTAGTATGCCAACTCGAGAGAGTGTTCTCAATTTTTTAGTTCACCCCTCACACATATAGGTTCTGTGTGAATTCAACACACATAAGAACAACAAAAACAAAACAAAATTTGAAATTTTTAAATTTAAAATTTTTCACAATATAACACGTTATGTTTAATTTTATGATATAAACACATTATTAATAATTTTTTCCAATACATTTTGCTCATTTGCTTTTGCAAAATGTTTTTTTTTCACAAACTAAAAATTTTTAAATAAATTTATTTGACATTAATTTTTTTCTGTTGTTAATATTATTAAAGCCAGCAGAGTAGCATTTTATGGTATGAAAATAATATTTGAAATCATAAATTATTTAAATATTTTCCGATATTGCAGAATAAAAATTTTGCAAACATTGTTTTTAAAAGTTTATAAATGCAGCCAGCATTTAATAAATTGAAAATTTATTGAACTAATAAAATTTTAGTTTGGAAAAAATTTTTTGCCACATTCTATACGATTTTATGCAACTATGTTTAGTGGTGGAAATAGTTTTATACACCAATACATTTAAAAAAAATCTTACTAATACAAACATAAATTAGGTTCCACTGACAATTGAGTTATGTACCTGTCAAAGAGTCGGCATACTAGTTGTATACTATGCACTAAAACGAACGATTGCTAATGCAGGAAATCGCGTCTGGATAATGATAGTGTTGCAGCTGTCTGCACTACCAGTAAAAGTGAATAAAAAACGAAATATAATTATAACTTGACTCAAAAAGCACACTGAAAAAATTGTTGATATAAACAACAATTGTGGTTCATTACGACTATATTATTGTTAATATTTACGATATTATGGTAAATTTATATAAATTTATAGTTAATTTTTACTAACTATTGGAAGTTCTGACCAAATTTTGTTTAACCATATTATGATCTCTTATCATTTGTAACCATAATTTTGTTATCTACAAACATTACATTGCTAAAATCCAACGATAGCATGTTGCATTTATATTACGGTTACCTCTGACGGTATTTTTCTTTTGCGTATAGCTATTTTCTTAACACAAACTATGTCAACACTTCCCATACAGCCCACGTAACTCACAAAAAACCAGTTTTTACATATAAAGAATTAAACAATTAAAAAAAATCAGTCGTTTATTTTGTAAATTAAAAGAAACAAGTAGAAGTGCTACATTCAGCTGTGACGAATCTCATATACCTTTTACCATAGTATTGAGATGCTAATTCCTGACGTATATTGCATGGGGGCTATCGTGTCAAAATCCTTATTCCGGGAGCATATTTTAATGGGTGCTACGTTAAATAATAGATCGATTTCGCTGATTTTTAAAACCTAATATAAAGTGAATATTTTAGCCTAATCTTATCAAACTAAATTGTTTTGTATGGAGCTTATCGTACAGATATAAACTCAGGAGACCACTCGCATTCGGCCATGTAAAATAATGGACCGATTTCGCTAATTTTTAATATTTTCTATTTCTAATATAAAAAATATCTGAGCCAATTTCCTGCTAGCTCGTATGGTATGTGCGCTTTTTTCTTTGCTAATATCTCAGCCACTTGTTAACCAATCTAGTTGAATTTTAATAACAAACAATTCCTGACTATATGTGACATAAATATATAACAACCAAGTCCCCATCGTAAATGGGGTCATCGGAAACCTCATTTCAATAAATACACTAACAGACAAACTGAAGGATAAACAGACGGCCATAAGGAACCATAATATATATACTTTATAGGATCCAAGATAATTTTTTTGAAATCACAGAGTCATCGTCCAGACTTGCAATTTTTGTTGCGGCAATTTCTAAAAATTCTGCTTTGAAATTGCATTAGTGCCCTTTATAAAATTATAGTTTTGCAATTTTGGTATTTTTTTCTTGGCTTTACTCTTCTCTTTTATATTTTATATATAGATATAAATACACTTACAGCCAACTTCAAGTTAAAAAGTGTGAGAATAACAAAGCAAAACAGAATTGCAGAGTACATAAAACTGAGTAACACCTCCCCAATCTTTTTACTCTCACCAATAAAGAATTGCGGCAACAATAATTGCAAGCCTGGACGAAGACAAACGGAATGACAAACTTGAATAAAAAATTAAGCACCATTCCTGTGGTGAAGGGTATAAGAAGCATATGCATATGTATAAATAAAAACACATTGGAACGCATTTCAACAACCTGAAGAAAAAGATTCTAATTAGTTAAAATAAAGTAAAAGAAACTGAAACAGAGAGATACATATATGAACCTGCCATGATTGCTGTCCGTTCAAATTATTGAAATCTCATTAAAAACGTGAAAACTGATAACAATTTTTATCTTTTATTTTGACATACCAATTTACGTTAGCACCTTCAAAAACTGAAATCGAATCGTTTGCCGGTACAATATTTAAAAAAAGGAAATCAAATTGTTACTGCTCTGGAAAGCAAAATGTTTTCAAAAGAAATAAGTTGCTTTATTTTGTTTTAAAATTTCAATTCATGCACAAAAAACGCGAAAATGCAATGAAATTAAAAACGTTAAAAACGCAAAGAATATTAAAATGAACAACAACATGTAATTTAAATCAATGTCAAAAATTCTTTTTTTTGTTTTTTGTTTTATAAGACAAAAACTACAATGCTCAAGTGTATGAAAAATTTATTTAAAACAAAAAAAAAAATCCCTTGATGTTGGTGATGTAGAAGAATTTATATGGTGGACTCCTGCACGTGCTTATCTGTAATAAAAAAAAATTAAATCAAAAAGAAAATAAACCGAACAGAGAACATAAAAATAAAATAAAACAAAATTTACAATTTAGGCTTCATATGCCACTTGTGTTTTAAATACAAAAAAAAATAAAAAACTCTTAAAACAAAAATACTCTGTAATGATAAGAACACTTTAACATTAAACGAAACGAAAGACTGAATGTCAGAAAAACGTAGAAAAGACGGAAAGAAAGTTGGTTTAGATTCAGGTCGGTTGAGAGTTCCAAGTAAAATAGAATGCAACACGCATTGCATACAAATCATTTCTTTATTAATTTTTAAGCAAATTTGTTAAGTTAAATTTATATTTATTAAAGTAAAAACCAAAAAATTTTTTGGAATTTGGGAGTGGAACCTATAAAACACCCCATGATCGATTATAAAGAGTCTCCTTAACACCAAAAGAAGAAATATGATATTTTAATATGACATTCTTATTCTTGTAGAAAATTTAAAAATATTATGATTACCTTATTATCAAAGTTGTTTTTGGGAATACTATTATTTATTAAAAGATTTTGCTTGTTGTGCTTAATTCCCTTTTTTAATAAAAATGCTAAAAATTATTTTTTTAAATGCTAAAAATAATGCTAATTTTTTTTTAAAGATTTTTGTTAAAAATTTATTACCAGTATGAAATTTTATTCGAAACTAATTACATTTTAGTGAATAATTTTTGAACGAAATTGAAATAGATTTTTATATTTTAGCAAATGGCAAGATTTTGGTAAAGCATGTGATACTTATATGTAGCACAAGGAGTCAGAGGCCTGCAAACCTCTGATATATAATAAATTTAAACGGTTTATTTATATAATATACAAAAATTTTAGATCATTTTATTTTTAATGGTTTAAGAAAAGTTGAAGCTTTAAAATAAATTTTTCCAGTTTAGAGCAAACAATTTTTTCAAACATTTACACTATTGAATTCTTACCTAAATACAAAGTGAAATTTCCTTGTACTTTAATATCGTTATATCAAAGGGCAAATAATATTAACAATCAGCATAATGAGGACATTTCTAATATTCCACGAATATTCTATTTCTTTTAACTAGACATGTTAGGAGTTTCTTAACATAACAGTTATCCATTTTCATACGAAATTTCATTTTTAGCCAAAATTTATTATAATTTATACATATTTTTTATCAAAATCAATTAAACTTTTCGTCTAAATTTTTAAAATAAATAATGTTAAAAAAAGCTAAAAACATTTTCCAAAAATGCTAAATAAAATGCCAAGTGCTAAATGAAAGTTTTGCAGCTAAATAAAAAATGTTAACGCTAAATTTAGCTGAAAGAATGCCAAAATGGCCACACTGGTTGGAGATAAGCTGTTCCTATGCACATTTCAATGGTTGCTTAGGCCAGATCATCAGGAAACGTTCTCCTAAATAATTTTAGAAAAGCCCAAGCTATCAGCAAACAAGACTACAGAGGGAATGAGAATTACCTACATACACTCAAAAAGTCTTTTTTGCAACGATATCAAAGCTTAAACAAAATACCAAACAATAAATCAGTGATGAGTTTATCTTTTCTTACATTCCCCACTACAATTATTTGGAATTCTCTCAACATTAATTGTAGTTGTAAGTGGGAAATGTAAGAAAAGATAAAAACGATATCTGCTGAACTCCTGTTAAAACCTTATTGTTTTTCGTTCACAATCGAGGTATGCTATCAAGAGTAATAAAACAAAAATGGACAACTATATTTGGCTACCTGTCAAGTCGGCCTTAACCCACGGTGCATAAAAACACTGGATAAATACAATGCGTCCAACGGTGTCTAAATAGCAAAATAAAGTACAGTATGGGAAAATTTACATGAGCATCTGCCTTACGGCTTAATCTTATGGCGCGCTTACAGCTAAGTCGAAAACAATGTGTTTACCAATGGGCCCATTCGAGAACAAAATCACACTCACATGATGTCCTCATGCAAGCGCGACCTCACGCCCAAAAAGTTATCTTCGGCCGAACCAGTACGCTCACCCCTTGCTTTGCTTCAGAGCTGGAGCTTATCTGTCCTCCGCTGCTCAAAAAAGCATCTGCTGAATAGCAACATAACATAGGTACATCCGTTAGCAGCCCGAATCGCCCCACGCCAAGTGGAAAAACAGCCCTTGAATCTAACATTTTTAAATCTCACTCTGCTAGAAACACCGCTGTCACTACGAAATTCCTGAAAGAGCTACAACCATTAACCAGTCGAAGATTGAAGTCCCAGGGGCTGCCAGGTTTCATTGGTGCCAGGATCTCTGGTCTGCTGCGATTTGCCTCTTAGAAAGAATAAAGTCCTGTCAATTTCACCATGCCAAGTCAGGTATTGTCTGCACCTTTCGCCACTATTTCCCGGATGATATCTCACCAAAAGAAGAAACAACAATAAGATTCGTCCCTATACTGCCAGGGGTAACAAAGTACAAATGTGAAACAGATTTACATGAGCATCTGCCGTATGGCCTCAACGCATGGTTGATCTTTACCACTGGGTGACAAACATTGTGTTTACCAACCGCCCCTTACGTGCCCCTCGGCTAATACACACACACATGTACAAATTTTAGTGTATAGTCCGACAAAAATTTTACACCCAACTCTGTTTCGAAGCCGGAGCTATCTAACCGCCACCGCTTTAGGAATAACCAACAGCAACAGTCGAATAGCAACAGCATCTAAGCAGGATTTGTCCTCCAGATAGTACCCTCCACAAGTGGATAGCTCTCATGACGATCTATGACATGCTTTCGCGCGGTTTTGGATATAAACCACAGCTACCACGTGATCTCCGAAAGCATCTCTTCATTAAAAAAGTTGCCCTTTTGTAAATTCATGCCTTATAAAAGGCACTCCTCCTTTGGAGGAGAATAACTTGATGAAAAGCAACCTTCTATCAGAAAATTAAAGCTTCCGCTAAAACAATTAGCCTGAAAGACATGATACATTTGCCGCGGTGCTTGCTTACCAAGTGCTACTGAATCCCGTGTCAACAGAGTGAGAAAGTACTTGGTGAAACCCCTGTCATGGAAAATCAAAGGAGTTCAAGGGCCCTATTATTTCAGATGTTTGTCGCATCCAAAGAATACATACAGCTGATTTTCCAGGGAGTATGAAACACCAAAATGCAAAAATATCCGTCTGACAATCCCTACACCTCCGGGGGAAAAAGTACAATACTAGTTAATGTTTTATGATTAGTATTTTTCAATGTTTTCCGGTTCAGTTGACGACCTAACGCAGATGTCCCAAAAATATAACGCAATGATTGCGTTAGTAAGAAATTTGTTTATTTTGTTGTTGTTGAGTAGAGTATCCTATTATTCGACTTTTGGTTCGATAATTTTTGGTTTCGAATTTAAAAATTACTCGATTAATCGAACAGAAGTTTTAAATTGTTCGAATTACTCAAATAAATCGAACAATTCAAATAATTTTATTCAATGGAGAAAAACATACATCTCTATTTGAATTGATACTTTTATTATATTAAAAAACAGAAAAAAATATAAAATAAAAGTGTATTTAGTTAAGCAGCAAAACAATAAAGGAAAAAACAAGCAACAATTTCAATAAATTTGGAGAGTTCTAATATTATTTTCAAACGAAAACATAATACGTCTTCGATGGAATTGTGGGTAAATACAGCGCTTTTTAGAAATTTTCGGCGTTACGTCCTTCGTTCTTACGACGTACGACCCAGTTGTGTTCCTATCATTAGTTGTACTACGTTTATAAAAAACTCTAATGGCCAATTTTACCAATTCTTTTTAAATATCAATTCATATTTTAAATATAGCTTTTAATATAATTTAATTTTTATTTTACATGAAAACCGATTTTAAATTGATATTCAAATAAACTGGTGAAATTGGTCATAAAACCTTTTTAAAAAAAAGGTGTTCGTTGAACTCTGAGTCGTTCCGGTACGTAAAACCGATTGTCGTGGGAACGTGTTTATTTTGTTGTTAAGTTTGGCGTGAAATTGAACCTAAGAAACTTTTTAAGGATTTTTTGTAAGCTCTTGCTATTCTAGTTCCTATCAGTTCTCTTGGCATTTTCCTAAAATTATAAAAATCATAAAATAGTCGTAGACAAACACGAAAAACAAGGACCGATTTTTACGACATTTTCTACAGTGATTTATGGCCTTATGAAACTACAAAAGACAAAATTCTGGTACAAAAACAGTGGAACTAGACAGTGGGCTATGGTAAATTATGGACCGATCTTCACGAAATATAACAGTTTTTTCGTCCTTTAAAACTGTAATGTACCAAATTTTATTGCAATAGCATAATTTGTCACGGTCTTAGGCGTGCTGAACTCGTTATTGAGAGTAGGCTTTATATGGGGCCTATGTTAAATTATGTATCGATCTTCACGAAATCTTAAACTGCTACTTCTAGTCATATAGAACGAATTTTTGCAAAATTTTGTGACAATATTATCCAATTTTTAGGTTGGTGGTCCCACATTTGGATTAATAACCCTTATCCTACTAAGCCGATTTTGCTGGATTTTAATCCCAAACTGGTTTCTATCCCAGCAAAAACTTCACTTACAATGCTGCTTTTAATGACTTCCAGAATTCATTACTTTGCAGCTTAATTCGCCACCTTTTGCATTATTAGTTATATATAAAATAATAACGTTATTATTATATCTTAAATAAGGCATAATTATACATTACAAAAAAATACTTTGGTATAATGACATAAATAAGTTATTATTATATGATTTTAAGTAATTTTAAAATCAATTTGCAATATATTATATTAATATTTCTTAGATATCCGGTAATATTATAAAATTTTAAGAATAATTGCGATGTGAAATATATGGAAAATCCAAAAATCAATCAAATGTATGTAAATATATATGTACATAAATATGTTCCAAAATTACCAACACAATATATTTTTGTTATTAGAATATTATTAGTGATATCAATCTAATGTTAACGATGTTTTTTTGAAGAATATAATTAAGCCTGTCACAGAAATTGTTCGGAATGGTTTTGAACCCCTATTTTCATTTCGATCGATTTTCGTAATTCCGACAAATTTTAATTTTGTTATTTTTAGTTAAATGTGGCAGTATTGTGCAAACCAAAACAAAAACTTTTTTCGATCGAAAAATTAAAAGTGATTTCATTCCGAGAAAATTTATCGGTTTTCGTTTTTCTGAAGAAGCTTTCTCGGAATTAAAAAAACTTTCGATCGAAATTAATTTCTGTGACACATACTTACATATATTAATACACACATTGTAATTGCAGTGTTAGAGCTATAAATGATTTTGTGCAGCAAAAGCACTCTTTATTAAATATTTTCTCACATTTCGAAAAATTTATTATTGTGTACACTTTTTCGACAACAATTACATTAGATTTCAGAGCAATTTTAATTTGTTAACCTTTTTGAAAGTTAATTTGAAAGTACTTATTTCTTGTCTCTCTTGGTAACTACACATTTTTATACAACTTTTAAGTATAAAATAAAGGTATTATTTTTTAGGTTGTAATTGGCCAAATTATAAAGGATTATTGTTGGGACATCGCGAACAAAAATAAGATCTTTTTCTAGTAGAAAAATAAGTACTCTCTTCCTCAAGTTCTCATTATTTTTCTGCTTATTTTAAAAGCAAAGTTTTTGCTGGGATGTGCATTTCACTGGTTGCTTAGGCCAGCTCGTCGGGAAACTTTTTTCTTAGACGATTCTATGCTTTTTTGTTATTTATTCTGCACTTAATAAAAATGAGTGTTGCATCTGAGTTATTCCTACAACAGGGTTACAAAATCGCAGTTCTTCGAAATACTATTCTAATACAATATTATGATTCTGCAAAATTTGTGTTGAGTTCAAGGGAATACTTTGGTTTTGACTTTGTCCAAAAAGCAAATCGTCCATAAACTCAAAACCACTTTTCGAAAAAAAAAACAACAAAGAGCTGTCTAAAAGAAAGTTTGCTTTCCTAAATCGTTCTCTAAGTTAAAACTGATTACTGGGGCAAGTTTTTATATAATTATACATATATTTGTTAAGCAATATTTTAATAAAAATCAATATACTTTACGCTCTTAAGGTCTACAAATGAGTATTAAATTCTCAAAATAGCGGTACCGAATTAAATGTGATGAATAAAACAGTTTGGCAGAAAAAATCATTCTAGACATTTTACTTGAGCAAACTTTATTGCCGCAGTTCAATTCGTATTCTGGTTTTGGCATTTTTTAAGCTTAAAAAACCTGCCCTGTTAAATACAAATTCAAAATTATGTATAAAAAAAAAATTTTAATTTTCACATAAAAATATGCAAAAATGAACATTTATCCCAAAAAAGTGTTCAGTGTTAACATTTTGACAGCAGTTTGATGGGTTTAAAACACTTCCAGCAGTTTATTTTTTTAGAAACATTTTTAACGCAAATTTAAAGTTAAATTTTTTTTAGTTGTTTTAAATACCCACTGTGTGGTCTTAATTTTTAGCGTGAAATATTCAATCTTTGTTCCTGTTTTTAAAAATTTAATTTTAAAAACAAACTCCTTAAACCAACAACATTTCTTCAATATATTAATATTTTCTTCAAAAAGGCCATATTTCATAAAACTCTTCTTCCTTATAACTTGAAAGTAGAAAAAAAAAAACTGTAACAGCAACAATAAAAACAAAATACATCACCAATAACTGCAGCAACTTATCAACATTGATGATGACGTTTTGTATGACATGCTAAGACAGACAGATGCACCGCTCCGACAAACCCATGTGTGATATTGTTGTGAGGCGTTGAAATTATGACACAAACCCACATCAAACAAAATCCAAAAAAAAAAAAAACGATTTTAATGTGTCTTAAAGCAAAAGAATTTTTACATTGTTGTTTGCTTGAAAGACCTTAAACAACATCTCAAACTCACACGCGTTTGCATTGTAAAGCACCTGAGAATTTAACCAGTAAAGCCCTTTGCGTATATGTCGTAAAAGTACTTTAGAACAGAATGAACGTCATCAAAGGATGTGTTTTTTTTTATGTGAGTTTGAAGTGAGATATTTATATGGAAAAAGGTGTGGGCTTTAGTTTTCACAAAACTTGAAACAAAAAACACTTTCACGAGACTTCTCAAGAAACATTGAATGCATTGCTCAAAATACGTTAAACGATTTTTAAAACTTTTGCTTATCAAAGTTCTCATGTGGATATAAAAACGACATATGAATATTTTTACTAACAGAAAGGGTCAAACAGGGTTGCAACTTTTTTAATAAAATTTAGTTTCACAAATGTTAAAGAAAAAAAATTAAAGAAGAAAGTGACGCAAACGATATTTTCGTGGTTTATGATAAAATTTACGATTTTGATCTTGAGTTATGACTGTTTATGATTTAGTGTGCGATATGTAGCTATTCAATTATACGAAACATGTACACATACATATCGAACTATATCAAAAAGAGGGTATTAACTAGGTATTCATTCGGTTAAACGTTAATCGGTTAACCGATTAATTACTACCCGATTAACTGACCGGTTAATTTAAAATTGCCTTTTTTCGATTAACGATTAAACCGGTTAATTTCAGTCGAATAACCGATGTAACAAACTTTTTAACTTTTTGTAGTATTATCACATATTTTTTGCATTTTTAATTATTTGTTTCGTCTCATATACAAAATATATTTTCATACAAACAAACAAAGAAGAAGTGATCTTCATTTTAAATAAGTGTTTGCTGTCAACAGCTTTTTGTTTTACGTAATTTTTATATGTATGTGATAAGTTATTTGATTCTTTTCATATCCTCTCATATCAATCTTTTAACGGAATTAACCGATACAATTAGAAGTGTTAAAAATTTAAAAAAAATAAAACAGGACTCTAATGACATAATGGAAGATTTCATATGTTTAGAAAAATCCAAGAAGAGGACTGAGAAATGAGATATTCTGTATTATGGGCTGCTTTTGATTTCTCCAATATCTACGATAAATGAAAGAATTTTTTCAAAGGGAAGTTTTATCATAACTACAGAAAATAAAATCTTAAATTTTAAACATTTAAACCAAATTCTTTGTATAAAAGATTATTTTATAAGATCTTAAACTATTGAAATAACTAATGATATGATCTTACATATTTATGAATTATTTTTTTATTTGCTCGTTTTAGTTCAAGAATTGTTTTGTTTGTTATGTCATTGGGTATTTTTTTTACTAATAAACTCCAAATAATAAATAATTTATGCATTTTTATATATTGAAATAACTTTATTTAAGCAAAAACTTTATTAATCGGTTAACCGATCAATATCAAAATTAACCGATTAAAGCAAAGCTCGATTAAATTTACTAAAAAAAAATTTTTTTCACTTTTTGGAAAAACTCAACACGTAAAATTCGGCGGCATGAAATTATTAGAATTATCGAATTTTTCTACACGTGTCAACGATCAATTGTTATGACGCAGCGAAAATGTCAACAATATTTTAATTCAAGATATACTTCTATTTTGACCTTCATGTTTGGAAATTTAGTCGGTCGTTTAGAGGAGCGGGGTTCAGTGACCGACCATCCTGGAAGAAGTACTCATCGGAATATTCTCAGTGAAGCCAACGTGGAAGCTGTACGGCAGAGTGTTGAAAATTATCGTTTGTCTCAACTCGCCGTGGTTCCGGCCAATATTGCACAGTACCTTAAAGTTGGATCTCAAGTTGCCTTCATACAAAAATTCAAAAGTGCCAATACTGCTACCGCAAGCCCACCAACAACGACATTGGTAGGTCTTATTTGGTCACCCTGTATTTATTGACTTTAATCTTCTCTAAAAAGAAGCCATGCTAATCTTATATTTTGAAAGACAATTCTGTTTTGCAAAATTATTTTTAAGCATATCGTCTAACAAATAAATATCCTGTTTGCATTTGACTGTAACCTCAAAAATAATAATATTGCCTAAAATTCTGCTTAAACATTTACCTATCACATATATTAACCTCAAAAAACTATCTATCATTCATTCTTGATTTTATTTGTATATGTCCAACTGCAAATCGGAAAGGAAGAAATCATCGTAGCACAGTAAAAAGAATTATTACCCACAACAAATATGTATCTTCTCACAAACGTTCTGTGCAATAGTATTATTTTTAAAGTTAGGTTTTTTTATTTCCTCTACTCTCTGGATTTTCTTCTACTAAAACACTCCTTTATTTCTTAAGTTTTTGACATATTTATGGCAATTTTATCAAAGACCATATAACTTGTCTCTTGCATTATAAACAAACAACTGCAAAAATCTTCAAAACAGACAAACTGTATGACAAACTTACACATATGCCAATATAACACAGATCCACGTACACAAACACACACAAACACACTCACTTTAACATTAAACTAGAATGAACATTCTTATACTGTGTTACATGTCATTTGATGGTTACAATATTTTGATATATTGATTTAAAATTGATGTACGATGCTTTTACGCACTTTTAACATAATACTCGTATGTAGAAGACACTCAAAAGCTTTGAGGCAACGACAGCAGGAACAAAAAAACAACAACAACAAAAACATTAGCTTGACGAGCATCAGGAAAATATAACGAAGATACACTTAATCCCAGAAATAAGTAAATAAAGGAATGAAAGAAAGACGTTTTAAATAAAACAAACAAGATGTCTTAGTTTTTTTTACCCTTC
Organism: Pollenia amentaria; assembly: GCA_943735925.1. NCBI lineage: Eukaryota > Metazoa > Arthropoda > Insecta > Diptera > Polleniidae > Pollenia > Pollenia amentaria. Next base: position 47,222,730 of record OX031010.1, on the reverse strand, counting down.
ACTACCAATAGGTAGACAGGAAATTATGATTTTGTTCTAAAGCTTGTAACACATAAAAATATTGGACCTAGAGATATGTTTTTATATACAGATGGACATAAAACCCTTTATTTTAATCGCTTTTGCGCCAAATTAATGAGCTGGCTCACTGTAAGTTACTAATTAGGCTCGAGTATTATAGACTTGCATGGTTGAGGTGGACTCGTGAATTCACCTTCTCCGTACCCGGGGCATTGTGGTCTAGTTATGATAAACGGAGGATTGCTATTTACTTTGGTTTAATAAGGAGCAGATTAGAACAGTGAACTCAGTGAAAATTAGGCACTGGCCTGTAGGGACTAATGCGAGGAGAATGGGTCTTGAGTTCAAAGACAACTGCAGAAGTTGTTGTGACGAGGAGGAAGAGGAAACTGGGTTTTATTTTAAGTGCCAGTGTCGGGGAATTCGGAACATCAAGGTTAGATTCATTTGAAACCCAGTGTTTGGATAATCTGAATAAGATAGCCCTAAGCTTGCTTCTTTTTTTCATTAGGAAGATGAATTGGTTGAATTTTGCAGTGCTCTGTAGGATTGGCATTGGCGATGGATATAACAAAGGGACCACTGAAGGACCCAAGTAAGCTATCTTCTTGATGGCTACGCAAGAAACATAACCTATGGAGTCTTTATTTCAAGCTTGTGTAAAAAATAAAGGTCATAGTTTCAAGAAGAATTAAATAAAATTTAGCATATATATGACCATTAATGTTCACACAGAATTGAATCTTCGATTTCAGGCAAAAATCCTAAAGCCCCATTTTTGCCCATTTCTTGCTCTTTCTTTTTCTCTTATTTTTCTTTGTTTAAAAAATTTATAACATTTAATGAAAGTATTGTAGCATTGTTTAGAGAATAAGTGTCTATATGTGAGATTAAAATAAAGTGTTCAAACAGAATTGAGTCTTCAACTTCACGCAAAAATTCTAAAGCCCATAATTAAAACGTAGGCGGTAACTTCAAATTGTCTCTTATGTTATTGATTAATTTTTGATTTTCATTTAATTTTTTGTTGGCGAAATGTATGAAATATAATGAAAGTATGGTAGCATTGTTGGGAGAATACGTTTCTATATATGAGAGCATAGAAAAAACGTTCTCAAAATAAAATAGATATCATATCACGACAGCTTTCTACGACAAATTTTTATGTCGAATCGTATGGAAAATTTGAACTTATAAGGTGATCCATTTCGAGGTTCCCTACTTTTTTAAAGAAAAAAAAAACACAGAAAATTAAAATTTAATGCGGAATGTTTTTTATCATTTGAAAGAACATTCTTTGGCATTTATTTTTGAATATTATGTCTATCAAATGTTGGCCATTGCTACGTCGCATCCATTGAGTCCAATTTTCGATGACACGTTCGAGCATTTCGACTGGTAACTGGCGAATGACACGCGTGATGTTTTCCTCCAAGGCCTGAATTGAAGCGGGGTTGTCCGCATAAGCTTTATACTTTACATATCCCCACAGGAAAAGTCTAACGGTGTTATATCACACGATCCTGGTGGCCAACCGACCGGCCCAAAACGTGAAATTATGTGCTCACCGAAGTGTTCTCTCAATAAATCCATTGATTGATGCGATGTGTGGGAAGTGGCGCCGTCTTGCTGAAACCAAATGTCGCCGAGATTACGAGCTTCAATTTCACGCATCAAATAGTCGGTTATCATGGCACGATAACGGTCGCCATTGATGGTTACGTTCGCACCGTCATCATTTTTAAAGAAATATGGACCGATGATTCCACCGGCCCACAAACCACACCAAAACGTTGCTTTTTCTGGATGAAGTAGCAGTTCTTGAATCTCTTCAGGTTGCTTTTCGTCCCAAATGCGGCAATTTTGTTCTCTACTTGAATATTAAGGTACAGAGCCAATTTCTTAAACGAGCTTCAAAGCAAATTTCGGCACAAATAAGTTGGTTGGTTGGTTAACATTGTAGCATGCCAGTGTTGCCAATTTAGCCATTTAGCGGCTAGATTTCACAATATTTCCCCTTTAGCCATGCTTAGACATTAAAAAATTAATTAAGCCATTAGCCATTTTATAGCCAATTTCCAACTTGCTAAGCCATAAAAACTTGTTTCCTTTTTTCCTGCGAAAATAATAATTTTTATAAAAATAAAAATTTATACAATTGCTAAAAGTAAAATAAACATTTTTAACAATTAAAGTGCATATAATTTAAAACACAATTTTAACAAATCTTGAAAGTCGCTATCAACATCACTTTACGTTAAAAAATTCAGGTGGCAACTAGAAATTTTTAGAAACTTCGGAATTTACTTTAAAGTTGCTGTCACTTCCATTATCTATCAGAATCTGATTTTTTATTTTTTTTTATTTATCCTAAAAACGCAAATAGCTTTTTTACAAAATGTATCAATCTGGCTCCAATCTATATTAATTTGTTCGGTAAAGCATAGTACTCTGTTCGAACTTGTGAAAAATGTTGGGTAACATTTATTATTTCACACGAAAATGTTGACAAGTATCAATAGTATCTATGTCGAAATTTTTCAAAACTTAAAGGTTTCCTTAGTTGCAAGTATACAACATTGTTTTGCGAAGGTAAACAAAAATCATGTTTTTTTAATTGTCACTAAAAGAAGTTAAACAATATTAGTTTATAATTTCCTATATCAAAAAACAAAAATATTTAGGGCCTGGCCCACTATGTCGACAAGAACATTTCTTTCCTTTATTTATATTGAAAACAAAAACAAATTTAAATTTGTTATTATTGTTTTCAATATAAAAATGCGAAAGAAATGTTCTTGTCGACATTGTGGGCCTGGCAGTTAATTTTATTATTAATTTTAGCACTTTTCTACATTTTTCTTTGTGAAACTATTGTGTTTAAACTAGCATAAAGCGATCATACATATTTGATTTGAATTTGAAGTCTAACCGTCCTTTAAATGAATTTACTACTTTTAATTATACAGTTTAAAAGCCACTGATTGTAACATTAACAAACTTAAAACTAATGCTAACGCGCGGATAAACTAACATTTACAAATGTCATTTTTGCCGCCTCGTAAGATAGCCATCTTTTTTCTCTACCCACACTTCGTGGTTAGGAATCATCGTAATTTATACTTACTTACTTTTGGATCGTTGAAGTGTAAACTACTGATTTTTGCTTTTAAGTAATCCTACTTGTAAATTATAAATCTAAAATTTCTATAAATTATAAGAAACATATATCAATTATAATTATCTTTACGGAATAAAAACTAACATCATTTGAAGTACATCAGAATTACTCGCTGGTCTATTTATTCCCACATCACGGATTGGTATCTACACTACTTAAGTATCATCATCCTCCCACACCTCACATCCTAGGCTAAAAACGCAAGTATACACGCTTACTTACATACTTTATCCCAATTACCACTGGTCATTCTACCAGTAATCTCTCCCTAGTATAAATTTAACCACAATCATACATTCACACTCATTCTCATTTCTTTATAAACGCTCAACCATCCCATCCACCTTATTACAAATATACTAGAGTTTGTTCCCGGGATTTCTCGTCCCGGGAATTCCCGGGATTTTCAGTTGTTTTCAATTCCCGCTTTCCCGGGAATTTATTGCGGGATTCCCGGGAAATTTTAAAGAAAATATTTTTTTAAAACTTTAGTAAATTTGTGTTAGACTTGTGTCTTTAGTTGTTTTATCCAAATTAATTTCACCACAATATTTAAATTTACTACAGTTTAGGGCTTATTAAGCTAATTTTTAAGAATGGGCTTTATATAGGGCCTATGATTATTATAGGTTATCTTAACGAAATTTTATTTCTTGTCTTAGCACACTGAAGTGTAAATTTTACAATAATATTATAAGGTTTTGCGGCTAAGGGCGTAGTAAAGTGTTTTCCTACATTGTGCTTCATATGCGGCATTTCAAGTCTTATGAAAGTAGAATATGCTAAATTGCACCACAAAAGCAGCATTCGTTACGCTTTTAGCCATACTTACATGATTTACAAAATTGGTCTAAACATGGAGCCGTAGATAAATTATGGACCGACACTCACAAAATTTGGTGCCTTATAAAACGAATTTGTGGAAATTTAATGACAAAAGGTGCATTTCGCCACAAATTTAAGTTAATTTTTGTTGAGTTTTTAGGGCGGTAGTTCCACATTTGGGTGCATACCTCTTTTCCTACTGAAACGATTCTGCTGGAATTCAATCTCAAACAGCCTAGAAGATCTAGAAATAATTTTACACCCATATGACTAAATCGGCTTAGAATTAATGAAGTACTCACAATAATATTAAAAAAAGATTCACATGGAATGACAAACTTAGTATACCTTCATACACCACTGCTGATAAAGGGTTAGAAAATTGTAAAAAATATGTTATTAAATATATGTAGCATATAAAAGTTCTCCTTCCTGCTGAATATGTTAAACGGTAAAAATGTTTCAGAATTCCTACTTCGTAATGTTGTGCTATCAGTGTCTAGTCGCCCTTTCAGAAATATTATTCTACTAAGACTTCAATACTTTCATTCTAATTATGCAAAGGAGCTCTGTATTTGACAATGTATATACATATATTGATTTCTATGATCCTATTGGCATCAAAATAACCTCTAAAGTGGCTTGAAATTACTTTAATTTTAAATTTTTTACGTTGTTGTTATATAATAGATACTAGATTTAATTATTTTAAGCGTAATAGCCAGCAAGATATATTAGTTTCATTGGAGAAATAAGTAAATAAATAATTAAAAAAATTTGTGCGGGAATCCCGGGATCCCGGGAATTTGATATTTATTTCCCGCTTTCCCGGGAATCCAAAAAGTGCGGGAATAAAAAAACTCTAATATATACCCACATCTACAAACTCTCTTGGGTAAATATATTCAATTGTTATAAAAATATATTGCATTATGAAAACTAGACCCAAATTTGGGGTACATTTTCATTTTATTTTTAGAGCCATATTTCGCAGCGCAAAAATTATCTCAGATGCGACAGAACTCATTTGAGAACTTAAGAATTCCTGCGCCATTTTCTTCAAGGTTGGGTATAACATGTCATTGCGTCCGTAAACAAGCGGATCTGCGTCTCTATAAATATTAAAAGATCTAAGGTAACTCTCGACTTCTTCTTTAGCAAAATCCCAGCATAGGATGGAAAGATCCTCTTATAATTTTTTCACAAACCCTCCAAAGGCCTGTTCTTGTAGCCTTATCAGGAATTGCACCACCTGTAGGTGTGACCGAGTTTTCAACACTTTTGGAATCCATAAAGTCCTGTGACTTTAGTTTGGCTTGGCATTTCAATATGAATAGCCACGATTACCTAGCAATGCCGATTTGTATAAGCGAATTTTGTTTAGCGATGAAGCTAAATAACAAAGCTGCCGTATTTGGACAAAACTGCCGTATATGGAGTGTGACTGTTTGGTGTGCTTTAAGTGCTGGTGGAATCATTGGTGAGCACTTCTTTAAAACGATGTTGGTCAAAACGCTATAGTCAATGGTGACCGCTATGGAGCCATGATTACTGACTTTTCGTTCATCAATTGAACAACCATGATGTGCAGGAGTTGTGGTTTCAACAAGATGGCGGAACATATCACACAGCTCGTGCCAGAATTGATTAATTGAAGGAAACGTTTGTTAACCGGATGGTTTTACATTTCGGATCCGTGAATTGGATTCCAAGATTGTGCGATTTAACACCGCTAGCATATTTTCTGTGGGGATATGTGAAGTCGCTAGTCTTCGCCGATATGCCCGAAACGATTGACCACTTAGAGGACAACATTCGCCGTGCTATTTGCCAATATACGGCCACAAATGTTGGAAAAAGTCATTGAAAATTGGTCCTCCAGATTAGACTACGTCCGATCGAGTCATGGCGGTCATATGCCAGAAGTCATATTAAGTTATAATGCCAAAAGATTATCTTTGGAATAAAGAAAATTTCATGTCAATTTAAAAAATTCATCTGTGTTTTATTTAATTTCAAAGTTTTATACCTCTTTAAAAACACGCTTTATAAGACCAATTTTCCCGATAAAATCATATCTTCCAAACGAATAGCCTGATCCACAAAAAATGTATGTATGAATTATAGGGACGATGTACACAGAAAAAAATTGATTTCAATTAAAAATTTTGTGAAATTTTTTAAAAATTTAATTAAATTTGCGCCAGTAAACAAATTAATAGTATAAATTACATATTGTTTGATATTAACAAAATTTTCTGCAGTAATGTTGTTGATATAACGTTTTAATCAATTAATTAAATTTTTAATTAAAACTGATTTTATTTATGATTAATTCTTTAATTGAAAGAAAAATTGGCAAAAACTCTTTTTGTGTACGATAAAAACTCGTTAAAAATAAGGCAGTTATTTTTTACGCAGTGGATGCTATATGTTGTTAGATAGGAGCTCTTTTGATGGTAAAATTCTTCAGTCGATAGCTTTATCAGTTTTATTCTTTAATTATCTTTGTATTGCCCTTGCCAAATATGTGAGATAATGGTACGCTAGATTCAGTATTATTCCCATATAAAGCTTAAACGAAGTACAAATAAGTACTTTTATTTACTATTTATTTAAATAAAATATTTTTTATTATCAAAGTTGTTTGTGGGAATACTATTATTTATTAAAAGATTTTGTTTGTTGTGCTTAATTCCCTTTTTAAATAATTGAAAATTTTTTAATTGTTTGGTATTTTGTTTAAGCTTTGATATCGTTGCAAACAAGACTTTTTGAGTGTTTGTAGGTAATTCTCATTCCCTCTGTAGTTTTGTTTGCTGATAGCTTTGGCTTTTCTAAAATTAGTTAGGAGAACGTTTCCTGATGATCTGGCCTAAGCAACCAGTGAAATGCGCATAGGAACAGCTTATCCTCCAACAATAAATTTCAGTATTTTTTATCAATTATTTAAAAAGGGAATTAAGCACAACAAACAAAATCTTTTAAAATATTTTTTTTTTTACAACGTGACCAGTTTAGTCAATTTCGGATTCTGATTCTTCTTGGAACTAGATTTTAACAATAAATATTGTACAAAAGTTGCCGACTTAGAGCCTTTGGCGATAGATTTAGCGCTTTTAAGGTGGTGAAAAGTCGCATATATTTCCATTAGCGCTTTTTTAAAAAAGAACTTTTTTAAGATTTTTACTTCTATAGATACACAGCATTTTTCTTACTTTTATTTTCATACTTAAAATCACGGTACTTTGAAGCATTTTCCATAAACTTTTGATATATAGTCAATTTAAATATAAACGTTATTACTACATATAGATAGTACACATCGCACAGTGGATTCGATGCTAACCAAAGTGGCGATTAATTCATAGAATCCGTAGTTTTAAAATATTGTATTTTTTATTGATGAGTTATTAAAATGCCATAAAAACCCAGCATTTTAGAAAAAAAAAAATTTTTAACCCGTTAAGCGCATTATTGTTTTTTGGAAAAAAACCTTAGTTCGCCATTTAAGCTGTAACTTTGGAATCAAACGCGATAAATTAATGAATACAATTGGAAATTAAAGAAGACTTAATGTGCTATTCAAAAATTCAAATAATAAATTAATTATATGTATTTACATTAGTATAAATTTAATTTAAAATCCAATTTGTTTGTTTCGCAAAGTTTTACATATGTGCAAATTTTTTTAAAAAAAAAAAGTCACGAAAGAGAATATTATAATTTTTTAGTAAATACATAAATACACAGCCTTAAAAAAATGGAAGAAAAAGTTTTTAACCTGCTAGGGGGTTTTTTCGGAAAAAACATACTCCACAATTTTAAAAGAATAAGTTTCTAATATGTATTCCTATTAGTATAAATTTGTATACAGTTTTTGCTCTAACCAAATTCAGTATATGTAAAAATTAATCTAAAAAAATAAAAAATAATTAGTATTGTGGTTATTTTATTGAACTGTTAAAGGTATTTAATCCAAATTACGATATTTTAATCATATAATTTAATTTTCATTAAATTATTTTTTATGAAGAAAGGAAAATTTCCACAATTATTGTTAACAGCTAAGGCACGAGCTATATGTTTACATTTGTCCTTCAGGTTGTGCTGAAAACGGTCAACAAGAAAAAAGAAAGACAAAAACATGAAAAACAAAAAATGTACTTTGGATTTAAAGAAGAATTCTTGAGAAAAAGTACGAAAAACAGAAGTAAGGAAGAACATTTACATCAATTAAGATAGGTAATCATTCATTTAAAGCAAATTTCGATCTACCAAGGTAAAATACCATTTGGTTTACAGATTGATGTTTGCCTATTGCCGTCATCCGTCATCAATGGCGGTGAGTGCTAAACGGCAAACCCCTCTGAAGATATTGTGTGGTTACAATCAAAACTAGTCAGAGCAACCTGTCCGTAAAAACCTGCGTTAAATACCTAGCTCAGTCAAGAATGAAAAATTATCAATAAATTTTAATTCATATCATGTTGTAAAATTCCTTTCTTCATAAAAATAATTTAATGAAAATTAAATTCAATTAAAATATCGAAATATAAAATAAAATATTTAAAAATTTTGGGGAATCTTTGTTTTCGTTTTACCTTAAAAACTATATTAAAATATTTGTATTATTCTGTATTTTCAAATTTATCACATATATCCAAATTATCATAATCTTCATTACCTTCATCATTATTATCACAATCTTCTTCATCATTATCATCATAACTATCTTCATCGTTATTATCATCAGCATCTTTATTGCCATCATCTTAATCATAATTTTCATTAAAAATATCTGACAAGATTAACTCTAATTCGGAAGTTGATAAATTAGATTTTTTTTCTGCTCATATTTCTTGCTCATACTAGATATAAATGGGCCAGAACTTAGCAGAAACTTATGGAAAATATCTTCATTAGGCTTTTCCCAGCTGCATTTGCGAGCAAAGTGCTTTCTATAATTTCTAAAATCTTTGTTTCTCACTTCTTGAGCTTCTTCCGATAATTCTCCTATTGGTAAAAGTGCTTGCTGTATAATCTCCGGCCCGTAAATAAAAGTGGGAGGCATACAATACCATGGATATTTTCCAACAATATGTCTAGCTGTATTATGAGCGAATTTAGGACAATTTTCCAAATGAATCTTTTAAAACTTGTTTGTTTAAATTATTATTTAAAAAAAAATCAATATAACATAAAGTATATGGTGATAATAGCTTTTGGGTACGAAAATTTTAGTACGTGAGAATAAGTTCGTGAGAGTGCGTAAACCATTTGTGATCGTAATTAAATTAAAATTTAATAACTAGAATTTAGCTAAAAGTGTTAAAAATATCTTTACATCCTGTAAATTGTGCGTGATACAATTTTTTGTACGTGAGCTTAAGTGACCGAAATCACGCACGCACTTATATAGGAAAAAAGTGCCAGGCATTGTCTGGACTCTTTTTTTTAAATATAAGCTGATATCCTATACTTTTTAAAAATTCATAAAACTCTTACTAACTTAATTCTTGTGGCCCATTCAATGCGGAAATTATCCCAATTTTGGACTTTTTTTAAAAAAAATTATTAAAAATAATTACACATAATTTTAATAAAAAAATTTCTTTTTACTACACAAAAAAAATTTTTAATCAATTAAAAAAATGGTTTGAAAAGTATTTAAATTTAATTAATGTAATAATTGAATCAAGTATTTTTTTAATTGAAAGAAAATTAAAAATTTAATTTTGATTTAGTTAACATTTTAATCGTTTTTAGATAAATTTTTAATTAAAATATTTATTAAATAACAAAAATCTTAACTGACTTTTTTCGTTTAAAATAAAATAATTTAAACATGTAGAATTGTTGTTGGGAATTGTCAATATTTATTTAAATAAATTAACACATTGTTTGAAATGGCAAAGTTTTTTGATCACTTTTTAATTAAAATGAAAAATATCATTTATTAAAAATATTTTTTCAAAATTTTAAAATTTTTAGTAATCAATATAATCATTTTGGTAATAGGTGCAAAATCAACAAATTGTTTGCATGATATTATGAATTTGGTATAAATTTGGTGATTTGAGAAATTTTTTAATTTTTTCTGTGTATATACTTTAATACCTGACGTTGAATTCCATTGAAAAGATTTGCGTTTAATAGATTTAACACTAATAGAAATTTCCAATTTTTTCAATTTTTTTAAACAAAAAAAAATTTGCTAACTTTGACCGCTCACTGAAAAGAAAGTAAGCAATTTAGTAAACTGATTTTAACAGCTAGTGATGCAGAATTTTATCTACTTTTACCATATGCATACCACAATTTATTATAAACACTTTATTTCTAAATTTCAATTAATCGCCACTTTGATACCATTTAAGCCCAATGTGGTGATTACTGATATGCCGCGTGGGACATTTTTACAAAAAAATAGTTATAAGTCAATTCTATTCTATTCTATTCTAAATCAATTATATTCTAAATTCTATTCTTAAAACAATGCGTCTAATTATCGCATTATTTTTCTTAAAAAAATTTGTGCAACTAACGCACTTTGATATGAACTTAATTCGATTACACAGTGCAAGAAATTTACACTTTTTGGTTGCACAACATATATTCACGTAACTCAAAAACGCTTTAGCTTCTTCAAAAATCTTAAAAACCGAAATTTTGCAGTAAAATTTCCTTTAAGAAAAGTAAAACTTCTTTCTAATATCGTTAGTCGTTCTAGAAACATAATTTTTTCTTTGGAAAAAAAATAATTTTTTTAACAAAATTTCGAAATTTTTGTTTTTTAAAAATTCATAAAAAATTGGAAAATGCAGCTTCTAAACAAAACAAGCCATAAATGATAAAAATCTGTTTGCAACTTTTGATTTTATTCACAAAAGTCGACAAATTTTAATTAATTTAAGAATTTCATAAAACGCAATATTTGTATGGGAGCCCCCTAAGGGATGGTGATAAAGGACAAGTATAATTTGAGAAAATGTTAAGTACAAAAAACTAATGGAGGTCAGTCATACATTTTATCCCCCTAGGGGCGACTCCTGGGCATTTATGGGACTTTTTCTTCAATATATTTCTAGTCTGCATTGAACATTTATATGGAAGCCCCCTTAAGGAATGGAGATAGCGGGTGGGTATATTAAAAATAAATGATTGAAATGAAAAATAAAGTGGGGTCGGTCATACATTTGACCCATCAGGGGCCAAATTTAAAAATTTCATTAAACGGCCATATTTGTATGGGAGCCCCCTAAGGGGTGGACATATATGGCAACTATGTTTTAAGAAAATTTTAAGAACAAAAAACATTGGAGGTCGGTCATACATTCGGTTTTTAAAGTTTTTTGAATAAGCTAAAGCGTTTTTGAGTTACGTGAATATATGTTTTTCAACCTCCTCCATTTTCGAAATAACGGTATATCTCGAAAACCAGAGCCAATCTTAAAAAACCACTGGATTCAGCGTGCCCGAATTATGTTAATACGCCAGGTGCCCGGCTTGTGTGTTTTTCAACTAGCATAGTGTTATTTTTGTAGTATATAATATCCCCCATATTCATAAAAAATATTCTCGATTAATAAAAAGTTTATTACACAAATTTTTATAGAAAATTCGTTTCTTAACCTGCTATAAGCCTTAAATATTTTTTATGCATTTGGGGTTATGTATTTTATTCGACCTTTATTATATATAAATTATATTTCAATTGTCGAGCTTTCGGTCTAAATTTTTTTATGAAAATGTAAACGATTTTTTTTTTAAATATTTCGCCACTTCTTTAGGGTTTTTTTCCTTCTTATTCAACAAAATTTAAAAAAAATTTTTTGATATATGGTTAAATTTGTTTATAAATATTTTTTTGGAAATTTTGTTAAATAAGCAAAAAAAAAACACCCCTGAAGAAGGAACTCAAAGAAGTGCCGAAAATTTTTTTAAAATAAACGTTTACATTTTTATAAAAAAAAGTTAGACATCAAGCTCGACAAATTAATTATAAATTGCTATTAGTATTTAGCCCTCTAAATTATAATCTGACACTTTCGTATACTTTGTTTATTCGAATTTTCATAAGGAAGTATTTTGCTCTTTCTTATTTAATAACGTGTCCCTTTGTATATCAATGTCTCATAATCATTTCACTTACTTATATTTAAATAGAGTTCTCATAAATTTATTAAAACACTTAATGTCACAGCATTTTCGTTTGACATTTTGACAGATGCAAAATGTTGTAAAATGGCAAAAGACAGCTTATATGAGTCACCAGGACGTTATTCAAATATTTCTCCTTTAGAACTTAAATTCATTTCATATCAATAAACCATATTTCTGAAGAAAAGACATTCCCATAGTCATTATCATTATTTATCATATCCATCTATAAGGAAGGAAATCAATAATGTCAAAAATATTTCTTTTTAATCTTTTGCTTTTTGTTTAAAGTCGTTACCAGGACGACAGCAGCAGCATCAGCAGCAGCAACAACGACAACAGCAACAATAAAAATCAGTTAAAAATCTTTAAGTAGCATCTGTATGGCCCAAAGCTATTTGTAAAAGTATTGTCAACTCAGCTCAGCAGCAACAGCAGCAAAACAAATGAATTTAAAGCAACAGCAAAAAAAAAAACAGTAACCAACCACACAAACAAGCAAACAAACGAAAATAAGGAAAAATCAACTGATAACATTTGTATTGAACAAATAAAACAAACAATATTGTGTTGGCTTCTAGTTGTTGCTGTCTGTCGTTCTCGTCAGTCAGTAAGTATTTTATTTAGCTTATCAAGATTTTCGACTTCAGCTCTGCACTAACAAAACAAAACCACGTTTTTGATGGGATGAGACCAAAAACCGCCGCTTGTTGGCTGTGATGAGTTTTTGTTGCTTTTGATTTCAACGATTTGGGTTTGAAAAAGTTTAAGTTTATCGGTTTTGATTACCGAAATGCGGTTAGTAAACAAATTCTGATATTTTTTGCTGTTTTGGGGACAAAAAATGGTTGTGTTTCGAAGAAAAATTTAGATAAAAAATTTTGGCGAACAGAAGATTTTTCAGCGAAATCATGTATTTATTGCTAAAAGTTAATCTAGTTTGAGCAGGAAATTATTGGCTGCGAACATTTTATGAACAACAAAAGCGAAATTAATACAAAAATTATGGCAAATACATATCTTAAATAATCGCACGATTTTCTACCACTAAATCGATTTTTATATTAACGATAATCGCGATACCTACAATTTTTACTGTAATGGAAATGGTGTTTTCTAGAAAATTTTTGCGATTGCCCTAGAAATTTCAAAAGGAAAATTTTGCGATAATTGCAAAAAAAATACTTTAAAAATTTACGAACTTTTAAAAAAAATTACTTTACTGTAGTAATTGTAGAAAATTGCTACATGCATTTAATGAAAGAAATTAAACTGTCATTTGCCTATGCAAAGTGCGAAACTGATCTTACTCATTTTTACAAAAAATCTTTGAAATAATTTATATTCCCAGCAGAAAATTGCTTTTCTGATTGCTTTTTACAAAAAAAAAAAAAAAAAAAAAAAAACAACGGTAATCTGAAAAAAATCACTGCGATAACCTCGGAATTTTTAAGAAGAAATTCACCGCGATAGTCGCACGAATTCGAAAAAGGAAATTTCCGCGATTATCGCACAAACTTTAATACAAAACTGCTGCAAAATCGGACGAAGGCTTAAAATAATTACTGCTGCTAACCCATTCCTCCCTAATGGGTATTTAAATATCCAAAAAAACAAATCAAGACGGTAAACAAATTCTAGCAATGGCTAGGTAAGAGATAATTGCTTGCAACTTGTAATTAGCGCACAGGGTTTGAATACACGAATTTCTAGCTGAAATGGCCAAACAATAAAATTAAAACTTTACGAATTTTTAAAAGAAAATTACTATACTGTAGTAATTGTAAAAAATTGCTACACGCATTTAATGAAATTAATTATACCTACTGCCTAAGCAAAGTGCTAAACTGATCGCAGATTCCGTACGGAATCAAATGTTTTTGAAACTGTTTTTGTGTTTTAAATGCATTTGAGAGCCTTTTTGTTAATTGTTGACAGTAGCTTGAGCAATCTTATGCATATTTTAGTTGGGCCTCAAGTCTGGCACTATGAAGTGCGCTATTTTTGCTACTTACGCAGTGAACTGAGTAAAAATTAACACCTGTTTAATATTTGTTTAAGTTTGTAAAACTGTAGCGTATGTTAAAAATATTCAGTTTTGTCGTCGTTTTTAAGAGTTGAGAACATGAAATATTCTGGACTGACTTTCTAGAATTATGCAAACAATCGCTTAAATTAGGGAGCATTCAAAACAGCAATATACTCATGAAAGTCAAATTCTGAGACAAATTAATAAAAATGTTAAAAGAAAAATTAGAAAGACAAACAACTTTCGATTTTTTTATTTGCACATGTTGTCTTATTCGCTTAAAATTTTAAAATAAAAAATTGCACGCAGTGGCAGACTTGAGCACTAAACTTGTTTGTGTATTGCCGGACGCAGTCGCACGAATTGCTAGCAACCTTCTGCAAAAGAAAATCATTGCGATCCTTCCACTTTTCCACAGGAAATTGGCAAGATAATTAAAATCAGAAAATCAATGCGATAGTCCCACAATCTTCCAAAAACATCGCTGCTTATATATATTAATAATCTCACGAATTTTTACAAAAAATCTATGCAATAATTGCACGCAATTCCCATCAGAAAATTTATGGTATGATTGCTTAAATTTTTACAAAAAGAAAAAAATACTGCGGTAATCAAGAAGAAAATCACCGCGACAATCCTGCGTATTTTAAGAAGGATATCACTGCGATAATCGAACGAAACTTTCGCAGACATCATTGCGATATTTGCACGAATTCTAAAAAGAAAATCACCGCGATTGTCGCACAAACTTGCTGCAATAACACTAGGCAACAGCCATTTTGTTATTTGGTTCTAGCATACTTTTTCTCATGGATTTGGACCTACTGAACACGAAAATGAATTTTAAAAATTTTTCTGTCGATTGGTTTGCGAGATACAAATTTTTTAATTTTTTTTTTTTAATTTTTGGAGGTACACTTACTATGTTGAGCATATCTTTAGTCTTCTTTGACCTATTTTATCCTACTACTACTCAAATTAAAGACAATTGAGCCGTCTACAACTTATTTTCAGAAAATTTTCAAATCGGGTTAGTAGTTTTGATGTTGGCGGCTTAAAAAGGTTAAAAAACTGGGTTTTTTTAGTAAAAATGTGGCTGAAAAATTCATATAAAAATTCATATAAAATATAAAACGCGATGTTAACAGCGATTTTAATTTTTTTACGTATAGCTGACACTTTTCCAAAGAAAATAAGCCCTTACTTAACAAAATCTGATGACAAATGGCCGACTTATTATTTTTTTGGTAAACGACCGAAATTCCTCTATTTCACGATTTTTTGATTTTCATTATTTGCACAGCTTACCTACCCAACGCAAACGAATAAATACATTTGAACTTAATTTAAAATAAACAAATTAGTCTTCGTATATTATTTTTTAATTTATTTACAGCACTACATGCTCATACATATTTAAACATAAGGAGACACGGTTATCAATTGCATTTCAAAACTGTCTGTGAAAGTGTAAAGAAGTTAATATTTAGAAAACGCAAGGAAGACAATGAGTAAAAGACTACGTGTGTTCGAGTGTTTGAACGATCCAGACAATTTCTGCAATGTTTGTGGCCAGTTTATAAAAAAAAATCACGCACACAAGTTTACTCCAGCAGTACAATTGCACTATTTGAATTATTTTGGTATTTCACCAAATATCACAGAACCATGGACACCTAAGTCGCTGTGTGATCTTTGCTATATAATCTTAACCAACTGGGCAGCTGGCGGAAGGTAAGAATTTTTATTTAAACACATTATACATAGCGAATATAGTAATTTATTTTAATTTTAGCCGCCATATGAAATTCGATACACCAATGATGTGGAAAAAGCCGCTATGCCATTCCACAGACTGTTATTTTTGCCTCACCACAAACAGTGGGGTAGGAAGATTTTTTAAATGGAACTACGCTCAAGTGGGATCGTTTGCGCTTCCAGTACCACATTCGCATGATGTGCCATATCCAGTGTGCCCTGGTGCATCTCTTCAAAAAGCAGAATCGTCAGAAGAAGAGTCCGAGTCAAATGCAAGCGAATTTGAGCCGGGTGCAAAGCGAAAATTACTGTCACAGGCCGAACTAAACGATTGGGTGCGCGATTTTGGTCTCACTAAGGAGAAATCCGAACTTTTTGCGTCTCGGATGATAGAGTGTGGATTTGCGGCTTCAGAAGTGAAAGTATCAACGTACAGAAACCGTCACAAGGAGTATGCAAAATTTTATACAAAGAAAGACCAAATATGTTTTTGCAGCGACATTTCAGGCTTGTTCCAAGAGCTTCACCA
Organism: Pollenia amentaria; assembly: GCA_943735925.1. Lineage (NCBI taxonomy): Eukaryota > Metazoa > Arthropoda > Insecta > Diptera > Polleniidae > Pollenia > Pollenia amentaria. The sequence goes on along the minus strand of OX031010.1, from coordinate 47,206,221 downwards.
AATTCACAACCCCAACGAATGGAGGTTGTTTATTGACAGCAACAAAGAGAGCTTGAAGGCAGTTCTCTTACATAATGGGAATGAAAAGCCATCTGTTCCTATTGCTCATGCGGTTCATTCAAAGGAGAACTATGAAACTATGGACATTTTGCTGAAATGCATAGAGTATAGGAAATACAATTGGAAAATATGCGCCGACCTTAAAGTTGTGGCCATTCTGTGTGGACTCCAAGGAGGCTATACGCGACATTGCTGTTTTCTGTGCCTTTGGAATAGCCGCGCTGATGATCAGCATTATAAAAAAAAAAAATGGTCGGTACGAACGAAACCTGTAGTTGGAGAAGCGAATGTTCAGCGCAAACCACTAATAGAGAACCGTGAAAATATAATACTTCCGCCGCTGCACATAAAATTGGGTTTGATTAAAAATTTTGCCAAAAAATTAGACAAAGAAGGTGAAGCTTTTGCCTATTTACGGTCAATTTTCCCTTACCTTTCGCTGGCAAAAATTAAAGAAGGAGTCTTCGCAGGACCCGAGATAAAAAAAATTTTGAAAGATGAAAAATTCCCAAAGCTGTTATCACCCATCGAAGCCGCAGCATGGAATTCCTTCAGGCTTGTTGTGGAAAACTTTTTAGGAAACAACAAAAGCCCGAATTATAAGGACATAGTTGAGGATCTGGTAAAGAACTATGAAGCCATGGGAGTGCACATGTCACTTAAAATACACTTTCTGCATTCTCATTTGGATTTTTTCCCTGAGAATTTAGGAGACGTGAGCGACGAACACGGCGAGCGCTTTCATCAGGAATTGAAAGCTATGGAACGACGCTATCAGGGCATGTATGACACGGCTATGATGGGTGACTATATTTGGACCCTAATACGTGAGACCGATTGCAGCGAATACAAAAAACAAAGAAGAAGTCAGCAGTTTTTCCACATGGCATAAAATGTACACTTATATCATCAGATTTTGTTAAGTAAGGGCTTATTTTCTTTGGAAAAGTGTCAGCTATACGTAAAAAAATTAAAATCGCTGTTAACATCGCGTTTTATATTTTATATGAATTTTTATATGAATTTTTCAGCCACATTTTTACTAAAAAAACCCAGTTTTTTAACCTTTTTAAGCCGCCAACATCAAAACTACTAACCCGATTTGAAAATTTTCTGAAAATAAGTTGTAGACGGCTCAATTGTCTTTAATTTGAGTAGTAGTAGGATAAAATAGGTCAAAGAAGACTAAAGATATGCTCAACATAGTAAGTGTACCTCCAAAAATTAAAAAAAAAAAATTAAAAAATTTGTATCTCGCAAACCAATCGACAGAAAAATTTTTAAAATTCATTTTCGTGTTCAGTAGGTCCAAATCCATGAGAAAAAGTATGCTAGAAACAAATAACAGACAAAAGTTTGTTATTTGTGACCTAGTGTAATCGGACGTATTTCTAAAAAAGTCACTGCTCTTAACCTATTCCTCCCTAATGGGTATTTAAATACCCAAAAATCATTAAGACAGTAAACAAATTCTGGCAAAGGCCAGTTAAGAGATAATTGCTGCAACGTACTCAATAAAAAATGGAGCTTCCAATGAAGCAGGTTTGTAAGGGAGAAAACGTAAAAGTTTCGCTAACCATATCGCTTACGAAAGAGATGAATTTTATAAGGCGAGGTCCCACTTTAAAGCAATACATTTTTGACACAGAAAGCGCTTTATTCAGCGCATATAAAAATTGGTAAATGCAACGCTGAGCTTTGCATTAACCTGCTTCGTAGTAAGGGAATGTCGTGGCCCCTCAAATTTTATATACATATTTATAAAGATGTCGTTCACTTTGCTGAAGTCCAAAGTACATTTTTCTTTTTATACCCTCCACCACCACTGTGGTGAATGAGGGTATACTAAGTTTGTCATTCCGTGTGAAACTTTTTTATAATACATCTAAGACCCCATAAAGTATATATATTCTGGATCCTTGAGTAATTCTAAATCGATTTAGCCATGTCCGTCTGTCTGTCCGTCTGTCCGTCTGTCCCTCTGTCCGTCTGTTGAAAACACGCTCACTTACGAAAAACGCAAAAGAAAAGAACAAACTTGGTCTCAAATTGCTTGTAGTTATCCTAAGCAGTTTGGGATTGAAATCCAGCAACATCGGTTTAGTAGGATCAGAACTATGAATCAAAATGTGGAACCACTACCCAAAAAAATTGAAAATTTTGATACAAAAACTAACATAAATGGTGGAATAATGCACGGAATGACATAAAGTTTTGCACGAATTCGCTTTATACGACTGCAAATCATGCTGTTAAATTTCGTGCAGATCGGTCCATAATTTACCATAGACCCCATATAAACCCTCCTCGCGGAAAACAGTTTAGTACGCCTAAAACCGCAATAAATAACCCTAGCATACTTAAATTTGGTACGTCATAGTTTTATAATACCGCAAATCACACTGTAGATTTTTTTGAAGATCGGTCCATAATTTACACTAGGTCCCATATAAACCCTACTCTCGGAAAAGAGTTTAATACGCCTAAAACCGTAATAAATAACGCTATCATATTAAAATTTGGTACGTCACAGTTTTATAGAACCAGAAATCACACCGTAAAATTTTTTGAAGATCGGTCCACAATTTACAATAGGCCCCATATAAACCCTACTCCCAGAAAACAGTTTAGCACGCCTAAAACCGCAATAAATAACGCTAGCATACTAAAATTTGGTACGTCACAGTTTTATAGGACCAGAAATCACAGTGTAAAATTTTTGGAAGATCGGTCCATAATTTACACGAGGCCCAATATAAACCCAACTCCCGGAAAACAGTTTATTGCGCCATAAACCGTAATAAATAACGCTAGCATACTAAAATTTGGTACGTCACAGTTTTATAGGACCAGAAATCACAGTGTAAAATTTTTGGAAGATCGGTCCATAATTTACACGAGGCCCAATATAAACCCTTCTCGCGGAAAACAGTTTAGTACGCCTAAAACCGCAATAAATAACGCTAGCGTACTTAAATTTGGTACGTCACAGTTTCATAGGATCAGAAATCACACTGTAAGATTTTTTGAAGATCGTTCCACAATTTACACTAGGCCCCATATAAGCCCTACTCCCGGAAAACCGTTAAGTACGCCTAAAACCGTAATAAATAATGCTATCCAATTGAAATTCGGTACATCACAGTTTTATAGGACGAGAAATCACACTGTCAAATTTCGTGAAGAGTGGTCCATAATTTACCCTAGGCCCCATTTAAACCCTACTCCTGGAAAACTGTTTAATACGCCTAAAACCGTAATAAATGATGCTATCAAATTGAAGTTCGGTACGTCACAGTTTTATAGGACGAGAAATCACACTGCCAAATTTCTAGAAGAGTGGTCCATAATTTACCCTAGGCCCCTTATAAACCCTACTCCCGGAAAACCGTTTAGTACGCCTAAAACCATAATAAATGATGCTATCAAATTGAAGTTCGGTACGTCACAGTTTTAAAGGACGATAAATCACACTGCCAAAAAAGATTAGTCCTTAATTTACCCTAGGCCCCATATAAACCCTACTCTCGGAAAACAGCTTAAAACCAAATAAAGCCCACTTTGGGAAAATAATTAAATTCGCCTAAAACCATCACATATATATATATTGCGGTGAAATTTTTTATCTTAATTCATATTGCAAGAAAAAATATCATGCAAATTTGTGATATTTACTGTTAACGCTAAAACTAATTCCACTGTTGTATTGAAATTTAATCTAATTTATTTTTTGTAATACCAGAATTCAGTCTTCAGAATTTTGGGATGATTGGTCCATAATTTATCATGGGTCCAATACAAATAACGCTCCTAAAAATTATTTTAGTTCGGCTAAAACTTTTACGAATCATGATATTTTACTCAAGCCAGTTCAAAGTTCTAACAAGAAACGCAAAAAATTTTCTTATTGTCGGTCAGTACTTTAATTCAGGTCTAAACCGCAACTAATTTTAATGCTAACGCTCGTTTTTGTGAAGAGTAGTTTATAATATATATGTATGTATTTATCATATAGAGCCCACTCCTGTCGGTGGAGGGTATCAAAGATTCGGCACAGCCGAATATAGCACTCTTACTTGTTTATTATGTTTTGTCTTTCTTTTTCTCGTTGACCTTTTTATCAGCACAACTTGCAGGACAAATGTAAATATAGAGCTTGTGCCTTAGCTGTTTATGAACAATTTGTATTGTGGTTATTTTTCTCCATATATAATTATTGATATAAAATATTAAACCATTTTCTATTGTATTTTAAAATCTTCAAAATGAGTTTTTATTGTCTAAATATAATTTTAAGTGTTATTATCAAAATATTGGAAATTTGTCCAAAAAAATTTTAAAATTGTCCAAATATAATTTAAGATTTTCATTTTGTGTTTTAAAATTGTCCCAATTTATTTTAAAAAAATATTTTCTTGATAAAAATTTTTTTAAAATACATACAATTTTAAAATACAATTGGACAATTTCAACAAAAAAATTGGATAACTTTAAAATACATTTGGACAACTTTAAGATAAATATGGAGAATTTTAAAATACTTTTGAAACCTTTTAAAATACATTCGGGAAATTTTTAAAAAAATCTTTATACAAATTATTGAAAAAATAGCAAAAAATATAAAAAAATCGGGATCCCGAAAATCCCGGGATTAAGAATCAGAAATTCCGTGCGTCGGGATTTTCGGTATTAGAATCTCGGGATTTTCGGGATTTCCCGTTTGAAAGCCCTAATAAATGCGTATATTCATAACAAAAATATTATCTATAATAAAAAAAAAAATTATAAACCAAAAAATATATCCCATCAAAGCCTGTTGGGTATTTAAATACTCGTGTCCTATCCCAGGAGTGGGAAGTGGTAAACATTTTTATGAATTAATATTTTGTATTGCTGGATCAAATAATATTATTGATTTTTTATTTTGTTTTGCCTCTTTTAATCCATTGAAATAAAAAACGTTATTGTATTTTTTATAAATTTGATCAATATATTTCGAACATGCAGTTCATCTACACAGTAATAAGTTTTTATTTATAATATAATTTTTTACTTCGATATTCACACGAATATCCAGAGGAAAATCGCTGCGATTATCGCTTGAATTTCTATAGGAAAAGCACGATATTCATACGAAATTCTAAAAGAAACTATCTACGACAATCACACTCGTTTTGATATTCGTAAAACTCTTAAGAAGAAAATCACTGCGATAAGCGCACAAATTTTATAAAAAAAATGCAATAATCCAACGAATTTTTCGAAAAAAAAACTGTCGGATAACTAAACGAACTTCTAGAATGATAATTACTTCACTTTTGATACGAATTTCTAGAGAAAAATCGATGCGATAATAACATACACTTCCAAATCTCAAGGATTGCTTTTGAAATATATGACTTTCAATTAAATCGCTTATTTAACTTTCGCTGAGATTTAAAGTAAAAATAAGTTCTAAAACTTTTTAAAAAAATTAATTTATTTTTGTTCGTTTTTCTTAAATTGCTTTCCTTTTACTTAAATAACTTCCAATTTTAATTGGTTTTTTTTTCAGTTAACTGCTTAAATGTTTTCTACGTGCCAGTTTTCATATAAAATTTTATACAACTTGTCTGAATTGTTATACTAAAAAATTACAATTAAAGTTTTAGTTTTAATTTTATTATGACAAAGTATTTTCCAAAAGAAGTTAAATAACTTTAGGGTAAAATAATAGTAAAAAAAATGCAAAACGTGACTATAAACTTAACAGACTGATAGATAATTTTGTTGGCAATTATTTGTCTTATTTGGGTTGATTATTAAATATCCTTAAGGTATTTTTTTTTTACATAAAGAAAGAAAAAATAATAAATAATATTAAAAAAAAATCTTTTAAATTTGCAAATTGATTTTAATTTTCTAATAGAATTTTATTTAAATCTCTGTGATTATCTTGGCAGCAATTTAATATTGTTTGGATTCACCTTGGAATAAACTTTTTCATATGATTATATGATGGTGTCAATAATACTTTATCAGTTTGTTTGAGTTTTCTATAAAATGAAGATATTAAAAAAATGTGATCGTTTTATTTAGACTAGTTTCGCATGGTGGCCGAAATTCGACAGCTTGACATTTACTTAAGAGAGAACCAGGGTTGAAATCACCGCATTCGATAACGAGTAAACTATCGTATATATGCGGTAATTAGACCCCACTCTTTTCACCCATGTGTGTGCGTGTCTGTTTGCAAGTACAAAAAAAAAAACGATACAATTTTAAACCATCAAAAAGCATGGAATTTTTAACATACGTGTGTACGTGTATTTGCAAAATAAATTAAAATGCTTTTAAACACTTACCCCCATATTCATAAAAAATATTTTAAGTTTACAGCAAGTTTATGAAAGGAATTTTCTATGAAAATTTGTTTAATAAACCTTTTTTTAATCAAAAATATTTTTTATGAATATGGGGGTTCAATTCTAAAAATTTGGAAAATTTATTCATAACATCTATATAGTAAAAATCCTTTAAAACGATATATGTTTCATTAAAATCGGTGGACGATAATATACTTAAAAATCAACTACAAACAAATTTTTCCCTTATTTATATATAAGATGAAAGAGATGTTTAGCTTATCCTCCAACAATAAATTACAGTGTATTTATCAAGAATGAAAATTGGGAATTTAGCATAGCAAACAAAATCTTATTAATGAAAAATTATGTATTCCTGAAAATAACTTTTGATCTAATTTTTTAATTATTTTTTTTTAATAAATAGATATTGGGAATTATTTATTTTTATAAGATACAAAATAATAGTCTGGTAGTGTATAAAGTCATTCCTAAAAAAAAAAAAAAAAAAATAAGGAATAGAACTATTACAAAATAAATACATTTTTTAAATACATAACTGAAATTAAACTCATAGAATAAATTCGAAAAAATAAAACATGGTGAATTTTTTTTAATATTTTTTTTTTTTAATTAGTATTGTGGTTATTTTATTGAACTGTTAATGGTTTTTAATCCAAATTTAGATATTTTTAATTAGGCTTAAGTTCATTGAATTTAATTTTCATTAAATTATTTTTATGAAGACAGGAATTTTACAACATGAAATTAATTAAAATTTATTTATTGATAATTTTTCATTCTTGACTGCGCTGAGATTTGAACCCAGGCGTTCACGGCAAACCCCACCGACGAGATTGTGTGGTTGCAATCGAAATTTTTTTTTTTTTTTTTTTGTTGTTTAAGTAATTTTAACCCATTTTAAATTGTTCCTTATTTTAATAGCTTTTTAGTGAAAATGTAAGTGATAACGAATAAAAGTTTGTTGTCGACATTGAAGATTGACTTAACTTAACCTCATAAAAAGCAATTCAGACCCTGGATTAACGCCTCTGGATTCCAGATGGATATTATAGCCTTCTACTCTCGATTTTACCATTATTTTAAATATTTATTTTTTCCAATTTCGCAAGTAGAAATTGGTTTTGAGAGTAATGTCACATATTACCGGGGTTTTCTATGTTTAACACTAAAAAAAGAAAACTATCTTTTGTATAAAAAAGATATAAGTTAACACAAATTATTATCATTTTCCATTTTGGGCTCTTTTAAACTTTTATTAAAAAAACATAATTTTAGCTTTTAACTTAAAGACGTATAACATCATAATCCCTTCTGTAACTTATCTAACCTTAAGGGCTTCTGTTAACCAAGAAGTATTAAATCTCCATTGTTTATTTTATAACATTATCATTAAAGAGTTTTTGTTTAAAAAGATTTAGTCTTATTTTCAACATAACAATAACCTTAATACTAATCTCAAGAAAATAATCTACAAAATGCCAAAAGAAACAAAAATAAATTCAATAACGCATTAAAGTATACAACTTTAAAGCAAATACCAGACACCCATATGACGAATACATGGAAAAAAAGAACTTAAAGATCTCTCTGTGATCATTATATTTTACTCTTTTCAACGTTATTGGCTTTCGAAAGCAAAAGGAAGTTGTTATTTATTTAACCACCTTTCGGGAGATAAGGAAAATAAGCCTTTTACAAGGCACCATTTCAGCTAAATAAAATACTTTTAAAATTATGACCATTGACTTAAACAAGTAGCCCGGGTAGGTGACTCTAAACTCCTACCATAACAAAGGGAATTTACCAAAAAGAGAAAAAATGATGTTATCACTTTTCAAAAAGGTAATTTATGAACTGAGAATCATATTATAGTCTAAATGCCGATAATGTAAATGTTTTTTTTTTTGTTGGAAAATGCCATAAACGAATACCAATAAAAAAACATTTTTTAAAGCTTAACGTCCTTTTCTTGATTTGAGCGTTTTAAATAGATTTCTGAAAAAAAAATATGAGTAATCTCATTTAAATGTTCTCTTCTCAGTTTTAGCGTTGTTTTTTTGACTGCAGCTTTTTAAAATTTGTTTACATATTTTTATGAAAAAGTTCATTTTTGATGAAAAATATCATTGATCACATAATAACGTACTTTTTCGATGAACATAAGTGTTGCTTTAAGAACTTTATCCAGTTGTTTTTTTTTTTTAATTTTTGCTTAAAAAGGTAGATTTTTGTTAATATTAATGGGTAATCACAGATTAACGCCCTCTTAAAATTGTGTCTCTTTGTTTAGGAACTAAATCCATTTTACAATTTATTTTAATATTTTTGTATTAAAAACTGGATTTTTGATGATATATATGATTAATCACATAATTATGTAATTTCTCGATTTGAGCGTTACTTCTTAGCTTTTCCACATTATTGCATCAAAAAGCCGATTTTTGAAAAAAATATATGTGATCACAGATTTAGGTCCTCTTATCGATTTGAGTATTTTTTTTTTTAGCTTACAGTCATTTTTTGTTTTTACACATTTTTTTTAATATAAACGATGGTTTTTTGTGAAAAATATGAGGGAGGATCACAAGTTAACCCCTTTCTATCTATTAGAACGATATTTTTCTTAAATTTTTACATTATCCATATTCAGAAATCAAGATTTCTTTTCTGAAAAACATGATTAACCACAGATTAGCGCATGTTTCGATTTTAACGTTTTTTGTTTTGCGTTTTTTTTTTAATAGTTTTCTATTAAAAAGTTGATTTTTGTGAAAAAAAAATCTTTAGTGATCACATAATAACGTCCTTTTTCGTTTTAAGCGTTATTTTACATGCTACAGCCATTTTTTTCACATTTTTGCACGAAAAATTTGATTTTTGAAGAAAAATATGAGTGATCACACTTTTTCGATTTTTTTTTTTTGGATTTGAGCGTTTCTTTTAGAACTTAAATTTAGTTCTTTCAAATTTTGTATGCAAAATCAGGTTTTGTTGAGATATAAAAATATAAGGAAACACAGATTATTCTGCTTTGCTCGATTTAAACGATATTTTAGTCAGTCATTTTGAATGATTTATTGAAAATTTTGCATGAAAATCTAAAATGACTTCTGAAAAATATGTATAGTTATAGATAAGCTTTCTTGGCGATTTCAAAGGTTTTTTGTTTAGAAACCACAGTAATATGTACATATTGCTGTATATTTTTGCATTAAGCTTTATTTTGTAAACTACAGCCATTTTAAGTTTACAAGAAAAAGAAGGGTTTGTTGTAAAAAATATGAAGAATCACAGATTAATGTCCTTAACGATTTAAGCGGTTTTTGTTTTAAAAAGTTTATTTTTGAAGAAAAATTTTATTGATCACATATTGACGTTCTTTTTGCATGAAACAGTTTATTTTTGAAGAACAATATGAATGCTCACAGATTAACATTCTTTTTTAGATTTGAGCGTTATTTAAGAAACTACAGTCATTATTAGTTTTTGCAAATGTTTGCAAATATAATTAATATGATTAATCACATAATTACGTTCTTTTTACCTTTGTGCGTTATTTTAGAAACTACAGTATTTTTTTTTTTTTTTGTTATTTTTTCCAAATTTTGCATTAAAATCTAGAATTGTTTTTTCTGAAAATTTTTGAAAAACTGCAGCACTTAAAAAAATTTTTTTTTTTAGTATTTTAGTATTAAAAGTTGATTTTTGATGAAAAATATGATTGACAACATTAATAAGCTCTTCTTTCGATTTGTGCATTATTTTGAAATATACACCATTTTTAGGTTTACCACATTTTTGCAGAACAATATGAGTGATCACAGATTTACTTTCGTTTTTGATTTGAGTGTTTTTTCAGAGTTTACAGCCAGTTTTAGTTTTTCCACATTTTTGTATTAAAAAGATGTTTGTTTTAAATATGATTTTGTTGAAAAATATTAATGTTAAAATATAAACGATCTTAAAAGCGTGGGAATGTGAAAATAATAAAACTACTCAATATAAAAAATATCTGACCCGGGTCATATTAAAAATCCGAATGTTTAGTTGACAGAAAACAGATGTCGTCAGCGTAGTCTTAAGCGTCGAGATGACTTGTTAAGGTCCATTGGATACCGCGTCGATTAGTTGCAACCGTATTTTCAAAAGGACATTGTCTATAACAAGCAGAAAGAGTACTGGAGATGGCATCCCTGTCTAACACTCGATTTCGGAAGAACTAGTTCTGATAGCCGGTTGATATGCAAGAATTTGTATGAATGTTATCAGTTCAAATTTTATAAGATTAATTAGCTGATGTGGAATACCAGTGTTTTTTAGTATAATCAATAAAAGTGAGATACAGATTATTTTGCCATTCTTCTACTTGTTCAGCTATAACTCTTAGTGTGTTTATGTGGTCAACACACGACCTGTTCGACCGGAAGCCTGTTTGTTCCTTACGCAATTTTGTTTCTATTATATCATATATACTATCGTAATTGGTTGGAATAGGGGAAAAACCTACACTGAACCAAAAAGATACGTTGAGACAATGGAAATGTACCTTGAGCGAAAAAATTTATTAATTTTCGTCCAATGAATTTGTATATTGTGACAATGAATGACCGTTCTTTAAAAGATTTCATATTAATAATTAATTATTATAACGAAAAAGTTCATCAATTTAACGAACAAATTTCGTCAATATAATTTTCTGTAAATTTATAATTTGATTAATAATTTTTTTAATTCAATGAACTTATTCCATAATTCAGTGAACTTTTTCGTTAATTCAGCGAATAGTTTTGCTTAACAAATATGTTGACTAAACGAACACAGTACATTATCTCAATGAATTATTTTTTAAATTTCCTCTCCCAACCCCCCCAATTCTATAGTAGTAAAAAACATATAAATGAAATGTTTATATTTTTACAAAATATATAATGTTTACAAAATTTTTTGGAAATTAAATTTTAAAGTGGAACCGTACTAACGTTTTGCGAGGCTTCAAAAGCATAAAAATTCCTGCTCAATTGGCAATGTTTCAACTATTTCTTTTTCAATCCGATAGCTCGAAGCCACGTAAGTGTAAATTGTTGTCATCATAGTATTGGGCGATGGTATTTAAAAGCATACTTCTGTGCTGCTCCTGTAATTTTTGTTATTGTTTGTAAATATCAACTAAAGTGGCTCTTCTAGATATAAATATCGTTAAGTATTGTTGTATAAAGAAAGTTTGGTGGCAGATTTTGGTGTTATCGGCTTATAAACTCTTGGATTAACACAATTCGGTGTGGCCCGTATGCCAAAGAAAAATGAGAAACTTTTTAATAACAATGTGGCTCTATAGGTTTTCCAATTTTTTCTATCCATTCTTTTTAACGCTACTCAGATTTTACTTGTATTCAAAAATCAAAAGGTCTTTTATATCGACTTCTTCCTCTAAAATGGATACAAAGAATTAAAGAATTTTATTTAACACAGATAGCAAATCATTTCACTGAATCTAATTTAACTTACAAATGCGCTTTTTCACTTTTATATAATTTAAGAAAGTGTGAATGGTGTAATAGACACGAGATTATTTATAATTTTACACTGCACTTTTGTATTTGTTTGAATAATATTTAAAAAAGAACGAGTTCGAACAGAATTATGACAAGAAATGCCAAAAAATGTACACTGTCGTAAAAACCAACTTAACAAATGTTACGTTAACCCTAAGAAACGTTTTTGACTTCAATGTACGAGTTCGTTAAGCCAACAAGTCAATTGTATATTTTATAACAGCGCACAGTTCGTAAAATTTACGAGCGTTCCTGTTAAACAACACTAATTAATTCTTTCGTTAACCCAGCGAACACTTCACTTATTTTAAAGTACGAGATCAGTCGGATAACGAATAGTTTATAAAATTGATGCGCTTTTGTGTTAATAAGGCTAAGTAAATATTTCGTTAGCCCACCGAACATTTTATTTACTTTAACGTACATTTTAACTGAGGCAACATATCGAGACCTTTGGACAACAAAGTTTTATTTGCACTAATACTACTTTTGAGAAAAGTAAGGTTTAATACTGTTATTCGCTTCACTTAGTCCGTTTCCAAATAAGTTAAAAACAGTTTTTGAATAATATAAATGTAGTCCTGGAATTTTATTATCCTTTTAAAAATATCCAAGCAGCTTAATTGTGTTTTCCACAAATTGAGTCTCAAAAAATAGATAGAACTTTATTGTTCAATGAAAAGGCATATGAATTTTTGAGAACAACTACCAAATAGAAATTTGTGTTACGGAAGAAAAACTTTTTTGTAGATAAAAACATGTGTTATTTGGAAAGTTAAAATTTTAAAAGTTAAAAAAAGAAATAACATAAGCAAAATTACATAAAAGTGCCAATAATTTTTAATATGCATATTTTTGATTTGGTTTTGTATTATTTAAAATTATTTTTTTAAATAAATAGTTTTTCTTTTTAATAAGACGAATTTTCGGCACGGAAATAGGGGGATTTAAAGGTCTTACAAAAAGCTGCATAAGCAAGCTTAGTGTTTAATTCTTAAAATACTGTCAAAAATTAACGAGAAGCCTCTCAAATGCATTTAAAAAACAAAAACCAAATAAAAAATATTTATGTTTAAAAATTTTTTGTTATTAAATTGCTGGATCAAAAACATTTAATTCCTTATGGAGTATGTGATCAATTTCGCACTTTGCTTAAGCTAATGACAGTTCAACAAACTTAACAAAAACTTTCCCTAAGTTCAATATGGCTTAGTACATATCCTTTATATGTATTCGCACAGTTGCTTAAGCCATGTTTTGAACATTCTGGTTAGACATCTATTTTTAGAAATGATGTATTATGTATCTTAAGTTCAGAAACCTTGTCTTAAAAAATTCGTTATATGGATTTCAATCCCTTATCGCATCTTATAGCTACACGAGTTTCATTATTTTTATTTTCGTTTGCGTTGTAAACAGTTGCAGACAATTCCGCAAAGTAGTTAAAAATGTTGTTTCGTCGCGCATTTCTCGATTTATTTCTTTCTGAACAATCTAAAATCTCTTAGTTGATTTAAAATATACTTTGACTTTCCTTCTTGATCTATCAAGTAAAAACCAGGGCTGTGGAGTCGTCAGAAAAAAGTACTAACTACGACTCCAAACGCTGAAATTTTTTCTTACCTTGATGCTAAATGTGTATGAGACTGGTCCTTATTTATCTTTGAACTCTTTTTATACCCTTCACCACTAGTGGTGAATGAGGGTATACTAAGTTTGTCATTCCGTGTGAAGCTTTTTTATTATGCATCTAAGACCCCATAAAGTATATATATTCTGGTTTGTTGAGTAATTCTAAGTAGATATAGCCATGCCCGTCTGTCTGTCCGTCTGTTGACAATACGCTCACTTTCGAAAAACTCAAAAGAAAAGAACAATGTTGGTGTCAAATTGCTTCTAGTTATCCTAAGCAGTTTGGGATTGAAATCCAGCAAAATCCGATCAGTAGTATCAGAGTTATTAATCAAAATGTAGAACCACCACCATAAAAAATTGACAATTTTGTTACAAAAACTGACATAAAAGTATGCCGCACGGCATGATATAAGATTTTGCACAAACTTATTCTATATGACTAGAAATCACAATGTACGTCTAAAACCGTAATAAGTATTGCTATCATATTAAAATGTGCTACGTCATAGTTTTATAGGACTAGAAATCACACTGTCAAATTTCGTGAAGACCGGTCCATAATTTGACCTAGGCTGCATATAAAAGCTACTGTTGGAAAATAGTTTAAGATGTTAAAAAACGTAATATTTATTGCATTGTAATACAATTTGATACGTCAAAGACTTATAGGCTTAAAAATGGCACCATATAATGTCCAATATTATGCTCTCTCTGGGAAATAATTTAAATAAGCCTAAAACCGTAGCAAATATAGATATTGCGTTTAAATTTGTTCCAATTTTGGTTCATATCTTTTTAACGGTCCATATTTACCTTAGATTCCCTATTAAGCAGCCTTCTGAAAAGCACTTTAAACACTGAAACAAATTTCGCTACTGTATTGAAATTTGTATCATTTAGATTTTCAATAACTGAAGTCAATCTACCGGATTTCGTGATGATTAGTCCATAATTTACCATGGGTCTAATATAAATTCCCCTCATGAAAATAATTTTAGGTCGGCATAAACTGTTCTGAATCATAATATTTTATTTAAATTAGTTCAAATTGCTAGAAATAAAAGCATAACACTGTCTGATTCCCGTCCAATTGGTTTAAACCGGAACCAATTTTTATACTGACGTCCGTTTTTTAAAAAGATTTATTAATAACTTATAGCTCCCATATATTCTAATTGTCAGTGGAGTGGATCAAAGATTCGGCACAGCCGGATAAAGCAATCTAACTTTTTTTAATGCAGTCCCAGCAAAAAACGTGCTCCAAAAGGAGCAGGTTTTATGTATGAATTCTTACCTCAAATCGCTTCAAACCTGCTGATGGGATGCCTGATTTTTGTATGGAGTGTTCCCGGTTTGGAGGACTATTTTCTGCTGACAAAAAGCGCTTCTTTTAACATAATAAAAAAATGCAAATGAAGCACTCCTAAATGCTTTTTTAAGGTCTAACTATATTAACATATTTATAAATGTTTTGATTTTACTGGCTTAAATGCCTTTTTTAAGCATTTTCATAAACCATAATATATTTTTATTTTTCGCTTTAAAACCTTCTTCGTTGTCAGCACTAAAATAGCAGCTTTTTTTGTATGTTTTATTCGTTATCATTTACTGCTGTATAAGAGCTCTCTTATTGAAGCGCTCAATTATGCGCCTTTTCTCTTAAGTGCTTCAAAAAACACCATTTTTTTTTACTGGGGTACCTTTTAAATGGTTTAATACGGATAGAAAATGATTCTGTAAAAATTTCAAATCAATATTTGAAATATTGCATCGCCAATTTCGAAGAATTTTTTTTTTTTGTTATTTTTTAACAAATATTAGAAAATTTTTTTAAAATTTGTTGTGCTGGAGTCGGAGTCGCGAGTTTATGTGTGTACTACGACTCCGACTCCGGTACAAAAACCTCAACTCTGATTCTTCAACTCCGACTCCACAGCCCTGGTAAAAACCCCCAACTATTTCCTCAGGTTCGGTTTGTGTGAAAGGTTTTTGACAGTCATATTTACAATTCTTAAAGTATATTTATTAATTCAAAATATATTTTCGTGATACTTTTCTTCTGGTTTTTTCTTTGCCGTACGTTTTGCTTCCAAGATTTTGGCTTATGGCCCGTTTTTGCGTTCTTTCAGAGATTAATGCACCATTTGGTTAATTCTTTACCACATAAATTTCATTGGTTACCAAATTAGTATGTATTTCTTCGATGATTGCTTGTTCCAAAATTTTCAAATTTTCAATTACGAATCTAAGCACAATCCCAATTTTCTTATATGCGAAGCACTAATGGTACCATTTAAAAAATAAAACGAAGGAAGTTCAGTAAACGAATTCTTAAGAAATTTTATAACGAAAATATAACATGTATTGGGCTACAGCATTCCCTTACTACGAAGCAGGTTCGTAAGGGAGAATATTAAAGAATAACTGTAACAACAAAAAATTTATTGTGTACGTTTGATCGTGACCCTCGCCAGTTTTTTTATGCGTGGAATATGACGGATTTGTATAATGTAGTTTCCTCTATTCGACCTTGCAAACTGTAAACGTTCAAAAAGATAATTTGGTTCTTTCGTCATAACAATCTTGTGAAAAAGTATAAGATTTTTGAATTTAAGGTAATTACTAAAGGGAATTTTTAATACACGACAAGAGAACAGGGACACACGATCAAATTTTCCAATGCTAAAAATGTAACGTATAATGTTATTGAAAGTCGTGGAGAGTTTACTGTTATCCTTCGTGTCACATCCAGTAAAGAGCTCGGAGGCGTATAATAGATTCGGTAATAAATACGTTTTTGCCAAAAGTAATCTTACTCTTGGCGGAGTGAAATATTGTGTGGCCCAAAGACTTCGCATCATACCATAAATTCTGCCGCAAGATTGGTTAATATGATTGGTCCAGGTAAGATTTCTGTTAAATGTAACACCAAGGTTTTTTACTGTATCAACTACATCAATTTTTTTTTCGCCGCCAAGAAAAATATTTATATCATCCTCTATTACCACCGACTTTTTCGATATAATTATGCACTTCGATTTTTTCGGATTCAGCCTCAAACCATTTGCCGAGGCCCAAGTAAATATTTTTCCTAGGTCATAGTTTAATTGTTGAACTTTAGAAGCAATAGTATCCTTAGAACTACTGAGATACAACTGTACATCATCAGCATACATTTGAATCATAGAAAAGTTTATCTGTAGTGGAAGATCATTTGCATATAAGGAGTATAGCAGTGAACCAAGAATGGAACCCTGTGGAACACCCCTTGAGACCAATAATGGTTGCGAAACAGATCCATCATTGGCAACAGATTGAAATCTATTAGACAAGTAGGACGACATTAATTTAACAGTCTGTTAAGGCTGTGACACAGCTACGTTGGGGCCTAAATCCAGATTGACGATCAGTCAGAAGGTTGTTGTCATTAACAAACTGATAAATTTGTTTATGTACCAAATGTTCAAAGACTTTGGATAAGTAAGGCAAAATTGCAATTGGACGGTATTCTTTATCCGATTTTGGTACAGGAACAATTTTGGCATATTGCCAGTTGATGGGATAAGTGCTGGTAGTAATTATAGTATTGAAAAGATACTTAATAGTTTGAATTATCCAAGGCAAAACTATTTTCACGAACCTAGGATTTATGTCATCTAAGCCAACTGCATTAGACTTGACCGCAACAAAACCTGCGGCAACGTCTAAGGCATTAAAGCATTGGAAATTAAATTGATCATCCATTGAATCCGAAGGTAGGTACCGATCATAGAAGTCCAATTGTACACTTGGAAGAGGAATATTTACAAAGTTATTATTTAGTAAGTCAATGTCAGCATCTACTGTATGCCGATTTGATCTACCAATACCAATGTCATGGATCTGTTTCCATGTCATCTAATTTTATTATTTTATTAATGAGTTATTCATTGAGCCAACGAAAATTGATTTAATAAATAATGTTCGTTAATATTATGAACACTTTTTGGTTCAGTGTAGACCTAGTGTCTTAATAGAAAATTTGAATTGGCCCATTGATTTTTTTTTTTTTTTTTTTTTTTTTTTTTTTTTCGTTATTTATTTATTGAATCTTCATATATTTAATATGAACTAACAATAATTTATCAAATCTTATCCTAATACTTTATTTATGTCCTGCCAGTGCCAGACAAAAATTTTCTTCATCACGGGTTCTGTTCACTTATATAGGTGTTTATCTCTCATCTAGTTGGGTAAGTGCTGCAGTGTCTCTTCTCCTTAAGCGAGTGTGGCCGCCATGATTTAAAATATTTCGAGCTAAAGGATTTGGGTGTTGTTCAAGTCTTTTTAAATATTTTACTGCATATTTTGTAATCATAGTTTTTACTAATGGCACGTTGAGATCCTTATGAATGTTTGAGTTTTAACATACCAGGGGGCGGCTGTGATTATACGAAGAAGTTTATTTTGGCGCCTTTGAATTTTTTCGATATTAGAGGCCGAGGCAGTGCCCCATAGTTGAATACCGTAGCACCAGATAGGCTTTAAGATAGAGTTGTAAAGTAGAAGCTTGCAATCGAGTCTAAGAACAGAATTCCTTCCAATAAGCCAATGAATTTGGATGGCTTTTAGTTTCATTTGAGTTAATTTTGCCTCTATATGGCATTTCCACGTTAATCGCCGATCCAGATGTATACCGAGATATTTTACATGCGAATGTTGAGGAATAATTTGATTATTGATTGTAATAGGGGGGCAAGATTCCCGGCGCAGGGTGAATGTTATATGTACGCATTTTTGCTCATTGACCATTATCCTCCATTGTCTTAGCCATATTTCTAGTTGAAATATATGATGCTGTAGGTAACGAGATGCTTCATAACGGTTTTCGTGGACGCTTAGAAAAGCTGTGTCGTCAGCAAATGTTGAAGTTTGGGTGTAGTTGTTTGTTGGCATGTCCGAAGTATAAATTAAGTATAATAGAGGGCCCAGGATGCTGCCCTGTGGGACTCCAGCGCCAATCGGCTGAGGTGAACTTAAGAAATTTCCTTCTTTTATAATAAATTGACGACCGACTAAGTAGCTTTCTAACAGTTTGTGTGTGTTTGCTGGTAAATTTTGCTTCAATTTGTGTAATAAGCCTTCATGCCAGACTTTGTCAAAAGCTTGCGAAACATCGATGAAGAGTGCTGAGCAATATTTTTTTTCTTCAAATGTTTTTCTTATGACATTTACTATTCGATGAGTTTGTTCAATTGTGCTGTGTTTTCTTCTAAATCCGAATTGATGGTTTGGAATACATCTATTTTCACTTAAAATCGGTGTTAATTTTGAAACTAATAATTTCTCAAATAGCTTTGACATATTTGACAATAAGCTAATAGGCCTATAAGACTCAACTTTCGTATGATCTTTACCTGGCTTTGGTATCATGGTAACTAAGGAAACCTTCCATTTTTGAGGAAAGTATTCAAGGCGTAAAATAGCATTAAAAATAAAAAGAATAATTTTCTTTGCTACGCGAGGTAGCTCTAATAGCATTTTATTGCTGATCTTATCAATGCCAGGTGCCTTCTTAGTGTTTAAGTCACATATAACCTTTTCGATTTCTCTCATCTCAAATCTTAGGGGAATAGCTGCTCTAGCAGCAACAGGTGGTAAATCGACCGCAATATTGTGAGATATATTAGGTGTAAATACGTTTTTCAAGTGACTTACAAACAGATTTCTTTTTTCAACATCATTTCTTGCCCAACTTCCATTCAAGTTTCTTAATGGTGGTTTAGAGACAACTGGCCTTTTGAGGTTTCTAGCTGCACGCCATAATGAGTAGTCCGATTGTGGAGTTGCATCAAGTTCCTTAAGATATTTTTCCAGAGAAGCCGTTTTCTGAGTCTGCAATAACTTTCTTAATCTTTTTGTACACTCTTTTAGCAAGTTCTTAAGTTGAGGAGATCTGTGCAATTGCCACTCTCTTCGTGCCCTCCTTTTTTCAGACAAGAGACGCTCGACATCTGTGGAATATATTTTAATAGTTTTTGTTTTTTTGGGGGCAATATTGGAATGTTGAACAGCTAGTTTCAGAAAACTGTCAAAATTATCAATAGAGCGATCTACATACTCCGGTGTACTGAGCGGAATATTTTCTGTGCAATGGGCACTGAGATATTTTTTATATTTTAACCAATTTATTTGTGTGGCTGACGTCGCTAGGTAACCAGTCGGAGATACAATTCTATTGGGGTTCATTATAGTAACAATTGTAGGTGTGTGGTCGGAAGATAATTCTAGGGAAGCTTCAACGTGAATCGTTTCTGTGGGGATGTTTTTAACCACGCCAAAATCGATGACATCTGGAATTTTTTGCGGGTCAGCAGGCCAATATGTTGGTTGGCCGCTCGCGACAACATTTAAATTCATTTTAGAGATTGTATTAAACAAAACACGACCCTTTGGTGTTATTAGTCGTGACCCCCAGAAGGTATGTTTAGCGTTATAATCGCCAGCGGCCAGGAAACAGGGTCCTAGTGATTTATAATATTCACAATATTGGCTTTCTGATATTGAAAATCTAGGTGGAGAGTATAAAGATGAGATTACAATGCTACGATTCAACTCTTCAACACAAATGTTCGTTGCTTGGAGATAATCCTCACGATGATCACACATTAGGTAGTGTTTGACTCGATTTTTTATCAAAATGGCAGAACCAGCACAAGCTCTATCTCGAGGGTCCTTGGTATCATATAGTATATAACCATTGATGTTAAACGTATTTCTAGAGGTCTATTTGTAATGATGTCGATGGATAAATGTCACAGATTGAACAAAACCTTGTCGGTACTGAATGACGTTTATATTTATATTGATTCCTCAAAAGGAAGAAAAGATATATTGAAAAAAAAAGAATATATTAAAATCAAGCATGAAACACATTTATTAATGCCACAAAGAACTTTCATTCTAACAAGAAATCAGATGATTTCCGGGGAAAAAAAGATTTGTTGAACTACCGCTTTAAAAAGAAATATTCTATGTCACCAAGATTTCTTTTTCTTCACATCGTGCACATAATTTCGGCTTGGTGAAGAACATGAAGATTGATTTTGCCGAGATGTCGTTCCATTTAAAAGGTGCTTTCAAGGTAGACGGGAGCCTGCTATGGTCGCAGATTACTGTAGGAGCGTTATTAGTAGGGGATTAATTTAATCGGGCTTTTTCTTTAATCGGTTAATCGCTCGATTAATTAGCCGAGGTTTTGGTTTAATCGGTTGATTTTGTTATTGATCGGTTAACCGATAATTAATACATATTATGTATTAATTTAAAAATAAAATGTGAAATCATTTTATAAGTTATTTCAATAGTTTAAGGAGATCTTATAAAATTATCTTTAAGAAAAATAATTTGATTAAAATGTTAAGGATTACAGCGATTATTTTCTTTAGTTTTAATAAAACTTGACTTGGTATAAATTCTTGCATTTATCGTAGATGTTGGAGAAATCGAAAGCAAACCATAATACAGAATATCTAATTTCTCAGCCCTTTTCCTGGATTTCTCCAAATATATAAAATCTTCCATTATGCCATTAGAGTCCTGTTTTAATTTTTTTAAATTTTTAACGCTTCTAACTATTTTCGGTTAATTCTATTAAAAAAATTATATGAGAAGATATGAAAAGAAACAAATCTAAACACATACATACATTAAAAATTAAAAGTACGTGAAACAAAAAGCTGTTGACAGTAAACACTTCTTTAAATGAAGATCACTGAACATCTTCTTTGTTTGTATGAAAAAATATTTTCTAAACATAAGTCTTGTATCCCTGAGGGAAATTTGTGTCAATTGCTCTTAAAGTACTTAAAGTAATGGCTGATTCTCTCTAGTTCGATTACTTTATATGAAGGGGATCTATCAAATTGACATGGCTCATTTAGGACAATATCTGCGAAAGGCATTATTTTAACCGAAATTGGAAAATTATTTCAGTGACCTGTTACAAAGTGTCAAAAAGGTGCCAATTAACCCCCTCGTAGGACATCTCCATGTTAAAGTGACTTGTCACGTGACAAGTTTAGTGTTAGTTCGTGTTCCCCTAGGGATATGAGTGTTTTGTCTCAATAATTAAAAACACAAAAAAAAATGTTATAATACTGCAAAAAATATGAATTTTATTACATCGCTTAATCGGTTAATCGACTGAAATTAACCGGCTTAATCGTTAACCGATTAACCGATCAGTTAATCGGGTAATAATTAATCGAAAATGAATACTCTACTTATTAGAGATATCTATGAATCCCAGTGTAAGAGAAAAGCCGGTCATTATAAAAACCCGTACAATTTCAATGAAAACTGGAAACAAAAAATAAATAAATTCCTGATGCAATATATGGCTGTTTATCAGCAATTTAAAATGTGATAGAAAAAGTTCATTCAAATAAAATTTAAAGTTTGAATTTTGTTGGGTTGTGTAATTATCTTATGTGATACCAACGGATTTTGCTTTTTACTATAAATGAAATTTCTATAGGAATAAGTCTATGTTAAATACAATTTTTTATTTATTAATATTTTAGTTCACAGAAGAAAAAATTACTGATTAAACAAAGCTTTTGTTTATTAGTAAAATTTTAATTTTTTTTTAGCTTTGGTCGCTACTTCGACTCTCTTTGTTGGAGTTTAAGTCGTTCTACACCCATAAAACAGTCATATACTATAAAATTGTACATTTATCCTCGGAAAAACAGAACCCTAGTAGCAACTACCACATACTATTTTGTTTTTGTGATGCTGCCATTTGTGGCAGCAACTGGTATGTTAGCGGCAAAGCTTTTTTGTGTCAATTAAATGTTGGCTGAGTACAATGTTTTTCTTCTTTTTTTAAAAAAAAAAAGGCTAAAAAAATATTACATAAACTTAGTCATAGTAGTGGAAACTGTTGCAGCAGTGGTGGTAGTAACTTTAGCTACATACGTACATAAATATAGAAAAACATTAGTACACACACTCAACACACACAATACTATTTTCACTTGTGGCAAACTATTGTGGTGGCTGTTAGTTGAGGTTTAAGAGGAAACAGGCAACAAAAAGGGTTCCTTATTTAACAGGAGCACAAAGTCAATGGCTTCTTTTAAACTCGTAATTCTTTTTTTAGCTAAAAAAAATTCAAAAAAAAAAAAGAAAAACTCAAAGAAACTTAAAAAATACTGTTAGTGACTTGGTAGCTTTAAAAATAAATAAAACAACAACATATCCGTATAATGTATTTATTGTTATTTTGTTTAGCTCTCATCGCAGCTACCAGATTGTGATGAGCTGATGCTAAAACATACAAGGAAAAAAAGCCAGGCCGCTTCAAAAAAAACAACATCATCAAACAAAACTTGGTTTCAATATTAACAATTTTATCTTTTGGCCACATCTGAACCAAATAAAATAATTGAAAGTAGCGATAAGAATCACCGCTGTTGCAGCTTTTTTTTTAATTTTTTTTTTTTATTGTTTTGTTTTTAACTCCCCTGCTTCCCCATGTGATTGCTTTACTTCGGCTTCGTATTAAAAGTTTTTGAAAAAAAAATTGTTCAATTCATACGACAGGCCAAAAAGATGTTGTAAGAATTTATAGTTAATGTAACCGAAAGAGAATACGTAAGCATTAGCAGCCAGATCAGCTTAAGCTGCAGCTTTACTCTTTGGCTCATTTTGGTAGCTGTCAATATTCCATTGTATGTTAAAAGTGTAGAGGCCAGACCTTAAATTACCTCCGAAACAAGAAATGTCATGTTGCAAGTCAAAAACAAGGAACTAAAAAAAATATGTACTTATGTATAGACAAATAAAATTGAAAAAAGTTTTATGGAAAATAATTTCTTTTTGTAATGTGAGAAAATTGGAAAAGTTATCTTATAATTAAATTAATTGCTTTGATTAAAATATCTGGATGTGTCAGAAGCTAAAAGGCTTAACTCCACAAAATAAAAAGTAAAGTAAATTAGTGATGTTTGAAAAACTGATTTCCAAAATTGAAGATGCTACAAAAAGGAAGTTGCCGAACACCTGAAGTGTAGTAATTCATATTAAAACACTATATCATGGCCTTATTTTGTTATTAATATTTTCCCATTATCTGGCTGGTAGCTTCTGAAAAAAATCAAAAAAGATTCAAACCCTATACCGAATTTAAATTTTTTAATAGAAAATATTTAAATAATAAAAGAACAAAATCGTTTTTTAAGAGTTCGCAACTAATTAGATCACTTAATTGAGAAATTTTCTAAAAGTGGAGTTAGGCCTTTTAGCTTCTGACCCATCCATCTAATCAAAACAAAAAAAAAACTTTTAAAAGTTCTTCTTTTATAATTGAAAACAAACAAAGAAAAACTTTAAAAACAGCTTAATAAATAATTAGCTAAAGAAGCAAATTAAAGTGTTTTCTTTTTTGAATATCGTTACTTAAAACGTAAAAATCCCTAACTAACTAAAAATTAAAAACTGATTTTTTTTTACAAATTTCGATGTAGTTTGAGGAGATACATCGGAATTTGTAAAAAAGTTGGTTTTGAATTTTTTTTAGCTAAGGCGTTTTGCGTTTTAGTTAACGATATGATTTAAAACTGAATTATTAAAGTTTATTATTTTAAGAAGTTAAGGGTGTTTTTCTAAGCCAGGTAGAACTTACGAAAGGGTTAGCTACCAAACAAACTGTCATACTGGGCTCACCTTTTGATATGTTTGATCAGTACACGCAGACAAAAAACATGATTAATGAATGGTCACTACGACCATTTTTATTCATATTTGCCTTATTAAGGTGTTTGCCTGGACAAAAATTGTATTTTAAGTGACACAGTTAATAACAGTCTTTTTTTTCCAATAAACTATTTTACTATTATTAACAGCGTCCGTAACAGTTATTCCTTTTTTCATAAATGTCTGATGATAACAGTTATTTTTTGATTTTTATTTTTTTGGACAAAAGTAACAGTTATTTTTTGATTTTTATTTTTTCGAACAAAAATAACAGTTATTTTTTTACTTTTATTTTTTCAATCAAAAATAACAGTTAATTTTTTCGATTTTTATTTTTTTGAACAATAATAACAGTTATTTTTTGATTTTTATTTTTCGAACAAAAATAACAGTTATTTTTTTACTTTTATTTTTTCAATCAAAAATAACAGTTATTTTTTGATTTTTATTTTTTTGAACAATAATAACAGTTATTTTCTGATTTTTATTTTTTCGATCAAAAATAAAAATTATTCTTTAAAGAAATATACGTGTTATAATTATTTAGTTGACTTCAAATACTTATTTTAATGCGCATAAGATATCCCAATGATGATCACACATTTAAATAAATATTTAAAGACAACTCAATAATTATAACACGTACATTTCTTTAAAGAGTAATTTTAATTTTTGTTCGAAAAAATAAAAATCAAAAAATAATTGTTATTTTTGATCAAAAAAATAAAAATCATAATATAACTGTAATTTTTGATCGAAAAAATAATATCAAAAAATAACTGTTATTTTGGTTCAAAAAAATAAAAATCAAAAAATAACTGTTACTTTTGTCAAAAAAAATAAAAATAAAAAAATAACTGTAATTTTTGATCGAAATAATCAAAATTATTTATCAAAGAAAAGTTCATAAGGATCAATTTTTTATCTTGAATCAGTTTGCCAGCATCTACTTCTATATGCTTTTTTTGTTTTAAAATTTCAAAATAACTGTTATGTTCAGTCCCTGATTATTAGTGTTCAAACCAAACCCAGTCTTCAACTTCATGCAAAAATTCACAATCCCATAATAGGTGTGTTCATTTACTTTACTAGCAGAAACTTGCAAAGAGAGCGTAAGTAGGAATTTAAAGAAATTGCTCTCAAAAATACTTAAAAGTAAATGAACACTTTGCCAGCCAAAATTTGCAAGTTAAAATAGTGACGAATATACAGGAATATTTGAGTACCCATTAATTATTCTAAGACTGGGGAAAATGGTATACATTACGGTTAAAATAATGTGATTTTATTAATTTATATTTGTTTATGTTGAATAAAATGAATCATGCATTGGATTTTTTTATTTATTTAGGAGGTGAAAGAAGAATTCGGGTTTTCATCAATAATAAGAGATAAAAAAACCCCTTGTTAACAATAAAAGTATTTATAAGGTAAAACAAAATATTTAATTTAACAATCTATATATAACCTATGTATATATGTAGGTATATAAAATTTCAACGATACGAACTGACTGACAGATTTATCTTCGCACAGCCTTAACGCCGTGAGTTTTAAGGTTAAAATTTGAACCGGATGCTGGTCTGTTGCTAAATCGATCCACTCAAAATCGAAGAAATTACCTAATAGTACGAAAATTGTGTGTGTCAACAAATTTAGTGCATTGCAACTCGCAAGAAACTTTCATATGTAAATGCTAGGTAAGATGGAATTTTTGGGAATTCGAATGTTTAGGGGATAAATAGCGTAAAAACGAGTAAATTCGCTAACCTCATAACACCTAAACTAACCGTGGATTCATTCATGCGTTCCGAACAATATTTTTGTCCGAAGAATAATTTTTTTACTAAGAGTGTTCTTCAGAACGATTCACCTTTTTCGGAAAATTTGCCCGGAAAGCAAAGCTTACAGATGTAAACAATTATACAAACTGGCAGCACAACTAGCAAACTACTTATATTGAATTATTTTCTAAAAGTGTGTTAAGAAAATGGACGAAAAAAAGTGATTCTATTATTTTTAATTATATATATTTTTTTATTTAATTATTCAGCAAATAGAACAATTCAACTTTTATGTACAAATAGAAAAAGAGTGCATCGCAGTTCAATTTGTTCTGAACTAGAATTAAAATTAAACCATTAATTTTTCAATTAAAGCCAAAAAACCTAGAAATAAAAACAGTTTTACTTAAATGTCTTTGTTTTACGTCTTCGTTCTACAAGTGGTATCTTTTTAATTTTCTATAATAGATTTTAGAAATATTAAATAATAGGTGCAGGGTCCTGAGTGAATGAGAACCTATAACGTTGGTATTTTTTTTTTTTTTTTTAAACTTAGAAACATAAACTTTGGCATTTAAATATGACCACGAAAAAAGGTAAATAATTTTAGATATTCCCATTATCTACTTTATGGACGTTTTATTTGGTCCAAATGCATTTCTTTGGTATTTGTTTCATAATAAACAAGACGCTCATAAAGTAAACAATGAGAATAACTCAAATTATTTTATAATTAATAAGAATCTTTAATTTTGTAAATAATTTAATTTGCAAACAATTTTTTAACTAATGGGGTATTATACTGCAATAGTGTTAAGTATCGGGTATCTAGGTAACCATTATACTCACAGTACTAATAGCAATACCTGAACGGTTAAAAGAAAAACAAAATACATAAGGGATTTTTTTAACAAGTTCGTTATTTTATTTAGCAATAAAAATGTCGAGATATCTGTCCTAAGTTAAACAAAAGTATGATTTCTTATCGCATAAATATTTTTATAATTTTAAAAATCGAGATTAACTAACACTAGATTTAGACCGTGATTTAAAAATCATGTCTTTTTTTAATTCTTTTTGAAAGTTACTTCCAAAAACACAACGGATTCAAACGAAGATTTTTTTCTCCATGATTTTAGGGTTGATTTCTTCCCCATTATCGTTAATTCTTCTTTACTTGCTTATTTGTAAAAACAAACAATTTAAATGCGCTCTATGTTTTGTATTGTAAGGAGATGTTGCCACATTAAAATAAAAAATAAAGTGAAGCAACATAACAAAAATGCGAATGGGCGCAAAGAAAAATATACAAAAAGACACATAGAATAGAATTTAAATTACGTGTTTTTTTCTCTACCCCCTTGTTTCTCTACATCGTTCGGCTACAAACACCAAAAATCATGCCTTAAAAAACATGGAAAAAATCACCGTCTGAACCGCGTGTAATAAATTTTGCAAAATATCCTTATTTAAAACTTCGTTTGGAAAAGTTTGTTTAGTAAACAAAAACATGAAACAGCTGTTTCAAAAATTCTTGCAAGTAAAATTTTTACCAGTAAAAATTTGCAAGAACTTTTTTGTCTCTCAATTTTTTTCTCACTTTTGACGCTCTCAACTTGCAAATTTTTTGGGTTAATGAACACTTTCCAGTTACAATTGTTACAAATTCGTAACAATTTTTAGTATATGAACACAGCTAATTAAATCGTCGGCAGTAACTTCTCTTTCATTTTATTGTTTTAATCAGGTTTTGACAATTCCCAACATCAATTTTACAATTTAAACTATTTTCTTTTAAATGAAAACATCAATTAAGATTTTTAGTTATACATATAATTAATATTTAAAACAAATATTACTTTTATAACAATTTAAATGTTAATTAAATCCAAAATATATTTAAGGATTGCGTTAAATTAAATAATTAATTAACACATTTTTTTAATTAAAATATTTTTCAAACAATTTATTTAATTGATGAAAAAAAAGCTAGTGAAATCTGTTTCTGTGTGTGAGAGCATAACAAAAAACGTTCTCAAAATGCAATAGATTTTATTTAACGACTTTTTGCCATTCCTAATACTTTTAGGGACTTTTAATAAATGTTATGGCTTGTTTGAAAATTTTCGCGAGTTTTCGCAATGTTTGCAAATTTTTTTTTTGTTTTTTTTTTTTTTTTTTTTATTATTTTCCGACATTTGGTTTTTTCAACCGATTTCAAATGAATTTTTGGGCTTATTTTCAAGCTTGCAATTTTTTGCAAATTTTAGCCATGTGCCGGATAGAAGAGATTTTTTCCTGTGATGCTTTACAGCAAACTTCAGGAACAATTACTGAAATAGTATTAAAAGGAATATGAAAAATATATAAAAGTGATCTGTAAGTCTCAATTTACACGTTTCATCTTTTGATGCTCAACTTCTTTTCAATTCCCTTTTGAAGATGCCATTATATTCACACGCAGCAACCGGTTCCAACTTTTTTTGCTTCAAAACAACAACAGTTTTATTCAAAGCAAACCAAAGAGAAAAAGGAAAGAAAAAAAGTCACATGCAGCCATTGTTGTGTATATACCTACGAATGAGAACACAAAGCGTACTTCCCTAGTACAGGCATCTTCGTAACAACCCCTTTTCTTCTTGCTTCCATCCAGGGATGTTTAATGGGGTTTTAAATTTTGTATCAACTTCCAAATAAAATGTACTTTTTGGACCTTGACGGTACAATTTTTTATTTTTTTTAATTAATTAAAACAACAAAAAATGTTTATAAATGGATTTAAATTTTACAGAATTATGGGACGTTAAATGTGAAAGTTATAAAAAATAAAAAGCAGGATATGAAAAATTTCTTTCTCATATATTTGAGTACTTCTATATTAAAAAAAGACACAATACCGATGTTTTGCTTTTAGTGTCGTCGTCTGCGGTAAAAAGGAAACAAAAGTATGAACACAGGTTTTGACTAATGTTGCCTCGTCTGTGAGTACCATAAGCCCACTTTTACAATGTGGCTAGTGAAAGGCAGACAGGCGAAGTTTTTAGGCGAGAGAGGGAAAAAGTAAAGTATGTCACGCATACAGCGTAGCCCCTTTACAAACAAACTTCGTCTGTCTTCCTTTCACTAGCCACATTGTAAAAGGGGACTAAGTGCTTATAACACCACAATTCTAGTCGCATATTTAAGCGCCCATTGAATTAACGATTTGTTGTACAACATAAATGCAATGAAAAATACTCAATTATTTGTCTGCTATACTAAAAATTCAAAAAGGGGGAATAACGAAAAATTTTTAAATTGTACCAAATGCGTCACGGTAGTACCACTGTACTTTAGAAGGTCACAATGTACCGAAAGAAGTACAATTGTACCAACTTTAACATCCCTGCTTCCATCTCTTTAAAACACAAGAGTTGAGCATCAAAAGATGAAACGTGTGAATGTAGACTAACGAATCCAGTTCCAAATCCGTACCCATTGTCTTCCAGTTTTTTTTTTCTTTTTTTCTTTCTTTTACATTCTCCTTTTCTAACACCATAAGAGATGCTACTCCTCAGCCTAAAACAAATAAATTATCTTCTGCGCTCATTTTTACTATTTGTAAAATATATTTTTATTTTTGAACACTATCATTTAATAATTATTTGATGCAAATATGTGTTTTAGTCTGAACGCATGGCAAACATGAATTAATTTATTTTATTTAACACTGTTTGCCAACTGTTTCACCAAACAAAAATTGTCAACTATTTGAACATAGTTTGAACATTAAACAAAATATTTTTTTGCTTAACACAGTTTGAAGCAAATATCAGAATAAATATTTTCTTAGAATATTTGATTAATCTGAACGTACCTTTACTTCTTTCTAAAAAATTTTGGTTTGGAAATTCGACTTGTTTTGGAGTAATTAAAATATAATTTTATTTTAACAACTCTTTCAAAAGTGTGTTAAAGTTTCTTTTGGAATCCTGATACATTTATTTGTTATTAGAAGTGGCCTAAAATATGCAATTCTCTTTAGTTTTTTTTTTTTAGTAGCTAATAATATCTGTGGTTTTCATGGGTAACCGCGTATGTCCATTTTTTCGATTTTGAGATGTTGATGCCATATTGCTTAATTTTAAACACTCTTTACATGGTTCTTAAAATTTCTGAAAAATATGGACCAATTCCGATTTTTTTTACGTAATGACCAATCTGAAAAAGTTCAATACCTAGCCCATAGTTCAATCTAGAATGTTTTTTCCGCTCTCCTGAAAAATTTGATTTTAAGACATACGCGGTTACCCATGAAAACCACAGATATTTCAATATTTACTCATTTATTTAATATTTTCCATTAAATTTATTCAAGCAAATACTATTATTCATTTACTTTGCAACGCTAGTTTGATCTCTCTCAATTTCCCTTAAAAGTATGCTAGCAATTTTATATTAATAAAACTTTTACCATGTCTTTGCCAACATGGCAATTTTAGTAATTTTTTACTTTATTTTCATATTTATCAGCAAAAAGTGTTTTTGCATGAAAAACAAATTGAAAATATTTTTATTTGTTTGCCTGTTTAAAAATTATAATAATTGGCGATTTTTTCGTAACATATTTTTAAAAGAGGGAGAAGATTTCATAAAATAAACTGTATAGTTTTCATTTTCTCTTCTTTGGTTTTTGGTCTATTTAGAGAATAGCAAGCAGTAAATTTGTTAAAACTCAGTAAAATACCAATCAAAACTTTGGTTATTTGAAAATCATAAAGAAGAAGAAAAAAAGAAAAAGAAATATACAAAAAAAAAAAAAAAATAACAAATGTATATATAGATATAAATAAGCTTTAGGAAAATGTTTGATTTTCTGCATCAGAGCTTAAAGAAATTTTAACAAAATAAAAAAAAAGTCAAAAACTAAAAACTGTTTCGAATGTTGTAAAAATTTAAGTTAACAAACTGTGCTTGTGGTTAATCACAAAAACGAAACCAAAAACCAGCCAAGAGCAGAGAGACATACAATAGAAAGAAAAATAAAAGGGAAAACGACCAAACTTTTCAAGAATATTGAAACAAGTAAAAGAACAAGAAATAAATGTTTTCTTAATAAAATAATATAAAAGCGGAATGCATTTAAATTTTAAAGGAGCAAGCAGCGATAAATTATTTCTTAAAGCTCCTAAAGGTATGGTTTAAATTTTGCATAAAACAAAGGAAATTCCTATATACCCTCCAGCGAGATTTTATTTAGTATTTACTTATTAACTTGAAATATTTTTACTGATGGCGAGATACTGCAGGGCTCATGTGATTAGAAAAGCAATAAACACCTACAAATATGAAAACTCCCGATAGAGAAAATTTTCGACCGTCACTGGCAGGACATACAATATAAAGTATTATAATAAGATTTGACTAATTACACTGCTGGCACTCTAGCAATAAAGCTAATTTAATTACGCTGAATTCAATGGTACTAGTAATTTTTCGAAGTTAGCGCTCGAATTCGCGGTATTTGCGATTAAACATTGTAATTCTAATGTATCAATTTTTTTTTAAATACAATTCTTCGATATTTATTTTTGCAGGAAAAAATTTTTCCGTTCATCTATTCCAAACGAAAACTTCGTTCACCTAACTTACATTTAAAACAAAAATAAATTTTAAAATATGGTTTTTGTTTTACGAAATCAATGAACGGGCCTTTTACAATTTTTTATTACTAATTCAAATATAAAGCATCATTTTGGCTTGGAAAATTATGTAATTAATATGCCTGCACTTATGATAAAACACTTAAGCAAAATGTTCTAATATTATCTGTTTCAATTCCTAAACTATATTTTGAGGCGCTCGATTAATAATTCATACAAAATATATTGCTGATGTCCCAAACTGCATTAATAAGTAATAAAGCTTTCGAAATAAAGCCAACATTTTGGTAACTGTATCTTTTTGTTGTAAAAACACTTACACATTTAATCAATTACTAAATAGATAATTTTGTTCTAATCTAGAGTATACTTTTGGGAGACCCAAAAATTTTACACATAAATTAAATTTGTGCCTTGTACGAAACCAACATAGAAACATTTTACTTAAAATTGCATTATGGTAATTTTCTTCAATTATTGATTTTATATAAATCAAATTAAACTTGCAACAATAACGCAAAAATATTTACAAACATAGAATGGGTATGTTAATATGCTTACATAATTTTCCCAGCTCTATCTTTCCCCCCTTCCAGTTTCCCATACAAAAAAAAAATATTTATGTAGTTAAATGCCAAAAGAATGAAATTGGGAAAATTTTCTCATTACCCAAAAGTGTAAGCAAATATGCATTCTTGAAAGCAAAGAAAACACCCTCTTGGCCTCCTGATCGCAATGAGTACTCTATGAAATTTATATCTGTGGTTTATTCATTAGGTTTAAGCCCGCACATACAAACACACACTTACTCACATACACATATATGAAATGACACAATATCTTCTATGCAACTGCTACATACTGCATATACACTGAATACATCTACTGCATCCTTACCAGCTTAATACCACATTGGATTTGGCCAAAACTATCTGTGTATAGAAAATAAATACCATAAAATGTTAAAACCACTGACATAAGCAATTCCCAAATGCTAAGTACACAAAGAATTG
The DNA here is from genome assembly GCA_943735925.1 of Pollenia amentaria. NCBI lineage: Eukaryota > Metazoa > Arthropoda > Insecta > Diptera > Polleniidae > Pollenia > Pollenia amentaria. The sequence goes on along the minus strand of OX031010.1, from coordinate 47,173,427 downwards.
GGAAGTATTTCAAGTTGGCCGCCTGCAATGATAGTTGTTATTTCTTTTTTTTCTTACTGCAGTTTTGCCGTAGTTGTTGTTGTTTTCTTTGCCATTTATACTATTTTGTTGTTGTATTTGTTAATTCGTAGTTTTGTGAACAGGCCTATAAAATAAGGAAATACACAATTGAGATGAACGCATTCTACAATTACACAAAATAACCAAAAACAAAAAAAATAAATAAAAATAAAAAATAAACAAAAAAAAAACTGTATTGAAATCTAGAGAATGCTGGGAAAGCACAATGGGTTAAAAAAGTGTTTTAGGGTGCGAACAGAGTGGCCTCTCGTTGCCGAGCCGAGTCGACAAATTAGTACAAATAAGCGCGAACATGTCATAGTGGGCGCCGAGTTAGTCAGAGCGCAAAGCTGATTTAATGCAAGAAAACAGTTCCAAAGCGTATTTCAGCGCCGAAAACATTGTTTATGTTATCATGTTATGATTTAAACTTGTTTGGAAAACATTTAAACAAATTAAAAACTAAAATTTAAGAAAAAGTATATAAAACATGCAATCAAAAAATTAAAAACAAAATACAAATTAAAAAGAAAATAAAAATTAAAAAATAAAATAAAAATTAAACGAAAAAATAAAAATTCAAATAAATAATAAAAATTAAATAACATTATAACAATTATATAAAATTTAAAAAAAAAAAAACTTATAAACAAAATTTAATAAAAATTTCAAGAATAATTGAAGAGATGCGTTAATAAGTAAAATAAACTCAATGTCAGTTTTTTTTCTCAACAAAACAAAACTCAAATCATAATTACAGTAGACGCTCGTAAATAAGAACCACTTTTTTCGTGGGGTAGTTCTGATTTTCGAAAACTTCTAATTTCCACAGTTTTATTTATACTCATAAAATGACGAATCCATATCTTTTCACTTCAATTTCACAAACACGAATGAACAACAAACCCAAATGCATACAAACATACATAAAACACAAATAATAGATAAAATATCAGCGCTGATTCTCGCATCCACTATGCACACTCAAACTTGTTTCTCGTATGAACAAGTTCTGGCAATAAGCGTAAGTCGGCTCGGCTCGGCAACAAGCGGCAACTCTGTTCGCAACCTTAGGCAGGCAAGGAAAATTTAGTAATATGTATTTTTACTTTTTTTCGGTACTTTTTAACCCTGAAAAGTCACTTTATTGTTGTACATTAAAGTTATTTTTCGTCGAATAGACGAACTTTTAAAAAAAATTCTAGCGGAACGATTTTTAAAGTAAAAAATCAACAAAAAGTTTTTTGTTAAGCATTTTATTAAAAAAATTTAATTAAATAAAGCATAAAAAATAAAAGTTTTTCTTCTTTTTCAAAATTTGATACGAATTTTTACTCATCTTTACTCATGTTTTAAATTTCTTTTTAAAGTCTCAAAAAACTGAGTGCTTCTTATATAAATTTTTCGACACGTTCAATCACTTGTGTGGTGAAAACAGCACATTAAAGTCATCTAGCTAACGTTGTTAAAAAGAGAGTAATTTGAATACACATAAAAAAGTTATATGATAAAATGTAAATGAGCATCATCGGTTCGAAGACAGTTACCATCCAGGGTTAAGATTGAAAACATGTAGTTCCTCTTAATTAAAAAGTACTTTTTTTTTGTTACACACTTTTAAACAAGCTTTGCCTAATAAGGGGTGTATTTTTTGGAGGTATACAAGTTGTTGTGTAAACAAATATATAACACAACAAATTCAATAGAATTACCAACATTTTGGCTTTATTAGCTCATTAGCCTTGCAAAAGATTTGTATGTACATCGTTTACTAATACCCACCCGGGTGTTAATGCATGTTTATAAGCGATGAGAACAAGTTATCGTCATACATTTTTTCTAGTTTTTTTTAAAGAAGTTTCGTCATACAAATTTTTTATAAAGAACTCACTTTGTTTAATGAGTGAAAATGTCCTTTTAACTAAAGTAAATTTAAGAAAGTTATTACAGGAATGGTCATCCGGGAGAGTATTGGTTAGGCTGAGGTTAAAAATAAATTCCGACGCCATCCTAGCGTTCCAATCTTACACCACTTTTTTGATCTTACCCAGTCTTTTTTCGTCAATAGTACGTCGAATGTTGGCTTTTAAATGATCAATCGTTGTTGGTTTTTCAACACAGTCCAGAGATTTTACGTACTCCAAATATGTTAAAACACACGAACTAGATGGCAAATTCACAGCTCCATTTCTTGAAATAACTCGATCGCCAAACCTTTGGCTCAACAAGACGATGCTTTCATGCAATGTATGTCATGTTGCGCCGTCTTGTTGGAAGCATTTCTCCTCCAAAGGATTTGCAATGTCATAAGGCATTTAAGAAATCACGAATCGTTTGCCAGCAGAGCTCGGCATTCACGGTAATGTTGGCACCGGTGTCGGATTTATGGACAAATGGGCCGCTGATACATTCGGCATGTAAACTGCACCAAGCAGTATCGGTCTTTTTAGCGGTTTACTTATAAATTTGTCCTTTTTGCGGTCTTATTTTTGGCTTCTTTAATTTTTTTCCATTTCTTGTATTATTGTGGAAATTTTATCATCAAGCCCATTGTGCAAATGGCAGGCATTTAAGCATTAAGCAAAAGCATCATCGCCATATGAAGCTATATAAAACTGACATATCTTTTCGATATTGTTGCGAATTGTTCTAGTGGCTGTTGTTATCGTTGTTGGTAACAGTTGTATTGGTAAAAGTACTAAAAAATTTTCTAATATTACAATACAACAACAAAAACAATTCTCAAGCTTTATTTATTTATACATACATATGCATACGTATATTAATTTTTTTGTTGCTATTGGATTTGTTTGTAACTTGTTGTTTTGTTTGTTTGTTTTTTTTATAGCAAACTACATTTATAACCATATCTGTGTTTATGGCAAATGCAATTGCCAATACATAGTCAATTATATATACATTAATATTAGAAACATAAGAGTACATACACTGAAACAAAAAAATGTAGATATATGAAGGCTACTAGTCGAAGATTTAGAAAAGTAGGTGAATAATACAGTGTAGCATTTTTAAAGTCATCGAATGCAAACTTCTTCTCGTGTGGAATTTCTTAAAGTACTTATCGAAGCAGGAAAGCCTCATTTGGGGTTTGCCAGTTTAATCTCACTTCCGGACTTAATGGCCTCATGTATATTTGGGCTTAAACTTAATATTTTCGGAGAGACATCTCGAAAGCCAATTGGAATTTCGGATCTTTGTCTAGGAGAACTGAATAGTAGAACAAACTTACCCTTAAATCTCTGCATCTAGTTCACCAAAATTGCTAAAAGGTAGAACATTTTTCATTTTTATATATTTTTTTCACAATTTTTATGCCATATCTGCCCAACTTTTGAAAATTCAGTAAAGGGATCTTCAGAAAAATATTTCCTATAATTAAATTTATAATTCTTGTGATCATTAAAATATGGGAAATGCTTTTTTCACATTTTCCAGCTGTATTTTAAATAAAATTTTCTTAAGCTTAAACAAATATTTCACTGATTTGAAAAAAATTTAATTTATTCAACAAAAAAAAAATTTTGTTAGTTTCAAGTAATTTTTACGAAATTTATGTGTATAAGCTTAAATTTTTATACCCTCCCCCACCACTGTGGTGAATGAGGGTATACTAAGTTTGTCATTCCGTGTGAAACTTTTTTATAATACATCTAAGACCCCATAAACTATATATATTCTGCCTTCTCCTGCCGTCTGTCTGTCCGTCTGTTAAAAACACGCTCACTTTCGAAAAACGCAAAAGAAAAGAACAAACTTGGTCTCAAATTGCTTGTAGTTATCCTAAGCAGTTTGGGCTTGAAATCCAGCAACATCCGTTTAGTATGATCAGAACTATGAATCAAAATGTGGAACCACTACCCAAAAAAAAATTGATAATTTTGATACAAAAACTAACATAAATGGTGGAATAATGCACGGAATGACATAACATTTTGCACGAATTTGCTTTATACGACTGCAAATTATACTGTTAAAGAAGATCGGTCCATAATTGACCATATACACCCTTCTCGCGGAAAACAGTTTAGTACGCCTAAAACAGCAATAACTAACGCTAGCATACTTAAATTTGGTACGTCACAGTTTTATAATACCGCAAATCACACTGTAAAATTTTTTGAAGATCGGTCCATAATTTACACTAGGTCCCATATAAACCCTACTCCCGGAAAACAGTTTAATACGCCTAAGCCCGTAATAAATAACGCTATAAATTTTTTACAACATGAAATTAATTAAAATGTTATTGATAATTTTTCATTCTTGACTGCGCTGAGATTTGAACCCAGGCTTTCACGGACAGGCTGCCCATACAAGTTTCGAATGTAACCACACAATCTCGTCAGTGGGGCTTGCCGTTTTACTCACTCGGCTATTGCAGCCGGATGACGTCAGTAGTCAAAGATCAATCCTTAAACCAAATGGTATTTCATTTTGGTAGATCGAAATTTGCTTTTGAATGAATGATTATCTATTTTAATTGATTTTCTTCCTAACTTCTGTCTTTTCGTACTTTTTGTCAAGAATTCTTCTTGAAATCAAAAGTACATTTTTGTTTTTCATGTTTTTGTCTTGTTGACCTGTTTTTCCTTTTTCAGCACAACTTGAAGGACAAATGTAAACATAGCTCGTGCCTTAGCTGTTAACAATATTGTTATTGTGGTTATTTTATTGTACTGTTAATGGATTTAATCCAAATTAAGATATTTTTAATTAGGCTTAAGTTCATTGGATTTAATTTTCATTAAATTATTTTTATGAAGACAGGAATGCTAAAAAATATTCCTTTGATTAGCCAATAATTTAATTTATTCATAAAAAAAAAAAAAAATTTTCAATTTCAAGCGATTTTTTCGAATTTTATTTAAATAAGGTTTATTGTTTTAAATAATATTTTTTAAGTTTTAACAAATATTTTGATTTTACAAAAATTTAATTTATTTAAAAATAATTTTTTTAAACTTCAACCCCCATATTCATAAAAAAAATTTTAGGTTTATAGCAGGTTTGTGAAACGAATTTTCTTTGAAAATTTGGTTAATAAACCTTTTATAAATCAAAAATATTTTTTATAAATATGGGGGCAAGTGTTTTTTGCGAGATTTATTTAAATAAGTGTTATATTTTTTAAAACATTTTCTCAACTTTTAACCAATATTTCTTTGATTTGAAAAAAAATTTAATTTATTCAAAAATAATTTTGCTTTAATTTCAAGTAATTTTTAAGAAATGTTTTTAAATAAAAAAATTTAATTTACAGTAGTAAGACAATAGTGCCATAGGAGGTAGATACGTTGTCAAATTAAATTGCTTAATATTTTTAACAAAGGCACACAATAGCTGACGTAACGTAAAGCGTATCTATGTCGTACTTTGACTTGGATCTAATTCTATTTCATAAGCCAGTAGCGACCGGATTGTCATAGAAAAAGAAACTTAGAAATAAGAATTAATTTTTTTACGAAATTTATTAAAATAAGTTATTTAAATAACATATGCATAAGTATTAACAAATATTTCTTTGATTTGACTTGACAAAAATTTAATTTATTAAAAAAAAAATTCTTTGCAATTTCAGGTAATGTTAACGAAATTTATTTAATAAGTTTTATTTTATAAATAACATTTTTTACAAATTCTATATATTATATATATGTAGATGTTTATTAAAAATATATCAAATAAAAATATTGAACCTTTTTTATTTATCGAATTTATTCTATGAGTTATGTATTTTATAAAGCTTTTTTTTATTTTTTTTTTTTTTTTTTTTTTTTTGTAATAGTTCTATTCCTTAAATTTTTAGGAATGACTTTATACACTACCAGACTATTATCTTGTATCTTCCTGTACATTTTACCTCAGCTATGCTTTGGATGGCAATGAAGTATATTGAATGTACAGAAAAATTTACAATTATTAGACACCAGCAGAATGTAATGCATTTTCTGGCCCGCTACGGCCTTCGTCAGCATTCTTTGTGTCACACTGGATAGTGATACTTTAACAAATAGGTATTGGGAATTATTTCTTTTCATAAGCAACTTTTTTATTATATTCAACATTTTTTATTTTTCGAATTTATTCTATGAGTTAAATTTCAGCTATGTATTTTATAAAGCATTTTGTAATAGTTCTATTCTTTAAATTTTTAGGAATGACTTTATACACTCCTCCTGTTACATAAAATATAAATTTTTGTATGTAATCATAAAATTACTCTTGATGGTACATAGGGTGTTCAATTAATCGGCTTTCTTTTGTTCGATTAAACCATTAACCGATGTTTGGTATTTTTTACTTATTCGATCACACGAATAACATTTTAAAATTATTAATATAAAATTAATAAAATTTATCGAATAGTTCAAAATCCAGAAATTTTATATATTAAAATATTTTTTTTTTAACCATTTTTTTTTAAACCATTAACCGATGTTTGGTATTTTTTACTTATTCGATCACACGAATAACATTTTAAAATTATTAATATAAAATTAATAAAATTTATCGAATAGTTCAAAATCCAGAAATTTTATATATTAAAATATTTTTTTTCGATAATTGTAGAAAAAATTCGTACTTGAGCAAATAAACATTTTTAATTACAATTCATAGTCATTGATAAAACATTTACGACGATAAAAAAAATAAAACATGTATTAAGATCATATCATTTATATATACAAACAATTAAACAGATCTTTAAAAAATAAAATGTTGAAATGTTTTACTTTACTTGGAATCCATACTCTCTCCCTTTTTTACTATCGCACTCTCTAAATTGTACGTTCATTTTAAAAACTGACCACAAATTCACTTTGGCGCTTTCTTTATAAAAAATATATTTCTTAAAAAATAAATGTGCTCTATTAAAAAGAAATTGTGTTCTAAAAAATTCTTGTCCTTTTTTACAAAATACTTTGAGTCATTCTATTATTTTGAGTTGCTTCTTCGGTGGGGGGTCATTTTTAAAATGAAATTGATTATCAAATTGAGTGCAGCCTGTTGCACAGCTGTCAATTCAAACAAGTTTTGAAAAGCAGTGCTTGTGAACAAGTTGAAAATGATTTATTGAACATGTAGCTCCAGGGTTAAAAATATTTTTTTGCATTTGTTTCAAAAATTATACATTTGACGGAAAAACTATAAATATATTGTTATTCGATTAATCGGCATA